>CM040761.1:22396244-22798744 GCA_022829145.1 Albula goreensis
CTGGCCGGCTGCCTGGTGGGGCCCGTCACGCAGCTGTACGGGAACGACATGCCCGCGCTGCTGCTGCACTCCACCATGCTCACCAGTGTGCTCATCTTCCTGTACGCCACCGCGCCCAACGTCTGGCAGGTGCTGCTCACCTCCACCTTCTTCGCCATCTCCACCACCATCGGCCGCACCTGCATCACAGACCTGGAGTTGCGGAGGGGCGGGACGCAGGCTAGCGGTACGCTCATCGGAGCCGGTCAGTCGGTGACCGCCGTGGGCCGCATCCTGGCCCCGCTGCTGTCCGGCGTGGCCCAGGAGTTCAGCCCCTGCGGGCCCCCCAGCCTGGGGGTGGTGCTGGCCCTGGCGGCCGTCCTGCTGCTCCGCGTCCGCATGTCAAAATGGGACGGCAGGGGGAGGGTTAAAACCCCCAAACTATGAGGAAGGAGGAACAGGACAGGACATTTCGCCCGAGAGCTGTTTTTTACCACGACGGCTGTGCGGGGGGGCGGGGCGGGGCGGGGCGGGGCACCCGAGAGGCTCGGTGCTACAGCCGGCCTTTTTTTTTTGTAAGGTTGTTTCCGTGACAACAGGGTGAGCCCCACCCCCCAGCCGTCGTCATGGAGAAGGAGCCTCAATGCGTTTTTTTTTTTTTTTTTTCGCTGAGGGGGCGGGTGTCTCCCTGTAGGAACACTGTGTCAACGACAACCATCACCAGCATAGCCATCCTCCCCATCCTGTCACTCAGGGCTGAGGGGGGCAAACCCAACCCAAGCAGTGTCCCTCAGTAAAACCTGAGCACAACCTCCACTAGTCTTTTTTTTTTTTTTTTTTTTTTAAAAAAACAGGAATTTATGTGATACGTGCGCAAACAAATTTGTGTGGATAACAGCATGCTGAAAACCGAAGCAATGTGACCGAAAGTCACAAGGGCGGTTCCCCACACACACTACCAGCTTGTAGGATTGCTCCATCCCTTTTAACAAAAGCGACACTAAAAACGTCCTTCGCTCGATAACTAAATCAGGGAAGCTACCGCTCCACCGATCTGACCATTTTTAGCGTTTGAGGGTCCACACGGTCCATCAGAGCTCTCTGCTGTGGATCAGAAACGTTAGGCTAACCATCGCTAGCGCTGTCCCATCTTTAGACTGCAGCTGGAGGAAATCAGGTCAAGTTCCAGGAATAAGTAGCATTCCTGTGCAATTAAGCCTGTTTACCACTTGCCCCTCAAGCACCTTGTTTCAGTGATGTGGCTCAGCTACAAGGATGCAGGGGGACCTCATGCAGGCCTGCACTCAGTTTGTGTCAGTATTATTTTTAAATTACAGAAATAGGGTTTTAAATGTCTGTCTTGGGTTCTTAGTTTTTGTTTTTACATTTTTAATATACATTTGGTCCGTTGGTCATTAATTCATCTAATTATTTATATGTACTTTAGAAAAAAAATCTGCTGAATTTGACATTTTTATTACCAGTACAATGAAGTGAAGAATATTTTTTATTTCTTTCATTGAATTTTGCCTTAAGATGACATGATGCTTCTCTCTGCATTGAAAGTGATACAGTCCAAGACTCAGACTGTGTGTTAAATAACACTATCATTTAAAAATATATTATTATTTTTTAATTTCACCAAAAACAAAAGGCGAAGAAAATTGTTTTTCCTTTCTGGATGGGCTGTCATTGGTGTACCTTTACGATTGCCCTTTCTATGTTGTACCACCATAGCAAACATTAGTCTGCAGTGATTGACATTTTACCTCAGAATATATGCGTATTGACATGACAGTCTGGGTATGGACAGTAAAGATAGTAGCGCAAGTTAGAAATTATTCATTTTCATTTGCATTTCAAAACTACTCCCTTGGAATCAGTTAATGTACATGCAAACAACGTAAGCTATACCTTATAAAGGAGTTAATTAACTGGCTAGTTCAGTGTACCATTGCTGTACTTTTGGTTCCAGGGCAGTTGTGTTGATCTGATAAGGCAGAAGGAGATGTGTGTATCACTGTCATTCCATTCACTGAACCTGGAAATGGGCCTGACCGCCATTAGTTTCTTAAAAATTCTGAACAGATCTAGGAAAATATAATGGAATAAAGAAAAAAGTGGATTTTGAAAAGTTGTTCGTCGTATTTTGTATAGCTTTTGAGTAATAAATGCTTTGGGTTAATACTGGGGCTAAAGAAAACAGCATGAATGCCAAATGAAAAAGGACCTGTATTTTGAAGTAACTTAAAAAAAAAAGAGTCACTGTATGTTTTGTATTAGTATCAGTAGTAATTACTAATATGTTTCAGGGGTATACGAGACCTGATAAAATAGGTGCATCGGTCAGGTGTGTCAGTCACAGAAGCTGGAGAATGATTTCATGTGTCAGGGTGAACAGTTTCAAAAACCACGATGGCATAAGCAGAGGAGGAAATACTGCATCAGAAAAAAGAATATCAGTCCCCACAGTGATAGACAGACTTGTAAGACAGCATTCCAGCTGTGAGGCTGAAGAGCTGGTTCTACTAGTCTGAGGTTTCATATGTCATTCAGTGTTTCCGTTATTTTGGCAACCTTTGTGGAATAGCTAATGACTTTTGCTTCTTTAATGCTCATCAACTGACCGCCGCTAGGTGGCAGCATTGTCAAGCGTCCACCTCTATCCTTTTTCCACTCAAAGCCAATTGGAAGTGACTAAAATAGGTTCATATGGCAGATGGGTGATTTGGTTAAACAAAAGACTGATTACTGCGTCATACACAAGCACACATCAGGATCTGTACACAACTATGTAATATGTACAACGAACAATATGGCACTTTTATGAAGTCGGACCTACGGGTAACCTGTAACAAGTAGGACCTGTAACATATGGAAAATGGCCAACATGTAAGAATGAGAACTTGACAGTGTTCCCTTTTTTTTTCGGGGGGGGGGGGTACTGAATGTTAATCTGTTAAAAGAATGAACAGCACAGACATCTCACCAGTCTGTTCTCTGACGGCTCACAGCTCCTCTCACTCAAAAGCCTCACAGTGAAACTACACACTTCACCTGTCTCTCCTAATACACCTGTTACAGTTTACCTGATTTTATATTTAGACATAAAGGGGTCTTCGTTAGCTGTCCACACCTGTGGCATTGTGGTTGAAGTAGAACATATTACCTGATTTGTTACTCTGCATATTTTAAAACTGTGGCATCAGTTTCATACAGATAGAATGTGACAGTTATTTGGCTGTAACGGTTACATTTTGAACTGCTGTAAAATTAACTCTGCCCTGACACAGATATCACACAAAACTGGGTTTTCACCGAAATGATGTACCAATTATTCAGCGTAATTCGGCCGTATTTGGTCGTTATCCAATGAGATTTGACTGTCAAAATAGAGGTCGGGACGGTCTGAATACCACATTTGAATAGACGCCAGGCTACATTTTAATAAGGGGTGAGTCACAGAAAACAGTATTTGCCTCGTTAAGTGGGTCAAGGGCTCTTGCTGATTGAGAATCGGTGCTTCGGAGCGTCTCCAAACAAGCCCCGCCCCAACAGCAGGCTGGAGAGCCCATGCGGAACCAGGAGGGAGGAGAAGCGGTGCGGGAGAGATGCGCCGTTAAAAACGCTAAAGCGAATTCCTCCAGGCTAACGCCACGGCTCTCACCTCAGGAAAGTGAAGTCTTAATTCTTAATTTGGAAGCTATGAGCAGACTGGAGTGTGCTTTAACGCTCAGCTCTTTTCAACCCTGGGGAAAGTAAACAGACTGAATTAAGAGTTACATTATTTATTTTGCTCAGCAGAAGTTCACAGCAGCTTGCAGTTTATTAATATATTATCCATTTGCAAAGCCGAGCATTTACTCAAGCAGTTCAGACTAAGTTCTGTGCTCAACGGTATATCTCAACAGCAACATCTCACCTGGGTCTTGAACCTGCAACCTCTCCAGTTAAAACACCTCTGGGACTGAGCCAATAAACTGCACTGCCAGCTATAAAAAAATCCTTTCTAACGCTAGAATCCACAACTTGTGAAACATATAACAATGAATTTAATATTAAACATTTGTTTTTGCAAACAAGTCTCATCACAGAGTCAACTGATAGGTAAGTACCTAAGTATTCAAGAACATAACAATTACATAACTGGAAGTGGGAAGTTTCTTTGTGTTGTGCACTAGCATTTCTTCTCTACATTTTGCTAAAAGATAAACATGTATACAAATGGTCCCCTGCTAACTTATACTCAAACTCATCTACACTCTGTATGTGACAAAAAATAAAATGTAAAATCCACTTGCCAGTGTTTGCATGTGTTCAGAAGGGCAAGATGAAATACACACATGCACATAGACAAGTACACACACTCCTCTCCAGATGATACTGAACCACATTTTTTTGCATAAGGGCCATTCATTGTTATTTGTAACTGTAGTCACACACAGGTTGAAGAAAATGAAAAGCACCTCAACATCAGCCAAAACTCCCACATTTTACATAATGTACCAACACACCACGAGTCCACCTGATACACCTACACCTTGCAACTTCAGATGATATACCTGTACACCATAACTTCACCTGACTCCACATACCTGGCAGGGGGCCATTTCTTTGCATATATAAGCTGGTACTCCTGCATGCCACATCTCACCCTATATAAACAAACTAGCTGGGTGGGTGCTGGGATTTAGCTCCATCTCTGCCTTTGATTACATACTTTATTTAATATTTATTAAATATTATTTGCTACATTCATCCCATTGGTTTGCTCATAATGCAAATAAAGTGAAATTAGTAACTTGCATTGCCAGGATAATAACCATTGCAAGTAGTCTGTGCTTTAAAGCAGTTACATGCATGCGGCTGAAAATGTAACTGAATTGATTAAAGTAGCCGTGATTGGTCAGAATGATGACCTGAATATGCCAGGGCGTATGTAGCATATGTAGAGTTTAAGGCCAGGGATCTCCATGCCATGAATCCACTCAGTAAACCCACACACAGGTTACCCAATACGCACTTACTCATCACAGTTTCCAGCACATCATACACAGCACAGTCCTCTGCTCTGAAAGCATAGTCAAGCAATCGGAAATGACCGGTCTGTTTCAAATTCTGGAAACAACTTGGAGGACACCTAGGTTTTACCCACATGGTATTTTTTGTCTTTGAGACACATTACACAGAAGACCGGATGAGCTCTTTTGATTTGACTGATAACAGTGTACCACTAGACATCACATGATGTCCTGCTACAGGTACCTGCTGAAGGTACATCGTCATGACCAGAGGTGTAGTAGTATTTGAGGAATTGGACACACTGTAACTCCAAAGCCCGTATCTATCAATGGTACTAAAGCTAATAGGTGGGTATACTGTACATCCTCAGAAGTTTGTTGGTATCTGTGTGTTTACCCTTGACCGAAGAACTAATACTGACCAAGAGTAAATGTACAGGGCAGAATGACCCTTGTTTTCATACACCTAGCAGATTTCACTCTTAGCATTGCCAGCAAATGTACTGAATCTAAACCTGAACATTAAATATAAATGGTTTCCTAAGTTACATATAGGCGTCTGTTGCACTTTATTATTGTTGTCCTTATTAGTTAATACAACAATCTTATCGCCCTTTCCCTAAGGATTGCCTAAATATGAAGACATTCTCGTTTATGCAGGGCAATGTTTCACTATTGTATCACGCATGCCCAGCACTGTATAAAAATGTCTTGGGCAGCGCAAGGTCTTTTTTAAATGCATCATGTAAGAACGACCAAGTTTCACAGCAGAGAGGAAATGTGGAGGTGGTGACATAGGACATAGTGTACCTCCCTCTATCACTGATTATTTTGTTGTGTTGTCTCAGTCCGGTTTAAGCATATCGTTGTTGTTTTGTTTTTACGAGACTATGATATTAATGCGTTTGCCTGTCCGTTCGTAAGTCTGACGCTTTACCGCTTTGAGGCGAGCGGTTAGACACAGCGTCGTAATTGCATTATCTCCGCGCCAGGAACAGGAACGGGCACAAGCACTGTAGGCATTGCGAATTTGTGATTGCGGGCAGCGACATGTGAGGAAGAGAGGGGAGGATCCAGCGACGGAAGATTTAAACCCAGCACCTGTACTGCAGAGACGAACCAGGCGAGGAATAGAAACAGCCCGAATCGGCTGAATCCTCAACGTTTGTGACCCGAAATGGACCGCTTGCATGGCCCATAGAAACGTAAGTATATCTCAACCGTTAATAGGCTAATATGGCTACATCTCATATCACAATACTGGACGGTTTGCATTTTTGCGTTTTTCAGTGTAATTTAATATCTACCAACGTAGCCATTTGGGTCGGAAATAGCATACGGATCAATCGTAGAGCAGATGCTCAGATTTTGTCATTTGCCGTTATTGATGCGGTTGGTGCCTGTTATTTGAAGGTTTTCTAGTCGTTAACTATCCAACAGCTTGCGAATCTGCCATTCGTTGAGGTGGAAAGATGAAAACATGACGCGCGTATGTTATTGGAGATGAGGAGAAAATGCTCAGTGTCTTGGGCAATAGCGAAGATACAGATTAAAGGGGCATCTTTTTGGCGTTCTAGGGATTCACACGTATTATTAATTTATTTTATTCCGTGCGCCCATATGTTTGACTTTCACTGTGCCAGAAATGCTACATGTGATCAAACGGAAAACATCCCCCCATATTAAGCTATCTGATTGTCCCAATATCGATGTCATTGAGAAAAAAATATCTAGTCAGAGCTGATTTTGAAACGTAAATAGCTGTGTTTTGAACATAATACGTATGATGTACTGTAGGCCTATGCATTTAACACACTTGAGAATGTGTCTGTTATTGTGGTCAGTAAGAGCTGGTCATTCGTTGCGGCGGACCTCTTGGAGTCCGAGCTGTGTACTCGTATTTGTCACATCCTATTCATATGCATTTTTGTTGATGCTAAGTAGCGTACGGCATGATTAAAAACAAGCGTTTGGATTTTTATACTCGCCTGTCTGTATGGTGTTATCTAATATTTTCATTCATTAGACCCATCGTTGCCTCGTTTTTGTGTTTTCTTTAAATCTCGCTACCATTCAGGAACGCAATAACCATCGCTATGTCCATTCATGACGCATTTCCCCTTGACCCCTGGCCAAGATGATGTGACGACCTGTCATAACAGTGCAGAATGACGGTTGCCAGGAGATCACCCTACACGTGCGCGTGGGGAAGAGAACAGCGACATTTCCAGACTGCTAAATAAAACAGAACCTCATGCAAGTTGCAGAAGCACATGGGCTTTTTCAGTTTAAACTCAGTGTAACTGTGATGTTCGGTGAAGTGGTGAGATTTTCCAGTAGTCTGTTACTGAAGTAATTCAGACTACTGGTGTTTTGTTGTCAGTACATCTTAGAGTATGTGTCTGAGAGGGTGAGTAACACAGTATGATGTTTATAAAAGTGGGCTTTGTAACCCTGAAGGTCATAGGTTTGATTCCTGGGCAGATCACTGCAGTTTTACTTACTGCTGTAGTATTTCAAGGATTTAACTTGGATTGATTCTGACATTTCCAGCCATATAAATGGGCAGTGTGTGGAAATATTTAAAAATATATTAAAAATGCACAAACACAAAAGATTAGCCTGTGTGGTATGATTCTGTTTGGTAGATAGCCTAAACATGGTCTGTGTGTGTCTGCCATACCAAGCTGACTCAGTGAGCCAGGCTGACCACAATGTGAGTGTTTCCTAACCTGGGCAGAAGAGCGGAGTCTTTATAATGGCAGCCTTCTGTACTTAGACTTCATCACCATCATCATCACCATCGTCATCATCACCATCTGAGCAGCCTTTCCTCGCAGAGGATCACAGTGAAAACTGCTGTCACTGCAGAGAGCGACACGTCTTTCAGCAGAATGTTTTTCTGCCGTCTGCTGGATTTATACAATACACATAGCTCTGGCTTGACACTGGGGATGACTGTCAAGTTGTCTGCCAACATTAAGAAGACAGGAGGAACTGCTGGGAGGCTTTTAGATGACAAGCACAAGTCAAAAAATGTTAAGGTGTAGATCTGCATTTTTTGAAGAGCAGTTTGCTTCAGCTAGCAAATGTAATTATACTAGCAGCAATCCAGGGGATGGTGTCCCAAACCCTGCTTAGAATAAAGGCAGGGACCTGCTGCCAGAAAGATATGTGAGAGCAGATAACAGAGACCAAATAAATGCAAACGTTACTCTTAAAAATGGAAAACATTATGTGTTTCATCAATATTAGGCGTGGTGAAAACACCGTGCTGCCTTAGAATAAAGCTGTTGCTCCTAATGACTTGCCCATTGAAGTTAAGGTCAAATGTTGATTCAGTCCAGGCTGGTCACTTCTGAGAAGCAGAGGACTGTGGGATATTGGACACAGATAGTAGCAGTGCTTCGGTATGGTGAGCTCAGTAAATGGCACCCCTTCTGTGTGCAGAATCAAGGTCAGTGGGAACAGAGAGAGAGGGAGAGAGAGGGAGGGGGGTGAGGGTGAGCTCACAGTCATGTTTGAAACCTAAATTACCCAGAAGAATGATCTCATTTCCAAACCCCTTGGAAGTCACTCCCATTTTCACTTGTTGCTGAAGATGAGATGCTACCTGGCTTTTCTTAAAGTAAAATCCTCCCAAATTGTAGTTGAGTACAGTAGATACCTCCCCCAGGGGTACTTCTCAAACATAATTGTTCAAACACTGTTTTCCCCACGACATGAGTACGGTAACTTCTTTAACTTTCCAGCCTCAAGATTGTCTCATTATGCCATCCTTGTCGCCTGTTTCCTCAGCCCTCAAACTTTCCCCAAATGCACCCTTCACTTCATTATCACCGGTGTGAAGTCTCACAGATAAATCAGGTTTCAGGTTTGGGGAATAGATTATTTTTGTTCTGAGATTACGCCGTGTGGAGGGAGATTTTAATAATGGGCTCTTTTTTGGTCTTCTCAAATTTATACCTGGGAGTTGTTCAGATTGTCAGATGTTGAGAGTTATAATGGGATATTGCCCTGGAAACAGAGGTAAACATCAGTACTCTGTCTCAGTGTGCTAGAGGTCTTTAATGAACACTGTTAGGTAGAACCATAGAAGCTTTTTCTAACCTCTTATCTAAAGGATGGCACACCCAACAGCACAGTGTCCCCATCACTTTGCTAGGGCAGTGGTGCTCTCTTTGGTCCAGAGTGAAGTGCACCCCCTACAGGTCCACCACTAGATCCTGCTGTAGTAACCGAGTATTTCATAGGCCTCCCATCCAAGTATTTACCAAGCACACACCTGTTTAGCTTCTACAGTTCACCATTAAGTGCAATGAGGTCAGGCCTTGCATTGTCATCTTCTGCGGAGGTTTCCTTGAATAAAAATGAAGGACTCAGTCCACAGTGCCCCGTTAGCAGAATTACAGGGTAAGTAGATTGAGTTGAAACTCCCTCACAGTCTTTGGGTGATGAGTGCAGGTTTTACACAGATACCCATACCATTACGGCCCCAGGGTATGAGGGCAGCTGCACTGTCATTCTCTGTAATATCATAAAGAGTTCAGAGACACCATCATCAATGTGCTCGACAAAATGTGACATTTACCCTTAAAAAGCAATGAGAGTGCAATTAGTTCCTGAGGCCTGACCTCTCTGTACAGTTTAGTTCAGTGAGCTTATCATACTTGGTTTTGATTGGAGTGGCTGGTTGGAAACCTGTAGTAGTTCTGTCCCTGCTAAAAGTGTACTGTAATGAGAGATGGTGGCTGCATTGGTCCAGAAAGTACAGACTCTATACACAAAGCTAGTGGATTTTACAAAGAAGCAAATGACACTATGTTAAGCCTATACACAAGCGTAACTGGTTACATTTGGAGATAGTCTGTGTGTTAGGGATAAGGAGCAGGCAGAGTCTCCCCTAAGCACTGGTTCAAGACCAGCTAACACTTACCAAATAACCTTATTCCTTATGAAAAAAAAACTGAGAACTGACCTCTGATCAGTGCTTTCTTAAAGCTACAGACGTTTTAAACAGCCATTTCGGATCTTGTTACTGGGTCACACGGCTCTCACTTATGTAGTACCAGCATGCAGTCGCACTCAACAGCTCACACACACATGCATACCAATAATAGCAGATACATACACAGATTCACACAGAGCAAACATTTTCACACTCATATGCTATAATACACAACAAAGACAGACACACGCACATAGATACACACTGACATACAACCATGCACATGCACTCACAAAAACACACATACACACAAACACATTCATTCACACTAACACACACACACACACACAAAGAATAGACAGGCACACTGAGAGGTCCTCTCTCTGCATAGTAAAGTGCTGTTGTCAGTATTTTGTTCAGTGTTGTTCTGCAATTTTATTTCTGGGCACAACAGGCAGCATAATCTCAGTCACACATGTCCAAAGCCATGTCACTGGAAGGCAGACAGGGAACCGTATGTGGTCCCCAATGGGGGATGGATACTTCTGGATGGTTCTGCGACTTTAACGCAGCGCTAACCAGGCAAGTCAGACCCGGCGTCATCATGAGTCCCAGAATTAGACCACAGCACCCATTCAATTAGGGCATCGATCAGGTAACAGTGTGAAGCAGAATGAAAATGAGAACTCTTTCGGCTTGCCTTCAATTTAGGCATTCTTTGTAGTGCAGAGAGTACCTTCCTCAGCTTACTTTTTTTTTACTTTACAAGCTATACATTTCACACTGCTGGATATGCACTAGAGCAAGTACTCTGGCGACAACAGTCAGTTCCCCACCTGGGATTCAAACCTGCAACCTCTTTGGTCTTCTTATAGAAAAAGTCAGGGTAAATAATCAGTTTTTTTTAGTAAATGTTCTATCATCTCCTACAGTGAGAGTTCCATTAGGTGTTCTGGTGACTGTTTGACTGCAAGTTCTCATACTTCGTCAAGTACATTTTCAAGTAACTGTCTTTTGCGTGGAGTTAATGATCCAGTACATTTCAGAATTAATGGTAAAGTAACTGTTCTAGTTATGATTGCCTTCATTTTTTTTCTTCAAGGGTGTCTTGTGGTTCACATTGAGGTCATATCAGAAAACAATTACTCGTTGTAATTGCTTGCTGAAACAGTGGGTTATTATAAACATCGTTCATAATTGCTGTTTACATCCTGTTGGATCCACGGAGAATGTTGTTGTCTTGGAAAGCGTTTGCCTCCCACTCATGGGGAATATTTTCTTCAGGTTCATGTTTGGGCGATTTACGGCGTGCTCATAATGATAACTGGCAAACTGAACAGAAACGGCTGCTTTATGCAGGGTTTTCGGTCGCATGGGTCTACTGATGAGTCCCTCCGATTCTAAAATGTTTTAAGCATATGGTTTTTAAAATGGCTTTCCTTCAGTTTATAGCATGAGCTGCACCTGTGAGGCAACCAGAACTCCGAACAGAATGGCTGTCAGTCAGTCTCCGCTAAAACAGAGGTGAAATAATTTGCTCTCTGCGTATGTCTAAATAAAAGATTTGTTTGTTTTCTGTTCAGGGTGTTTCGTGCTGTTATTGTGACACAGTAGAGCAGAAAGTGATGCTTGGTGTTGGAGTTAGGGAGGGATGAAGATGGAGGAGCGGTTGGAGGTAGGGAGGGATGGAGATGGTGGAGCAGCTGGAGGTAGGGAGGGATGGAGATGGTGGAGCAGCTGGAGGTAGGGAGGGATGGAGATGGAGGAGCGGCTGGAGGTAGGGAGGGATGGAGATGGTGGAGCAGGTGGAGGTAGGGAGGGATGGAGATGGTGGAGCAGGTGGAGGTAGGGAGGGATGGAGATGGAGGAGCGGTTGGGGTGGGGAGGGATGGAGATGGAGGAGCGGTTGGAGGTAGGGAGGGATTGAGATGGTGGAGCGGTTGGAGGTAGGGAGGGATGGAGATGGTGGTGCGGTTGGAGGTAGGGAGTGATGGAGATGGTGGAGTGGTTTGCTCTGTGGTCCGTGAGCAGCTGTGCATGTGAGCACACTGATACGAACACACACATGCTCGGAAAGATCACTCACGTGGGAACACAGTCACATGGTGCCAGGCGCATGTAAACACAAGCTCGTTCTCTCTCTCCCTCCCTCCCTCCTTCTTTCTCTCTGTTGCTTTCTGCCTCCCTTGACTTCCTCTCACAATTTCCCTCCCCCACTCCCCTTCTCTCTAGCTCTCTCTCTCCCTTTCCCTCCGTCTAACCCCCCTCCCCCTCCCTCTCTCTTACACACTCACACACTCTCTCACACACACACACACACGCGCGTGCACGGGCCCAGGCCCTCTCCCGGTGTGTGTGTCTGTGTGTGGGAGTGCTGGAGGGGTCTGACTCATATCTCTCCCACACAGCGCAGAGGGAACCAGCAGCACAGAGTCTCACCCTGTCACCCTGGGTTAGCTGCTCACTGTGCTGCGCAGCTCCACACAAACACATACGCATACGCAAACACACACACTCATATGCATACACACACACACGCCATGTACACAAACACACACTCATACGCATACGCATACACACACATGCCATGTACACAAACACACACTCATACGCATACACACACATGCCATGCACACAAACACACAGCGCACATGCATACACTCAAACATACACATACGCGCATGCACATGTACTCACACATAAACATACAAACACCATGTGATTACACAAATATAGAATGCACATGCACTCATATACATACATTCATACATGACTGAGCACAGAAGCATACATGCTCAGTCATGCACACACATGTATCCAGACAGATTTAAACTCACATGAATGCGCACCTATACAGATAAACATACACTCACGTGCACATTCATACCTACACGTGTGCACACACACACATACATATTCATACACTCGTACACACACTTGGACTCATACATATATGTATTTACACACATATATACTCATGCACATGCATACATACACATATACATACACACACAGAAAACTGATTCACACACTAAGGTGTGTGGATACACGCTCCTTCACAAACCATGTAGACTCCTAAGCACACAAATTCATGTACAAACACACACATGACATCTAAACACCACATGCACACACACACACACACAAACATATTCTAACATAAGCACATTGCATATTTACATGCACATGCAGACACTCACTCAAATTTGGACACACTCAGCATGGTCCTGCCAGTGCCCGGTCTGGACCGGAGCCAGCAGGTCAGCCAGCAAAAGGCACACGCCTCTAAAACACTGCAGGAAATGTGTCCCGCTCGCTGCAGAGTGCCCAGAGCGTTCATTACTCAGTGGATCCCAAACTTCCTGTCACCAAACCTTCTTTTCTGATTCATAGGAGCATTCCTGTCTCTATATCAACACTGTAGCAGTCAGTGAAGGGATTTGATTCCGTATTGGTTCAGGCAGCTGCATTTATCACCTGGCTTGTTGTGTGCAGGTGAGTACAGGCCGGGGGAGGATGGGATTGAAGCTGGCCGTCGCCGGGGATATGCCTGTCCCGGTAGCACATGTCATGGGAAACAGGATTTAAAAGCACGATCTGAAACGGCGTGACCAGGTGCATGCTGGGATCGAGCCATTTGAAAGACGGTGGCGTGCTGTTGAAAGAGCCTCCCTGCGAGGACTGTTCTCACTTGTGCTTTTTTTTCTTATTGAGCAATGCGCTGTGTGATTCTACAGTTTCAGAGCGAGTTTTCTGGCCCCATCCCCCACCTATAGTGGTTTGGGTTTCTCCAATTTACCTGTCTCTCCAGTAAACAACCCCCTTTTTTTGCTCCTTTGCTTCCACCCTCTGTCTCTTTCTTTCTCTCTCTTTCTCTCCCTCTCTCATTCGTTCCCTTATTACTGCTTTCCAATCGCCTTTACCCACCTTAGTCTCTGTCACACTCATTCCCCTACTCTCTCTCTCTCTCTCTCTCTCTCTCTTTCTGTTTCTCTTTCTCTCTCCTTGCCAGTGGAAGAGAAAGAGTGATCATTTATCTATTGATCAGCTGCTGTTTGTCAGCCCTGCAGGGGAGGGAGAAAGAGAGAGAGGGATGTAGAGAGAGAGAGAGAGAGAGAGAGAGAGGGCGTCGTTTGGTTGTGTCTGCTGTTTTGTGGTTGTGTCTCAGGATTTCCTGACCTCTGCTGTGGGTGTTTACACTCCCTCTACAATGGCAGGCTGCATTCAGAGAGCCCGGGGTGAGGGCATTCTGGGAGCTCTGAGACGGAGATGTCAGATTGGGGGGTTGTTGGGTTCAGGCGGTCAGTGACACAGCAGCTCAGACAAGGGAGGGACAGAGTGTGTGTGTGTGTGTGTGTGTGTGTGTGTGTGTGTGTGTGTGTGTGTGAGAGAGTGCTCTGTGTGTGTGTGTGTGTGTGTGTGTGTGTGTGTGTGTGTGTGTGTGTGTGTGTGTGTGTGTGTGTGTGTGTGTGTGTGTGTGTGTGTGTGTGTTTATCATGCACTATCGCATCTGGAAAGGACCAGGGTGTTGAGAGCTGAGGTGGAGGTGAGGGGAGGGAGGCAGGGTTTAGACCAGGAGATGAATGGCACAAACTATAGCAAGGGGTGAACAGATGAGGGGATGGGGGCAGTGTAGCATAATGGTCGGAGAAATCGGCTCTCAATCGGGAGTTGCTGGCTCAATTACCAGGAGAGGCACAGTTATTGTCCACTTGAGCAAGGTTCTGAATTGTTGTGGAATGTATCCAGCTACATAGTATATAGATCAGTATTGGAAGTTTAGACACACTGTAGCTCAGAAGAGGTTTCCATCTGGATGTGCAGATGGTGGTACATGCATGTTGTTGGCTATGGCAGAGGGTTTGGAGATCAAACCTTGTAACCAGAAGGTTGTGGGTTCAGGTTCAGTGCATGAAAATAATGTCAAGTGGAATGGAGCTTGTCATGGTTCTCTGTGCTGTGGAGAGGCACATGTATCCCTGCTGTGTCATTAGCGCCAGACTCTGCGCTCATACTCACTGTTTGTGTGGGGATGGAAAACAACAGGTAAGCTATGGAATGGTGTCCTAAGACAGAGTGTGTAAACAACGCTTAGTGCACTCTGCCCTCTGCTGAACCGCTGTTATATCACCCCAACAAGTCCTTTCCTCCGTGTGTAAAGAGGAAAAAGTAGCTCCGGTGAACTGAGGAAACAACATTTAATCCTGCGTTTGCAGGGTAGTCCGAGTGGAAAATCGTCTGCGCTGTAAATGTGATGTGACAAGAACAAGGCCGCGTCTTCCCTCCCTTCTAACGGCGCCCAAGCCTACGGGCTGTAATGTTCTCCGCGGTGGTTCATTTGCCAGTTGCTAGGAGATCCCGAAGATGTCAAAAGGTTGTTTTGCGTTTCTGTGCATGAATATTGAAATTTTTAGGTATGAGGTTTGAATATAAGTATCTGATACAGCTCAGAGGGAGGGGAGACACCGTGGGGAGTATCTTCACCATTAAGAGGGACATTTTTATTCATCGACCTGAGAATATTCAGTAGTTCTTCCATTCGTTTCAATGGAATCAGAAAAGTGCATCCACACCACAGCTCTCAAGTCATTTTCTTCACCCAGGAGAAAACAGCAGCTCAGCAGATTCTACACACTCCATGGAGGTGATTAAGAACGGAAGGGTTTCCATTTCTGTTACCTGAAGTTTGGAAAGGCAAATCTTGACACATTAAAATAGTTTGCACATCGTTTGGAAATATAGCATATATAGTTATAATGGAATCATGTTGTTGCGATGAATATTGGTTATAATAATAATAATAATAATAAAGAGAGAAGGTTTACCAGCTGTGCATATGAAGAGTGGGTTGTGGAAATAAAAGTTGAATCATCACTTCAGAGGGAATGGAAATGAAAGAGAGGGGGAAAGAGCCACTTCTTCAGTGTGTGTGTACTGTGTTGGGCGTAATCGATCATAAATGATTGTGACTCATGTAGGAAGGCAATTGCCCGCCCATCGTTGAGTGTGAGGGAAGACTGAATTGTTTTAACTGTAAAAGTGAGCATCAAAATCAGCTTGCAAACTGCAGATGTCTGCGTGTATGCATGTGTATGGGGTGTGTGTGCTTGTGTGTGTTTGTGTTCACTTATGTGTGTGCATGTATGTGTGAACATATGTATATGTGAATTTATGTGTGTACAAGTGCCTCATGACTAATTAATACTGTAATTTGAATATGATCTTGAAAGGGGAGTGGCTCATTATTATGTGATGCTGCCCCACCCACAGCTCACCCATCTGCCACGCCCCCATGTCCTTCCTCAGTGTTTACAGAGAGATAGCACTCCCAGCTTCAGTCCATTGATCTGTGTGTCAGTGTGATCGCTGTGTCTGAGGCTAACTGGGCCTGCACGCTGGAGAGCTCTGCAAATAGGAGCACAGGCCACACTGGGTCACAGCTGAGCCCTGGAACATGCACAGATACACATTTACACACCAACACACTTAACACACACACACACAAATTATACACACACAGATGCACACTCATGTACATATACACAGGTAACACATACACAGACACATGCGCATACACAGACACAGACACACACTGATACATGCACTCACTGACATTTAAACACACAAAAGCACACACACTCATGCAGTGATGCTCATATCCTCAAATACACATTTGCATACAGAACCATGCAAACGCACGCACACACACACACGCACACACACTCTCATGTGCGTAAATGAGCCAGACACATGGACCAGAGGCCAGTATGCTGGAGCTGCACGTGCGGAGTGAGGTTTACACTGCTCAAACACGCACCAGTGCCAGCGGCGGTCATGTGACATGCAGCGGCTCGCTCCCTCCTCACTAGAGCTAAAGTGCCAGGATCCACGCTGTGAATTATTCACTTCCAGCCCTCCTCTCATCCTCCTCTCATCCTCCTCCTGGGCCCTCTTCCTCCTGAAAGACATCTGAGACCCATTGAGAGCTGGGTTTGCGGATTCCGCTCTGCAAAAACAGGACTGTCAACTCACGCAAATTTAGTCCCTTTTAGACTCATCTAGCAGCTGCACAGAGTTTAGTTGAGTCTGTTGGATGCTTTCTGCTTTATGGTCTGGTTTGTTACTCAAAGATACGTCAGCTACAGTCCAGTGTCTCTGGAGAGATGCTCATTACTTCACACATCAAGATAAAATCCCCTAAGAAACCCTGGAGACCCCCAAGAGAGCTTGAAACCTGACCCCTGAAGCATTTAGTCTCTGACACAGGGATGTGTTTCTTGCCCATGGAACATGATATCTGCCCTTTATAGTAATTAAATAAGCATTATGGGTTTGCATTGGGTTGTTATATTTTTGTCTCTGTGTAAATAAATTGGTTTTGCATTGATGGTGTTGGAAGGTCCATTTCACATGGTTGTAACCCATGACATTATGTGACTGTTAGAGGCAGGCAGAGCGGTGAGTTTGCTGTGTTTGTTGCCTTTGGAAGCTCCGGCCCCAGCGCTGCTGTCACCAGGCTCAGAGAGATAATGGATGTTGCCGCAGTGCATTCTGGGTATTCAGATTCTCCACATGCTGTGCTGGGCAGGTGTCCTCTAGTCTTCTGGATCAGCAAAAGCCAATGCAGCCTGGAACTTTGCCTTAATGTATGTGTGGATACTGTAGGTACAGTATATAAGAGCACAAGAGTGTGTGTGCTCTTATATAGATAGAGATCGGTTACTGCACAAACTAACAGCAATTTTATTAAAATCAGGTTATAACCTGAACCTCCCCGGTTTAGCACTCTCATACAGCATGCCTTTGTCCAGGCCTACATTGAACATGTATAATAAATTATTAGACATTATCCATTCATACGTCTGGCTATTTACTGATTCAGGTTAATTACCTCAACACCCAGCCTTTCTGCCGCAGGGGAATGCACCGTGCAAACATGCATGTAACTGGGTTACAGTCCCGCCACCCTGCCCACGGACCCGTTTCACCGCCCTCATTGCTCTGTCGAAGGCCTAAGCTGTGTGGTGAGTGAAAACAGAGGCAAGAAAATTTCAAAGAGACCCGTTCCTCTGAGCAGAAATATATTCCATTGTGTTTGCAATGGCTTATGGGTAATCCTCGTTATATCCAGCAATTACGTGCGGCAGGGTCAGGATAGCGACCTTCTCAGGTTTTGTTGAGGTGCTCCTTTTATGGGTGTCATCTTTGTGTAACTTTAAGGTGAATGTGGTCTGGTGGCTTCACAGCGGGTGGCTGATGGGAACACTCATTTCCTCTGTGAGGTTCAAGAATGTCAGAAACATTAAAGACCAAACCGGCTCCAAATGGCAAATCCTTGCTGGCCGGCACACCGAACGGCGGCGTGCGTTTCTGTTTCTGTGGCGGTAAGGCCTAATGAGACCCGTAGTTACTGTTACATTCTCTTTGTTTGTGGATGCATGAGGAGTCCCCCAAAATGACTCAGTGTTGTTTCACCACTTACTGTATGAGCCTGTTCAACACCACCCCCTCCTCCTCCCGGCAGACAAGCAGCCTTTTGCCCTTGAATGTTTTTGCCTCCTGCGATGTTTTCATTCCCTGGCTCTCTCTCTGCCTCTCTCCCTCCCCCTCCCTGCCTCCTCAGCTCCTCGGAACGCCACACCCTCTGGTTCTCTCAGTCTGGGGCTCGTCCTCCCATCAGGACCGGCATCGGCCTCCCGCTCAGCTGATATAGCGCACCTGCCCGCCCAGACTGACAGTAAGTGCTCCTGTGATGATAGCTGAGCTACAGCTCTGTATGTGTGTGTGTGTGTGTGAGTGTGAGTGTGTATGTGTGTGTGCATGTGTGTGTGTGTGTGTGTGTGTGTGCGTGAGTCTGTGTGTGTGTGTGTGTTTGTGTTCATGTGTGTGTGTGTGCGTATGTGTATGTGTGTATATGTGTGTGTGTGCATGTGTGTGTCTGTGTGTGTGTGTGTGTATGTGTGTATATGTGTGTGTGTGTGTGTGCATGCATGCTGGTGTGTGTATATGTATGGGTGTGTGTGTTTTGTTTGTCTGTGTTTACAGTTGTCTGTGTATACATTTGCATTGTTAGACTTAATGTGTATGTGTAGTAGAGTGTTTGTGTGTGTGTGTGTCTGTGTGTGTATATGTATGTGTGTGTGTCTGTGTGTGTATGGGTGTGTGTGTTTTGTCTGTGTTTACAGTTGTCTGTGTACACATTTGCAGTTTTAGACTTAATGTGTATGTGTAGCAGAGTTTTTGTGTGTGTGTGTGTGAACACATGTGCATTTTCATGTGTTTGTTTCTGTGTGCAACAGAGAAATGAAAATCTTGACTGTTGTCATCACTAGCTAAATCCCTGTATTATCCATAATGTGTTAGCTGCATTTCAGTTAAAACACTTAGAAACGCTCAGAGGCGGTGTGATCTCCAAGGCTAACGTGACCGTAGCATGTGTGCAGGTGTATGGGGTAGATCAGTGGAGGACCACAGAAGGGTGAAGTGAATCCCGTGAGCTGCGCTGTCCTGTTGTACAGTCCCATCACGTATGAGTCCCGACCCTGTGGCAGGAACAGGGCCGTGATTTACAGCCAAGAGGCGCGGCTACCTGGAGCGCAGATCCCAAAATATCACGGGAGCTCGCCAATGCACCCTCTCCCCAGCAGAAGGTAGACTGAGAAATGAAGTGTGATATCTCTCCATCACACTGATACAGCAGCCAGGCTGTAAAATTATTCACACTCTATTTATATCTGTTACTCTTATTCACATCCTAAGTTTTTTTTTTTCTGGAAGGATCTTTGGGGAAAAAAAGATCAACCAAAACGAAACTGTGTCAAAAAAATTGGAATCTGAAAAGAAAGTTGGTAAAAACTGGCATGTTCATCTTTTTGGCTTCTTGGCTTTCATGCATTTTAGCTTCAAGCTGAATATTGTATTGTTAAGTAATTGAGGCTCACCTGTATTTCCGAATCCTTTTGTGTGTGGTTTGGCAGTGCCAGTCTGTTTGTGAGGCATGTGAAGCGGCTCGTTTGGTTTATGAAATAGAAGACAGCATGAGGACAGGTTAATGTCACACAATTCAGGCAGATTCGCTTTCATCATGAGTTCGGTTTTTAATGACACTGTTTTCATGTGAAGCTTCGTTGAAGATGTTGCTATGGTTTCAAGCTCTCCCCTCTCCTGCTTCGGTTTTTTTGGGTCGCGGACTGATGGCACGACGCATTTCTGATGGAGTCAGAAATAAAAAATAAAAAGCATTAAAAAAATATGACATAAAAAATAAAAGACTGTCTTTTTATTGTGAACAAAAGCAGCAACATCTCTCACCCAATGCCAGATAAGACAGCAATCAAGAAAAAAATAAATAGAATAAATCCAAAAATGACTACTGTAAACTGTACACAGCACAAACATTTCTACAATATTACTGCAATGTCTACTGGGGTAGTCGTCCTAAAATAACCATTGTGTAATACAGAGAACAATCCATGTAGGATGAGTGCAATTAGAGTAGGCTGTGCCTCACAACCTGAGAGCAGAGCCATGTTTGATAACCAAAAAAATGTCATGTTTGTTTTTCTACTCAGCTTAACGTTGGAGGCTGTGAGCCTAAATGAAATGATCTAATTAGCAAGGGACCCTCGTTAAAAGGCTGTAATTTGCATGGAAGTGGGCTAAGCTGGATGCCGCAGAGAGGCTGTGTTTAAGAAGGCATCAGGCAGTAACACGGACGCCCCATCGGGTCCTCGTCCCATGGCTGTGAACCTCCCTATTCATTTACTCCACTGTTGTGGACATAAACACAAGTGGTGGAGGCCACGTTTGCATTCAGGCATTTATGCCCTTATCCAGACTGACTAAGAAAAGTGTACACAAGAGTACAGCGCACCAAGTAGAGATGATACTTAGTTTTAGACCCGCAACTGACCTTAACAGTAACTACATCAACCGACAGTGTGTCATTAAGTGCTCTTGAAGATGCCAGATGAATGCATAGGTGCATTAGTTTGAGTACTTAGTGAGAGGTAGATGAGCTCTTGGTTGATGAGTCAAGATGCATAAAGTGTGTCCTGTGAGTGTACCGTATTCTCTACAACATGCGCATGTGCTTTTGTGTTCCCTCACCAGTGCATTCCCCAAAATGTCAAAACACATTAGCATAGTTTTAAGCAAATTAAAATAGTTTCCGATGAAAACTGTAGTCTTCAGAAGTTCTTGCCAAACCCTGTCGCTAAGCATTGCCTGACACAATGTCCAGGATAATGAAATGAGTCTGATGATAATGGAACAGGTATGCTTGCATTCCTCACATGCTATCCTTCCTCTCAGAGCTATGAGATCGGTCGCTGTGTCGATGTCTTAAAGGCACAGCCGGCTGGATGTGAGCTAGCATTCCATAAATCCAGCTCAAATCCTAATCCAGCTGTATAATCAGGCTGAGGATCTAGTGTGACTAGAATTTCTGATTCCTGCTTTCATGCAAATGTTTTGCAAACTCTCTCAGTACCTCTAAACTTTGTGATAACCCTCTCTGCTGCGCCTGGAGGGCCCTACATTGTTTAGGTTTTTGTTGTTTCTTAGTGCTTAATCGACCAGATAACACACTTAGTTGGTAACTGGTTTTCTTGGATCTGACCTAATGGAATGTTTGGTGATGATATATCCCAGCATGCATTGCGGCTGTCCAGGACCTGAAGGGAGGGACCCTGCTGCAGAGGAATGTGTTAGGAGCTTTTGAATTTTCCTCGTAGCCATCCTGA
Organism: Albula goreensis; assembly: GCA_022829145.1. NCBI lineage: Eukaryota > Metazoa > Chordata > Actinopteri > Albuliformes > Albulidae > Albula > Albula goreensis. The sequence goes on from CM040761.1 coordinate 22,417,937, forward strand.
AAGAGTCTAAGCGCTTTCGACTGGATCCGGCCCTGGGCTTTCCAGTTCAGGGGAGGAAAAGCAAATTAAGGAATGGAAAAAAGCTATTGTATTTTTATCTTTTTTTATGTTATCAGGTTAGCCGAGTAAAAAGTGGATTTTTGTTTCGTAGCCTGCTTCGCTCACTCCTCAGGTCTTCGCTTCGGTGTAGCTGATCCCTAGGGTTTCCCTGTATAATCAGGAGATAATTATCGCTCTTAGAATGAGGACAGCCCATCTCTTTATCAGGAGCCGAGGAGTCAAGAGTCTTTATTAAGCCTGATTTTAAGGCCCACACTTGCGGGGTTGGGGGGGGGGGGGGTACATCATGGCGGTCTTGAGCTCGCACAGCAAACATCCCGAGGCCATTTCAAGAAAATATATTGCATCATGGGGACATTTTTTATTCGCACAGAACTGAGAAAAACAGATGTAAGTAATGAGTTTAATTCTGAAAAGGGCCCCGGGTTACCATGGTACATTTGTACAAATCTATATTTATGAAATTGTATTCATAAATCATCAATATTACATTTTGTGTCCTGGTATTTTATTTTTATTGTTGAACTGCTCCATTCTGTGGAGGTGGGCCCGCTTGGCTGTCTTTTGTCTCTGTCAGTGAGCGAGAGTAAATTTTAGTGCATTGCTGTGTTGTATTTTTGTGTTTGTTTTGTGGTTTCAATGCCTTCTACATATATTGTTAAGATACTTTCCTGGCCAAGTCTGGGAGTGGTTTAAATAGGTTGAATACCTTTTTTGAAAGATTGAATAAGTATAAAAATAGTCCAGATTTGACACATTACATGTTAGTTTGTTTGGCTGCGTCAGTGGACCAGCACCTGAGCCAGTTACAAAACTCTTAGCAAGGTGGGGGGTGGAGGGTAAAGGTGTTGGAGGTTTTGATGCCATGCAGAGAATGCCAAACAATATGACATTCATTTTTCAAACCACCACTACAAATATCATACTGAATTATTGAGAATCTGCAATGAGTTTAAGTGGGACACATTTTTTTTTATATAAATGATAGTGTGTGTGCTTAAATTAAATGATTCATGTTATGTTAAAATGCCAATCCTGAGATTCCGGAACACCAGCACAAATTAAACACGGGCTCCACCTGTTTCTGCACTCTCTGTCCCTAACATAGCTGTAATTTGAGGAAGGGAGGTGGGGGATAACAACCTTCCCCAACCCCCCCTCTCCCCCCAGCCCAATGCTAAAAAAAGTTTGATCCAATAATTGTAACAGATGGAAACAGGAAAAAACTTGATCAAACATCGACTTCCTCATTGAAGAGGAAGTATCAGTGATCTACGCCATCTGTCTGCACACCCACCCTGGGATTCAATCAAAAGCGTTCAGTCTCTTTAAGGGCATAAGTGTTTCTGTACCCATACATAGCAAACGCAGCAGTCTAGCTCCTAGCTTCCCTGTTACATGCGAAGCTGTGCTGTCATCCCCATCCTGAATGCTTCTCCCACTGATCACAGATCAGTCAGTGTGCCTCACCAGCCGGCCCACACCCTGCGGTCAGGCAGGGCCTGAGCTGAACCCAGACGATCTGGGTCAGCATCCCGTGATTGAGTCTTCTCTGTCTTGAGGCCTGGCGTTCTGGGATTCTGCGCCTTTTTTCACCGATCCGTCAGTTCGCCACGCACCACTGAACCCCACTGGCCTTCATTTGGGCACGGCTCGTCGTTCCTCCCGTCTGTCAAGCCTCCCACACTCTTCCTCCTGATCGCGCTCATTTCACAGGGTGCTGCTTTCGGCGATCACCGTGGCTTTGCGGTCCCCGGCGGGCCATTTGTCAGAGCCGGCGCTAATAAGAGCCCAACTCAGTGTCAGTACCCTTAATGGATCTCATCTCCGGCACACGTTTTCTGTGGAAACGGCGAGGCTTCAGGTCAGGGAATCTCACCACAGTAGCTGTCATACAAACAGTGCAGTGCTCAAAATCTCACTGTATGTTCTGTGGATGTACACACCGCACAGAAAAAGGAGCAGCTGTGGATAGAAGCTTATCCTGATGGTTCTTGAGCCTTATTGGCTTGGTTCTACAATCAGCTGTTTATCAGTCAACTGTGATTGGCTACATTTTCTCTGACAGAGAACAGTGAATTCCTTCCGGATATAAACTTTGTTAGACTTAAGTGTACAGTGAACATTTTACTTTGTAACATGCAGTAGGGTATAAAGTAACAGGCTATGAAACATCAGTATCCAGAAACATCTGTCCCCATTTTTCACATGAGTTGGACACAGTAATATCAAGCTGTCTTCACAGGTTACTGTGCTTCATGGCTCTGTTGCTAACAACATGGCTCTGTTGCTAACAAGTAATTAAGTAATTTAATGTAATAATAAATGTTTCTTTTTTGCTAATTTCCCAAAAGGTTTTTTTTTAATCCTCAGTTTTTTAAACAGAGAAAATGTGCAAGTGTTAATGCTTGTTTTATCTTCTAGCAGCGCCAGGCCTGGTGGACAGATGTTCACAGGTGCATGATGGGTAGTTTATTTGTTGTGATTGAGACGGGGCCCGCGGGGGTGCCAGCCGTTTCCCAGCGGAGGTAGCCGAAAGCACCGGCACACCAGCACGCGGTTCACAGCCTTTGCCTCTTGGTCTCGGAGGGCTAAAAGTCCCTCCTGTACTTGCCAGCTGTTTGCAGAGACAGAAATAGAGCTGTGCTTTAGCCTCCAACACCCAGAGCCTCCAGCCTCACTGTAAATGGGTTAATTGCTCATTTCTGACTGGGAGTGAAGAGAGACGATTCCAGCACAGGGGTGTAGAGACACCATCGTTCCTGAAGGAGGATCTATCGCCGTCTGAGAACGACTATGGCCGGAATCTGGTAATGAAGGCCGAAGACAGAGTATTGGAAGGAGATACCCTGGGACTTAAGGAAAGGAGAGGAAGGAGGAGAATGCCTGTGAAGTTTTGCGCCAACCTTTCAAAACCTTTCTCTGTCTCCAGCTGCAGCAGACATGATTAGAGCATTTTTTTTGGGAGCTTTTGGGAAAAAAACAGGTTTTGTGACTCACCATTGCAGTAAGTCTCTCTCAGTAAGTGCTTAGAATGACTTTTGTTGACATTCCAGTTGCTATTGAACCTGTTTATATGTCATTGTAGGAAGTCATTAGGATCTTCTGTTTGAGATGTGTGAACGATGTATTTTCCCCTCCAACAGTAAACACAAAAGATGGCGTTCGCCCGCCGAGGAGGTTTCTTTTGCTTTGAAAGCTGTGATCCCTGAGAGATGTGTTTCTTCTGCTACCAGGGCAGACAGCGATGGATGACAGCAGCCCTGGCGTCATCCTCCATGTGCGCGTCTTTGTTTTTCAGCTCTCTGTGTGAGCTGGAGGAGAGGGAGGGAACAGCTCTCCGCGTGAGCTGGAAGGGAGGAAGGAAAAAAGAGAGGAGGCTGAGAGCGAGAGAGCAGGGAAAGAGAAGTCACCAGGACAGGGACTGGGCTTAAACTTCCCGTCCTCTCTTTTTAGAATCTGCCCTGTCTCATCCTGACATGTGACTGTCTGTGTCTCTCAGTGAACCTGCAGCTCCATTAGCAGCTCCACCAATAGGAAAATAATGGTTCTGTGTGTCTGTCTGTATCCCAGTCAAGATCCTGGTATGATGGGAAGAGAGGAGGAGGCACTCTGATAATGTCAGATTACTCACCTGTGTGAGGTCACTGGAACAGGTGTTGGGTGCAGCAGAGTTGTGGGTTAGAATTGCCGATCAACAGTTGAACAGCAGTGTAGAAAAGCACTGCAGGGAAGTAACTGGGGGACCAGTTGTAGGGCAGCATAGTAAAATATATTCTAGGGCAGCAGTGGAACAGTATTGTGGGGCAGTAGTGTGGGGACCAGTGGTATAGTCCAGGGTATACACACATATACACTGTATTAGCCATCTTCAGCATCTAAAAGAAGAGAGATATATGTCTCTTTATTTTAAACCATGGATTGTGGATCAGACAGCAGGCAAGAAAGACTGCGGCTTAAAACTGGACCTGAATATTAGAATCTGCTGCTCCCAAATGTCATTAGCTGAAGAGTGTAGATTATGTTTTCATAAGGGGCTCTGAAGCTACCAGTGCTGTTTTTCAGTGTAATAAAGTGGGCGTGGCCTCACAATTTCCCCAGTCAAACTAACAGGCAGGAGTTCTCTAACAGAGCTCAGTGGCGCCCTCTGGATTTCAGAGCCGCACTTTGCCTCTGTATGAGGAAAGTAGCATATAGGCTGTGCTAATGCTGTAGAGGAGTAGATTACAGTGTTTATGGTTTTCAAATGAAAGCCCAGAGGCATGGCTAGGAGCACACAAAGGAACAAAGTTAATAAAATATATCGCTGCCTCTGGCCAGGGTGATTTATTTATGGTATGAGAGAAGGAGAAGATGCGCTGGATGCTGTTAGCTCTGGTCAGTTTCTAAAGTGCATCAGGCTCGTATTCAGCAGAGTGCTTGTGTTTTCCCCGCCAGTAGGCTATTTTGGAACAACTGTTCGAAGACACGTGCCGCACTCCAAATCTGGACCAGCGGTATCTCGTGCACCAAGTACGAAACGTGATCGCACAGGATGTTCTGTGGGTAACTCCGGCCTAAGGAGCGGAACGCAGGGACGCACAGAGACTTTGCCAACTACCGCTGTGAAGAACGGCACAGTTAATTAGGCTGCTTTGTGTCATTTCCCGTCACGGAGTCACAGTGTCGATTGATAAGTCGTTGTGTTCATAAGATGAGTCATTCTGATCATAACACTGTAACGTAAATAACGGTTTTGCTGGATCCATTGCAGTCTTGCAGGAAGTGGATCAGGGGAACGGTTTATTGTTACAGACAAATCTTAAACACTGAAAAATGAATGGTTTCTGTCTATTATGTGTATGAAAATGACAGGTTTGTCTTTAAGTTGTAAGATGTTTCACTATGCATTTCAGTGTATTATTACAATGTTATGACATCTGTATTTTACTTTTAAACAGTAAGTAAATTAATGAAATTTGTATTCCGAATAAAAATGAAAGCTTTGTCTTTTTAGTGATGGGGTGTTTTTTTTGGTGTGTACTCATGTGGATCACTCTCCCTGCCCCCCTCCTTACTGTAGTTTCAGAGAGGCAGGGAGGCTGTCCTGCCCCCCCCTCCCCCGCAGACTGAGATCTGACGGAGTGAGGGTGTGAGGGAGCGTACCCCCAGGACCCCAGCCCCCCCCACCTCCCTCTAACGCCAAGATGTCGGCGAGGGAACGCAGCCCCCGCCACCGCCCGTGGTCCGTGTACCGCGCCAACACCTTCGACCTCTCCTCCGAGGTGCTGGGGCTCACCCTCGCAGGTGAGCTCCCTGGTTACCGTCGCCCTGGTTACACCGCATCCCCCTCCCACCTTCAGCAGCGCATCCAGAGGCTTGATGTTCTGTTTTTATTCAAGGATGAGAATGAGTCACTCACGGTAGATTGAATTGTATGCGACTCTAAGATGAGTTTGCTTTGTGACTAATAGCAAACAGGAACCAAAGCAACAGTCCCTAAAGTTACTTTTTTATTTCTGTGTTATTGCTTTTGGACCTTTTGGCCTATAAATAATTTATGTGCAACAACACATCCTTTGTTGTTGACTTTCTTATTAATTATTTTAGTCAACATTTTAATTAAAAAAGTTTTTAAAGCAAGTTTTGCAAGTTAAGCAAATTCCTATCTTGTTTTGCATCGTTTTGACTGCACTTCATTGGTAGTTTTCATGGACTGTGTTTCTGTCTTTGTCCCACAGGAAACAGCATGGACCCTGACGAGCCTGTGCTGGAGTTCAGTCTGGGTAAGAATGGGCCCCACACAGTGATGCAAAGCATTCTGGGAAATATTTCACTTGCCAGCGAAGGCGGTTATACATCATTAATTTGTTGGCTATCAGAGGCAAACTGGGCCTGTATTGCTGACAGTTTCATTCATTACTCAATGATATATGTAGATATTTCTCAGAGGGGCCATCTCTGTGAAGTGTCTTTCGTAGACCACTGCATCAAGCTTAACCTTCACTGACCTTATGTCATAGCCACTGTTGAGGAACAGTTTAAGAAAAGCTGAGCTGTTCTACAGCATTTACAGCAGACTGTTCCAGTGAACCGGAGAACCAAAGGTGTAATATCACCAGGGAGACTGCGTCTGATAAAACCATAATTTATCTCACACATGTTGAGCTCACACGCATCTCCCAGAATGCACCTGAGGCCCTTGCAAATCCTGTCAGTCCATTTGCACAGATCAAGGCCGTTCATCATAAAGCATCTCAGAACTGTAGTGCTGATCCCAGATCAGTTAGTCTTTCACCTTGTAATTGAGAAAGTTAGATAATGGACATGGGATATGCTGATTCTAGATCAGCAATCCTACTCTGATACTATAAGCATACTATGTGTGAATACTGGTCCTGTGTTTCCATTTTCTGATTTAGAAGACACCTCGGTAGAAAACGCTGTTCCCTTTTTCTTTTTCTTGCCTTAGCAGGAGTGGTATGTTCAGCACCAGCTCTGATGTTGTCTGAGTGGACTGCTACGGTATATCCCTCAGAACAGAGTTGCAGAGGAGGGTGAATGTGGAAACGTGGGCTGTCTTTGTACTGTTTGCTCTCAGGCCCCTGGGCTGGAAGTTAAATTGATTTTCCTGGCTGTGGTTGAATGAGTGAGAGTGTGCGTGCTGTGCTAATAGGCTAACCAGTGAGCTTCTTCCCCCACCTCCCCTCCCCTTCCCATAACCCCCCCCCCCAGCCTGCAGCGAGCTCACCACGCCCTCCCTGGACCGTAAGCCCAACAGCTTTGTGGCTGTGAGCTGCACCACACCCCCCCAGGCCTTCTGGACCAAGCACGCGCAGACCGAGATCATCGAGGTGAGGCAGCGCACCTGGACAATGCGGCTGATGATTTACCTGGGAGTACACCTGAAATTAATACACCTGTCCGTACATCAGCAAATACGTCTGACAGACAGTATACCTGTCAAAACACCTGGAAACATGCCTATTACTTCACATCTGAACATGTACCTGGAAATTTACCTTAAAATCACGCCTGACAGTCTCACCTGGCAATACACCTGGGATAAACATGAAAATTTACCTGGTGTTACATTTGTAAATACTCTACATCAGGCTGTATGCATACCTATGTATGTATACCTGTATACCTAGAAATGCAACCAAAAATACACCTGGAAATACACCAGCAGAGTGATGGTTTGAGGTGAGGTCTGACCCCCACCTGTACCCCCCCAGGGCACCAGTAACCCCGTCTTCCTGAGTAGCATCGCATTCTTCCAGGAGTCCCTCATCACACAGCAGACGCAGGTCAAGCTGTCCGTGTACGACGTCAAAGACCGCTCCCAGGGCACGGTGAGTCTGTGGGCCTCGGGCCCTTACTCTGCCTCGCCAGGAGACCGCTCCCAGGGCACGGTGAGTCTGTGGGCCTCGGGCCTTACTCTGCCTCGCCAGGAGACCGCTCTGCACCTCCCTCATCCTCATTGGGTGCAGATGGAGGGCGGAACAGGGGGATATCCCCCCCCCCGCAGTTTCAAAGGGACCCCGATCCTCCCCCCCACTTTTGAGAAAAAAAAATATATATATATATTGTATATTATATATTTGGTATCCCCCACTTTCAAAATCTATCGCGCCACAGCCAATACCCACAACACCAATGGAGGAAAGAGTTTCTGCACACTCAGAGCTTAGAGGCAACGATTTTAAACTCCATTGTCGAAATGTTGGTTTTTGGTCAGGGTTATGTAATCCTTATCATGGTATTGTCATATTATAACATATTGCATTGTAACACTGTAATTGATTCAGATTGTTCTGATGGTTTTTTTTTTTAATAATCCACAATCACTTCAAAAAACAAGATGCTTTGAGGATGACAAATTACTGATATTGATATTTATTAGTTATTTCCTGATTTCGTTAATTTAACCAGCATGGACTGATGTTTCATTCAGTGACTGGAGAAGGAACGCTGAATCTCTCCAAAGCCGTATAATATTATAATAAGAAATCAATCAAAATGTGTGTCACTATTTCACATCTTAATAGACAAACAGATATGAATCAGACATGCTGCAGGATAAATAAATCCCTGTTAGTGCCAACCTGTACACTCTATTCTGGCCTAGATCATGGTGTCCTCACCACGTTATGCTCAATGGCTGGCACTTAGTGGCTGTGCTTGTGTGTGTGTGTGTGTGTGTGTGTGTGTGTGTGTGTGTGTGTGTGTGTGTGTGTGTGTGTGTGTGTGTGTGTGTGTGTGTGTGTGTGTGATTCTCTCATCTCTCTCCTCAGATGTACCTGCTTGGCTCAGCTATGTTCCCTGTTAAGGAACTCCTACAGGACAAGCTACACAGATTACACCTGACAGTCAGGTAAGACAACCAATCACAACCTGCAAACCTTTTTCTCTTTGACAACATTAGGTAGAGTGGCCCTACACCTGCTTAGCCATAGAAAATTGTAAATGATTGGAGCTGAACCCATGTTTGCTGTAATTGGTGATTAGTAGTCACATGGCTTATAACCTCTGCTGGTGATTCTGGGAAATGCAGTCTGTTAACCTCAGTCCTGCGTTCAGATCTTCAGAGAACGCAACCGTGGGCAACATTACCGTCATTGCCTGGCAGCTGGAGGAGAAGAGGGACCAACGGACCCCCATGACCCGGCTCCCTGAAAACATTAAGGGCAGGGTGAGCTGACTAAGGACCCTACCCTGACACCATGGCTGTGCTTGTGTTTCAGGAACTCTGGAGAAACATTCATATTACAGTGTGATTAGGTTATGAAATAACACTATGCTGAGAAGAACATTTATTTTACCAAAAAGTTCTGCCAATGTCACAGATAACATTTCAGGCTTCTGGCATATAGTCTTACCAGTAACATCCTCCAATTGTTATGGTAAATTGATTATCAGTGTACTCTATGAATTGTATTTATTAGTGTTATTTAGTTTGGGAAAATCATCATAGAGGGTAGAGTCAACTGTGTCTGGTATTAGATCCTGAATTCTGGAGGACCTGCAGGAAGGAGCCACGCACAGCACAGGTCAAAGCAATTATTCCTTCATTATAAGTATACACACGAGAGTCACTCCTCACTCCTCAGAGTTCAGAGGAGAGTGGGAGGTACAGACAGAGTGTGCCTCCATTAGCACCGTAATGTGAGAACGTGTAATGAATACTGTCTACTGTGCTTGAATTAAGGAGTAGTCCTTCATTATACGAGGAAGTCACTGCAGCGGTTTGACCTTGGTAATGGTAGTGTCATCCCTCTCCCCATGGGCCTAAGTGTGATTGCATGGAATAACAAATATTTAAAAATAATACAGTGAAGTATATTAATGTATGTATATACATGCAGTGAATGCTAATGCACAAACTATATGGCATAAATCCTGGAAAACTGTAATGAATGCACATACTTTCCTCCGGTCTCATGATAAGAATATTCAGAATAACTCATTAGAGATTCTGAATAACGAAACTGACTAACTTTCTGAAGATATTCCTTTGAAGTTACTTGTAACCGAAATTTAATTCACACAATGAATTCTAAAGGAGTTCATGTCAAGAAACTGGATTAATGTATGCGCCAGGAATGTTTGTCTTGACGCTCCTAACATTTTGGGAACGTTCTGAGCTGCACGGATTGTTACCCAGAGTTCTGAGACCTGACCAGGCTGTGCCCACACCTGGCTGAGAGCGGTGTCTGGGTGTCTGGTAGGCTGGCCAGGTGTTCAGCTTAACGCTGTGTGTGTGTGTGTTTGTGTCTCAGATGGTCCTCCCGGTGGACGAGAGCTTAACGGAATCCCTGGGAATCAGAGCGAAGTACGCGTCGCTGTGCAAGGACACGCTGCTGAAATCGGGTAAGGCGTGTTTACCGCCAGGGGCTGCTGCTCTCCCATTAAGGATGAAATCGCCGTGACTGACCATGCCAGTGCTTCCTCCCGCCGCAAACTAGGGGCCAGCATGGCGAGAAGACAGAATCGCTCTGGATTGGCCAGTGCTAGAAAAGCACTACCAAGGGCGTAACTTGATTAAGCAATTCTTTATACTGTGTAGTCATTGTGAATCACCGGAAATGATAATGTTCCCATAAATTTATATATGTACAAAAAGCAATGTTCCATAACTGGAAACTGCTCCTTTAGTGGCTTTTTACAAACTTCTCAATCAGAAGCATACATACTTATTGAAGCAATGCCTTAGTTTAACAACCAAAAGGATTCCAGAGGCACTTTTGTTTCCACAAATTTGCTCCTAGTAATGCAGAATACCTTAGGTGAATGTCTTTTTAAGTTTTCTGCTGAAAGTGATTTCTGATGGAAAAATTCTAGAACCTTCTGCTCTCTATGGCAACCGATTAATTGAGCCTGTGCCGTAAACCCGGCCATTGGAACCAAGTTCCCTCTGTGTTTTTAGCCTGCTGGTCTTGTTGCATTGAAGGCTTAAGGAAATTAAATTAATCCTTTCCTTTATGTGATCAAAATGTTCTCAAATCGAACAGCTACTTTTACAGCAGCAATCAATAGAAAAAGCTGGTGATGTTTTTCCCCCTCACATAATTTAAAGTTGATTGAGTTACTATTTATTTGTTTTACTTAAGTATAATAGCAAAGCAAAACACAGCTTAACAGAATTGTGTACGGGGTGTTGTATTACAAAGACGTGCGTCATGCCTGTTTCTGTAACTACATCAGAAATGGGAATCATTTCAGGAACTGAAAGCCCGCTACACTCACCGTGATGTCACATCCTCTCAGCACATCAGCTGTGCATCACATCCTGTAATCTGAAAACGATGTTGCGCAATGATCTAAGTCTGCAATTGATATGTCAGTGAAACATCTGTGGATCATACATTCAGTGCGTGAGCTTTCATGTGGCCCTCCAACCAGGAGATGTCACTAGAGAGTTATAAGACTGATTAGTTTAAGTCAGCTCATCCCTTGTCTTTCTCTGGTGATATCTTTCCCAGTTGTTGCCTCACCAGTGTGGACTTTTGGCCATAGCTGATAATGGTGTGGCAGGGACCCAAACTATGAGCTGAAGGTGCATCTTGGAGTTCAAGTCCCATCCATCCATCAGTATTTCTCAATAAGCTTTGTAATGTCTACTCATTAAATGTTTAACAAGGTCTGTTGAGTGCAGTTCTCAGGTAGGAACAAAGGGACTTCTCCGTCCCAGTGTCAGGTTGTGCTCAGGGTTTTGGGGAGTCCTCTGCCCCTCACTCTCCAGTGTCAGGTTGTGCTCAGGGTTTTGGGGTGTCCTCTTCCCCTCCCTCTCCAGTGTCAGGTTGTGCTCAGGGTTTTGGGGTGTCCTCTGTCGCTCCCTCTCCAGTGTTTGGGGGTACCATGTCCCGCATGTACCGATTTCCCACCACGGATGGGAACCACCTGAGGATTCTGGAGCAGATGGCGGAGAGTGCGCTGTCCCTCCACATCCCCCGACAGTTCGTCAAGCTTCTGCTGGAGGAGGATGCAGCCAGGTGGGCATAAAAACACACTCTATACACACACACACACATACACACTACACACACACACTCACACACACATTCAATATATACATGCAACATGCAATCGAACACAAACACGCTCACACACACACCCTTTACACACACACACACACACACTCACACACAGACAGACATACTCACACACATAAAACATGCTCACACATAAAACATGCACACACACACACACACACACACATTCACCCACGCTCTTTCAGGAACCTGTATTTTATGCATTCTCTGGCTGTTTAATGAATGAGTGCTGAAAGTAGTGATGCCGCCTGTGTCCAGGGCTGGTGTTGATAGCGTGCCGTCTCTCTCCAGGGTCTGTGAGCTGGAGGAGCTGGGCGAGCTCAGTCCCTGCTGGGAGAACCTCCGGCGCCAGATCGTCACTCAGTACCAAACCATCATCCTCACCTACCAGGAGACCCTCTCTGACCTGCACGATTACAAAGGTCAGTACTGTACCCCCATAATGCACAGGCTCGGTATCACTCACATATATGAGTCAGTACTGTACCTTTATAGTGCAAAGCCTGTACGTTGCTCACATATATAAGAGTCAGCACTGTACCTCCATATTACTGTACATTTATATATTGCACATAACGTCATTTCTGTACTACAGAATGTCTATGCCTTTAAAGGTCAGCACCATTTCTCTGTTTGACAGAGCCTCTGTATCACTCACATATATGAGTCAGTACTGTACCTTTATAGTGCAAAGCCTGTACGTTGCTCACATATATAAGAGTCAGCACTGTACCTCCATATTACTGTACATTTATATATTGCACATAACGTCATTTCTATACTACAGAATGTCTATGATTTTAAAGGTCAGTACCATTTCTCTGTTTGACAGAGCCTCTGTATCGCTCACATATATGAGTCAGTACTGTACCTCCATATTACTGTACATTTATATATCGCACAGTCATTTCTATACTACAGAATGTCTCTGACTTTAAAGGTCAGCACCATTTCTCTGTTTGACAGAGCCTCTGTATCACTCACATACATGATGAAAGGGGTCAGTGCCAAAACCCTGTTATTGAGCTATATAAATAATAAACCACACAGTCTCTTCCGCACTTTCTCTCTCTCTTTTTCACACTCTCTCTCTCTGATCATCCTGTCAGTCGGCTCACGCACCCCTCCCACGGTTTCCTCCTCTGTGATGTGATCAGGGCTGTGGAGGTTTTCCAGCTCTGACTGAGCCCCCCCCCCACACACAGGGCCAAACCTCCCTCTGCCATCACTGCAGTTTCCAGCAGGCCCCCACCCACCCACAGCCCTGGTCCTCTGTGCATGGACCCCCATGGAGCCTGGCCAAAATAGGCTCAGCACCCCCTCCTCCCCTCCCCTGAGTGGTGCATGTTTGGGGTGGGGGCGGATAGGGTTGGAGGGAGGACCTTATGAGCCTGGCTCTCACCTTACATTCAAAGATCAGCCTTTTTCCTGGTCCACCTTCTGTTAGTGATAGTGCAAAGCAGAGAATGTCTTCACTGCAGAAGATGTAGCCAATCAGCAATTACTGCCTTGAGGAAGAAGAGCTTTGATTGGCTTTCCTTTTCTTGCTCCATTTTTTTCTCTGTTCAACACAATTCATTGCCCAGTGAAACATCTGTATTCAGCCAAGTGATCACCAGCAGGGTTTGTCATTGACGTGAATAGACAGGCCTCACCAACAGCACCGGCAGTAATGGAAACTGCTTTGTTATGTGAATTTATGGTTAAAGAGCGAGACTGAATGCACAGGAGAGTCCTGCTTTTTTACACTGAGGGAAAAGATGTCAGTGTGATTTTAGGTTTTTTTTGTTTCTCTTTGTACTTTGGGGAGAAAACCCAGTGGTAGATTTCACATTATTTTTTCATAGTGCCTGTCAGTTCAAAGTACCTGCAGTCTCTCTTTCTTTAATGTCTTTCCTCACCCCCTCTCTCTCTCTCTCTCTCTCTCTCCTTCACCCAGGGCCTTCCTTCAAGGCCAGTAACCTGAAGGCAGACCGAAAGCTGGAGTTTATCCCCACTAACCTTCATGTCCAGCGGATGAGAGTGCAGGATGAGACGGGCTTTGGTAAGAGTCTAACGCTTAGCCCTTCTCAGCCTGGCTCAACTCTGTGACCTAACCGCCAGGCCAGCCTGGAGCTCCCGTTCCACAGCTTAACAATTTACAGTTGGATATTATTAGCAGTCTTTTGTTTAGCAGTCATTTTTATTTATTACACACCACCTTTACAGGTAAAAGTGAGGAACAATATGGCAAATTAAACACAATTTTTAGTAAATTTGCAAGCATTAACTAACTAACTAAACACTAAGGTTTGCCTTATTGAATGCTCATTGGACCTTACCCTTCTGTTCCTTGTTTAACTAAGCCAGTGCATGCATTACAGCATTAGGGATGTTACATATAGGCTCGTGGTTCTGGGAACGTTGTCAGCCAGGTCTGGCACAATTGCTGACCATAATGTAATGTAATATAATGTAATGTATGCATCATGACCACGCCCCCCTTCCCTCCTCCCAGATCACACGTACGACGTGGTGACGATCGGCGCCCCTGCCGCTCACTGCCAGGGCTTCAAGAACAGCGGCCTGCGGAAGCTCATCCACAAGTTCGAGGAGGCCAAGAAGCTGTAAGTTACAGCAGGTGGAGGGGGCGGAGACTGGGCGGGGCTATGGGGCGGGGTTACAGGAGGTCAAAGGGTTGGGGTCCTGGCTGTGTAATTTGGTTGCTATGGTGTTTGATATGCTTATGCTGCTGGTGCTGCTGCTTCCTGATTGGCTGACTGCTTTGGCTCTGCAACATAGCCTCTTTTATTTGTTTTACTCATATTTTGTTATTCATATTTATGTTTTTTATGATTCTTTACTGAAATATCAAAACTTTGAAAGCATAATTTTTTGTCATACACAGGCAAACATTTTGAGGGTTTTTGCCAATAATGATGGCATTGGATGTCCATAGAGATTTTAGAGTGGAGGAATGCATAATATACCTACAAATTATTCATTAATACATCGATAAACTGAAGTACAAACTATGATCACATTCCGTGCTGAATAGTTATTATGACTTAGTGTTATAGCTAAGCAGCTAGTGCTCTTAATGTCTGTTTGGTTGACCGTCATTTCATACAGCAGGTTCTTACAGCACTGAACATCAGACAGGCTCGTTAGACTGAGAGAAATCAGGCAGAGACTGTAATCACTCCAGTGATCTGCCATCATTCGCTTGACAGCCCGTCGCTGCAGCACCACCACTGACGCCTTCGCAAAACCATCCAGCCTTCTAGTACCGCTGCCACTTATGAAACATAGCATTTTGAGTGCAGAGTGTGTCGTAAATCTACCCAGAAGTCCCATTCAAGAAACGCCAACAAAACAGAAATATGTCAAGAGCTTAAAATTATAGGGTTTGGTTTTAGTTTTGCTCAACACAGTTCCTTAAATCCAGTTTTACATTTGCTTAAAAATACCTGTGGCAACATGGGAGTTATCTTTATCTTGTCTTTATGCGCTGAAACAGATTAAAAACATGTGTAAATACTTAATTTAACATAATATAATGAACCTAGATGCCATACAAAACAATGCAGTGACATAGGACTTGGGAATTCTGCAGCTGGGAAATGAATGGTATCTGCATATTTAACACTACAGTTATAAGATCTTGAAATTTAACTCTCGATATTTAACTCTCATTTATAGTTACAAGACAATGTGAAAGGGTAAATCTCTATGTACAGGGCACCTTGACAGTGGGCTTTAATGTCCTTTTTCTGGGGTTCTTACGGGCTCGATAACAAATTCAGTTTTTTTTTTCATCCGTTAGAGTGGGTGAATAATGGATTTTTAAATGTGAGCTTGAAAGCCCACTGGCCAGTTGTCATTTTTTTTTGAAAGTCAGTTTTAAGTGTTTGGACTCAAGGCTACAGTCAGTCCAGTAGCAATGCTCTTTAGCCTTATCTGTGGGTTTTCTCTTTTTTCTTACACAACATTTGGTAAGTTTGGCAGTTGTACAAACAGATAGTTGTGTAAGAAATTCCAAAAATGAGAGACCATAGCACTTCATTTTCATTACTTAAACTTGCAGACAAAATGCACTGAAAGGTGGTTCGTTATTATTGGCTCATAGCTGCTTCCTTGTTTGCCAAAGCTACAGTATATGGGGACTTATATGTTACATGGTTCTGAACTTTTCAGAGAACAGGTTGATCATAAAATAAACACAATAAATATTGTACACCTCAATTGGTTGTGTAGTAGGATTGGATATTGTTTACATACATTAAATTCAACATTTTTGTTGAGGTTTCAGTAAAGTCATGTGACTTCCTATGTACTGTAGCTTCATATTTACGCAGATGTTAAGTTCCAAACTAGGTTTAATTTTCTGTGTGCATTTTGCACATTCAGTATTTCTTACCTTCACATTGATTTTAAATATTTACTTCTCTGCTCTGTTTTGTTGTGAAACTGTATCTTATTTTAGGAGATTGTTTAAGGAACATATATATTGTAAAAAATTATATTTTTCTTTGGTTATCTTGCATCTTCATGCTTTTGCTGCCTGTAGCATGCGCTTGTTCATCTTTAGAACTCAGCATTTCTAAGATGGTGTATCGGTTTGATGGCTGTTTTATTTTCCTTTGTTTTTTATCAGCATTTATGAGGAGGAATGGTGAGTTGTACTTTCATTTAACTACTTTTATTTGGTCATTCTCTTTCCCTGCATGCACCAATCTGCATGAAAGAGTCCTCTCATGTTTGATGGATGGATTGTTTTTTTTTATCCTAAACTTTGTGTGTGTGTGTGTGTGTGTGTGTGTGTGTGTGTGTCTGTGTGTTTGTGTGTGGGCAGATGCACTTGTATGCTTGTATGAGTGTGTGACAGGAGTGGGTGGTAGTTATTATTTGATGGTTTGAATAGGTATCTGTGGTTTGTTTCCGGAGGTTTCTCCTGTATTGAGATGACTCATAACTGTCCTCGCGCGGTGCTGCTCGCTCAGCGGACGCCAGTCCCTTATTTCTGCAGCGGACACAGAAAACTGCTCACATAATCACCACAGTTATCACACGGATGACCCCCAAAATAATTAGTGTCAGCCAAAAAGATGGAGACAGAAGATGAAATGAATGGTCCATCTGCGTTCAAAGGGACAGGAGGAGGTAAGACGGCCCCCCAGTGCTGGATGAGGATAAAGGTGTGTGCCTCTTTGAAGTGAGGGCCCCTAATTGATGTTCTGGATGCCTCTCAGTCACAAAGCTTTTTTTTTTAAATCTCCATTATGATTAATTGGATCGGGGCCATAAATAGTCACGGATCGCTGGGGACTCTCCCGTTAACTGCGGATCGAAGAATCCATTACCATCCATCTTTGGCCGGGGACAGGGTGCTGGGCCCCCCTCCTCCTGTCAGACGCCTCACCTCGGTGCTCTGTGAGGGGGAGTAATGGCAGAGGGGCGTCTGGATGTTTTAAACACAGAGAACGTCCCCTCGGGGAGAAAAGTTCCTGAGTAGGGGCCGTCGCCTAGCAACTGCCTCCAGTAAAGTGTGAGATTACAGGTGGCATTCCAGTGAACCTTCCCCCCCCTTTAAAAAAAAACATGCAGAAATAAATATTAATAATAATAGATCTGTGGCCTTTTCTGCCAGTAAGTAGTGATTTAGGGGAACAGGGGCGGTCCATCTGTCGCCCAGTGTCTTTGACACAAGGAGAGGAGTGCGGCTTTCTCTCTGTATCACTGTCTCTCGCGACCTCCCCCCACCTCCTCCCCCTGCTCATCGCTACAGCATCTATCATCTCACGGTGTAACTCTAAACCAATATTGAATGCCAGACACTCCATTTCTGAAAATGCAGAGAGTGAGTCTGACGTGTCAGAAATAATAATTGCCAAAAACAAAGTTTGACCTTCAGGTTTCTGGCCAATGTGGTGAATCACTACCAGTAGAACTGTGTGTGTGTGAGTGTGAATGTGTGTGCATCTGTATCAGTATGTGTGTGTGAGAGTGTAAATGTGTGTATGAATTTATGCACATAAAATGTGTGTGTGTGAGTATGAATGTGTTTATGTGTATAAGTGTGTGTGTGTGTGTGTGTATGAGCCTGTGGTCCTGTCCCAGGTCCCTCACTCTCCTGTTCCTCCACAGCAGTGCTCTCTCCAGCTCCCAGTCCATCGTGTTCATCCCCCAGGACATCGTCCGTGCCAAGGAGATCATCGCCCACATCAACACGCTCAAGACCCAGGTCAGCTACTATGCCGAGCGCCTGTCCCGCGCCGCCAAGGACCGCTCCGCCAATGGCCTGGAGAGGACCCTCGCCATCCTGGCTGACAAGGTTTGTGTGAGTGCGTGTGCGTGCATGTTTGTGTGTGTCTGTGTGTGTGAGTGCATGTGTGTGTGTCTGTGTGTGTGAGTGCATGTGCGTGTGTGTGTGTGTGTGTGTGCGTGAGTGTGTGTGTTTGTTTGTGTCGTGTGTGTGGGAAGGAGGGGAGTGGGGTGGGAGGTGACAGAAGGTGAATTGGAGGGAAGGAGGTGCAGTACATCCCTGCGTATTTTAGTGTCCACACCTCCAGTTCCTATCCTCTTCTCTCTATCAGTGGGACTCTAGAGGTGCCTTTTCCTGACTCCTTCATCATATGACTTTTACCTCACTTCCTCCCCCCACCCAGACGCGGCAGCTGGTGACGGTGTGTGACTGTAAGCTGCTGGCCTCGGCCATCCAGGCCCTGAACGCGGCTCGGCCCGAGTACATCGCCTCCAAGGCCTCTCCGTCCGCCGCCGAGGCCGACCAGGTGGTGCTGCGCAACGACCAGGACACGCTGCTGGCCAAGTGGGCTGGCCGCAACAGCCGGTCCTCCCTGCACGTCAACTGGCATGAGGAGGAGTGGGTACGACACTGACCTTTCATTTGTCCAGTTTTCCCCCCGAAACACAGCCATCCACAGAGAGACAGAGCGACGAGACTAAGGAACTTAACCAGCTTTAGCCTTATCCATCCCCAGAAAGCTGGGCCAAATGCTGCCTAGTAATGGCACTCAAAACCCCCGTCCCAGCGCTCACATCTCCCTCCCAAACAAGCGTCTTGCTGTAAGAGCCACCCAGAGCCCCCACACTTCAGTTACAGCGGCCTGGGCAGCAGAGAGCACAGTATCGCAGGTAAAGAGCTGGACCTATAATGCAAAGGCTGCTGGGCTTGCATCTCAAACAGGAGCTGAAAAAGGCAGAAGGAGAGAGACGAAAAAGCCATGACTGAGCAGCTTAGATGACTGAGAGGCATAGAAGACAGAGCAGTGAAAATGACTGAGAAGCATAGAAGACTGAGCAGCTTAGATGACTGAGAGGCATAGAAGACTGAGTAGCTTAGATGACTGTGAAGCATAGAAGACTGAGCAGCTTAGATGACTGAGAAGCATAGAAGACTGAGCAGCTTAGATGACTGAGAGGCATAGAAGACTGTGCAGCTTAGATGACTGAGAAGCATAGAAGACTGAGAAGCTTACATGACTGTGAAGCATAGAAGACAGAGCAGTGAAAATGACTGAGAATCATAGAAGACTGAGCAGCTTAGACGACTGAGAAGCATAGAAGACAGAGCAGTGAAAATGACTGAGAAGCATAGAAGACTGAGCAGCTTAGACGACTGAGAAGCATAGAAGACAGAGCAGTGAAAATAACTGAGAAGCATAGAAGACTGAGCAGCTTAGACGACTGAGAAGCATAGAAGACTGAGCAGTTAAAAAGACTGAAAAGATATAATGACTGAGGGGCATAGATAACTGAGCAGCGTAGATGACTGAGGGGCATTGATAACTGAGCAGTGTAGATGTCTGTGAAGAGTAGATGACATAATGATTAACTCAGTGGTGATTCAGAGGTTGCAGGTTCAGTTCCCTGACAGGGCACTGCTCCCGTACCCTGGAGAAAAGGTACTTGCTAAAGCATAAATACAAAATACAAGAACACTGAACAACGGCAATAACAACATTGCCATCCCTAGCATAAGCACATCTACCCATATTGATCAGATGTATTGATAGAATCTCTCTCTCTCTCTCTCTCTCTCTCTCTCTCTCTCTCTCTCTCTTTCTCTCGCTCGGTATCCCATGGTTCCTCAGGAGAAGGTGTGGCTGAATGTGGATAAGAGTCTGGAGTGTATCATCCAGCGTGTGGACAAGCTGCTGCAGAGGGAGAGACTGCTGAGCAGCAGCACCGAGGACGTTTTCCTGTGTGACCAGCAGGGCAGCGCCAGCAAGAAAGGTAACATTTCTGTGGCCCCTGCATTTTGGGTTAACCCCGCCTCCCCACTTGACAGCATGGCGAAGATTCTACCCCACTTTGTCTTCATCATCGTCTTCATCGTCTCCTCTGTGCCCGTCTGACCCACGACCTCACAGACTTCCCAATAATGACTTCATTTCCCTTCTTTTCACCCTCATACTTTCTATTCTCTTCATTTTCTCTGTATTTCATCTTTCGTTTTAGGCTACATCATTTCCTCTAATATCGCTGAGTGAAGACTGCTGAGGAGAAGCATTTTGAAAGCATTGGAGAATAAGGATTTAGAATAAGATCACATAAAAGAAACATTAAAGCCAGTGGAACATTTCCACAAGGGGATTTCACTCTTTTAAGAATGAGTCCAGATAACGAGCATGCAGTGACTCAGTGGTGGTCCACTGTCAGCACAAATCTGCTTTGTAAATTGGCAGTACCGCAATCTTCTACCACATTGCTTCTCAACCTGGGGGTAGGGGCCCCCCCTCGTCCTCCCTTGTGTAGTCATGAGACCATTTTTGGAGGTTGTCAGATGATTTTATGAACGTGCAGAAGGAGGAAGGAGCAAGTTGCAGGTTTTCTGCTCCCAACTGAAAAAAACCCTTTTGGAAAAATGATCCCTGTTTAAACTGCAGCCAGTTTCTTTCAGCCCACTTTTATCATTATGGGCAGCTGAGAACCATTTTACCAGCAGACAGTCGAAAGGAAAGGTGAGATGAGGGTTGCCTTTTAGTAAAAGGCAAGTATGTATTAACAGAAGATAACATAGTGGGTAAACTCTCCTGCCACTAGCTGGACCTTCAGCTGTCCCCACACGGGGCGCCAGTGAACCACTGCATGCTCTCCATCCGGGGGTAAGAGTCCATGTATAGTGCAAGAATCTCAGTATGTAAAAATGATCGGCATTTTCAATTAACCTTGCTCAATGCTCTCACCAAAGCATCCAGTCCATGATATAGTTATTTATTTTATTTAAAATTTGTATAAAGTTTATTAAATCTATCAAGTGCAGAGATGTTGGAAAAGGAACAGATATAAATAAACTTGACAGTGTCCCTGTCTTGCTGAAAAGAAGGCTAAAAAGCAGCAATAAGCAGGTTGAACAGGACTGTGTAGGTGGGGAGTGACAGAGAAGACTCGCTAGCAGTAGTGGATAATGAGCCAGAAATCAAAAATACATGGGCATGTCCAAAGACATGACTTGCTGACATTCAACAGTTGTCGCAGAAGTGAAGAGAATAAAGCCTGGTTCTGGTCATGAAGGATAAATGGCTGAAGGATGAGTCATGCATTGCTTTAGTCAAAAATGCTCTGATAGTCGTTTTTAACATTTACCATCTTAGTTTTTTATTTGTTGTCCCATGATTAGCATCTACATATCAACATCTTGGCCAATCAGACGATATCACCAGCCCACTGTTAAATACATGGAAACCCCGCACCTGCTGGTGGAAGCTCTGTGATTGGCTGCTCGCTCTGCCCAAATGCTTCTGATTGGTGCTGTCATTGTCCTTTGTGACTGTAGTGGCTAAAGTGTTCCTTCCTATTTTCCTATGATCCTTAGCCACTGTTGGAGCAACTGGTTGATTACACTGGTTCAGACACGAATTCCATTTCCATTCTTATCACACTCTGTCACCCCTCCCCATGTCTTCTGACTGCATCACACACATGCATCGCATTTCTATTACAGAAGGGTTTCTTGGCACTTTAAAGCATGTTGTTAGATGCATCAGTCTGCACTATAAATGGGTAACCACACTCTTCTCTTCAGTCTGGTTGGCTGCATGCTGCCTGTCATCTGAAAAGTATGCATGTTTCCCTTTTATTTATCCCATCATTTCTGCATCGTTATGATGATGGTGCGATTATTTCCTGTTTATGGTATCGGAACGAATCACATTTTTGTCACGGATTTGGCAGCTTTGGTCAAATTTAATGCTAGGCTGCCATTTCATGATTTTTCAGAGAGATAGCATTTCTCAGAGGATTTACGTGTCTTTGAAGTTTTTATGGTCTTTTCCCAAGACATTTCAGGACCTTCACAGAGCATCAATGACACTCTCAAAGTCTCTTAACGACTTTCTTAACTCATAAGGATATTTGTTGTTGGGACGGTTGTTAGTATGTGCTGTGTAGAAGTGGTCTGTTTGTTCCGTGTTCACTGTGGAGGTGTTTGCACCTGCGTTTCTAATGTCCATCTGTGTCTGTCGGCCCCTGTGCTGTAATATCCTCTCCATGCAGACATGCAGTTGTCAGTAACTGGCTGTAATCTTAGGCTGCATTTGCTCACCACTAGACGTCTGTTGGTGTTGTTAATGGTTTTCTGTTATAGTCTCATTTGTGTACATTCCTTATGGAAGGCCGGTGAGGTTTGAATGTGACAGTCATTATTCCAGAACCTTCTATGGCAGTAGTTCAAGGGTCCCTCTCTTTCTTGTTCTCTCCCTCTTTCATGTTCCATTTCATTCTCAAATAATAAACGAATGCATTATAAAAGAAATACTTTGCTTTGCTAAAAGATAATTGGAACCTTTGGGAGGGCTAGTGTGGTTTAACTGTCAGTGGTTTGAACTTTAATCATTCCATTTCTTTAACGGAATTCTTTTTCTGGAGCAGTTGTGTCTGGGTTGGCACTTTTCATCATTGCTCATAAGAATAGGGCCATGTTGAAAAAGCCATGAGCTCTGCCCCGAGCCTGCACAGATGCCACCCTGTCACACTGGGTCTCACACCAGGCTGCAACGAGAGACTGAAGGCTGTGACACTGAGCTGGCTTGCTGCTGCCGCCTGACTCCTCTGTTGATGGAAAGTTCTGGAATGAGCATGCTGTTTAACCCTCCCCGTGACTGCTGTTAGCTGCATCGTCTCTTGAGAGGAACGTGACCAAGTGCGTTGCTCACTGATGTACAGAGTGGCAGAAAATGGGGCATGACTTGGCTTTACAACAGCGCCCCGTCTCTCCCTTTATTCTGTGTCCGCAGACCTTGTCCTGAGGAAAATAGATTTCCAGTGCTTATATTTTAATTTATATTATATTATATTTGAATTACATTTTCAACCTGTTTAACCTCAATATAATACAGGTGTATCTGTAAGATTATTATGTATGCACATACATAACTGGTAAATCCCATCTAAAGTGAAAATAAATGAGAGGTTTCAGGCAGTGCTCTGGCCGTTACTGTGACCATCTGACCTTCCACCAGTGGAAATGGCAAACACACAGATGGATGTGTCTCTCTTTCTCTCTGAAAGCTCACAGTTTATTATTGTCTCTCTGTCGCCCTCTGCTGTGCATTATTTTAAAAGCTTATGATGAACCTGCTGGTCATTTTGGGGGTATATTAGTCTCAAAATGTGTTCATATAATTCAGCTTGTATTTGTGTACAAGGTTCTTAGACTTGTAACATTACAATTCAAGTTTGTCAGTTTAAGAGTAACATATGAACCAATGGGGCAATGATATACCTCCACAACAAACCCAGGCGTGTGTGTGTGTGTGTGTGTGTGTGTGTGTGTGTGTGTGTGTGTGTGTGTGTGTGTGTGTGTGTGTGTGTATGTGTGTGTGTGTGTGTGTGTGTGTGTGTGTATGTGTGTGTGTGTATGTGTGTGTGTGTGTGTGCATAAGTGCGTGCGCATGTGTGCTTGCAAGCACATTTTCATGGTTTGACCAGGGATAAGTGTTATTTCAAATACAAGTATTATTCAAACAATTATTGGTTCATATACTTTCCATATGTGATATGAGTAGCTTACCTTTTTTTGAATGGTTTGTACCTTTGTACAACCTACACCTCTGCTGTTTTAATCACTGTCGTATCACAATAGATATAGTTATTTAGGAACAGTTTTAAAAGTAAAGTTTGACAAGAAAATGCATTGTTAAAAATGGTGGATGCGCAGGTCACTTTGCAGGCTGTACAGAGAGTATAATCGATACGAAAAGAGGCAGGAAATCCATATTACATATCAAATGCATTTATAAAATTAAATGCTAATTATAAACATGTATTTGAAGTAGCGGCCCTCCCTGGGTTTGACTGACTGTTTTGGCCATTCGGCCCTGTGCACGAGCTGCCATTGGCTGCAGACGGCCCCGTGGTGCGCGTGATTGGCTCTGTCAGACGGGCCTGTCTCAGCTGCTTCCTGTGTTGTTCGACAGCGCTTACCTAACCATGCATGTCACACCTCCACCCTCCTCTAGATGGCAGCCCCAGTCAAGAGGAGACCTCTCCAGGTAAGAGCAGTCTCCATCCGCTCCGCTTCCGATCTAGGTCGCCGATATTGGGGGTTTGGACAGTGGCGTAACGCGGAGCAGAAGCGTTGCTCTCACTGGCCCGCAAAACCCTGAACAAATACTGCCATAAACTTAGCAAAATGCAGCCAGACAGCCTCAAAGCCTTATGTAAAATTTCCTTAAAATCCCTGTGGGAAATACAATTTATTACAGTTTGAAATTCACACGCTATTGACGTGTTATGACATGTAATTGACATATTGAAGAAATGGACTAATTTAGTAAATGTTTTAATATTGTGTGAAAATAATTTGTGTTTTTGCCTGTGTCTATATTGGGCTTTGATGCCGTCTGGATGTTGGTGTCACCCAGTTTTAGCTGCGTTTATTCAGTGTGATGTGGGACAGTGAGAGAAACTCCTCTGCATCTTGTAACGTCACTGTCCCATCCCTAGTATCTCTGACCTAGCCTTTGACCCCTTGCCCCCTCCGGCCCCCAGCCGCCCGTCGCAGCTCCAGTGCTGTGCTTCTGCTACCTGCGCACCTCTAGACCTGACAGAACCAGGCTCTGGGAGACCACTGTGCCCATCTCTGTCTCTGTCGTCATGTGTTGCTCTCTAACTGTAATTCACAAAATGTCAATGAGTCATTTCTAAAAGTCTATCTGATTTTTCGCACTGTGAAAGCGGGGAAATCGTATTTGTCAGGGACTGTGAGATTGTTTATTTCAGGACATGTGCAGTGATAGCTGTTCAGTGTGTTTAGAGATTTTTAAGAGAGTCAACAAATTGGCTGTAGCCATGGAACCATGGCACAAGTGTATGTTTATATGCAGAAGTATATGTTAATTGTATGCATATGTTAGTATGAGTGTGTTGTGGTCAGTAATAGTGTAAATGTGTATGCTTATGTGTGTTTTAGTATATAAGTGTGTGTTTGTGTTTGTGCGTGAGTGGTTATGTGTGTATGACCCTTCTTCTATTCTCCAGGTAAATGTATGTGTGTTTTATACAGGATGTGTCTATGTGTTACTGTATATATGACCCTTCTCTCTTCCAGGTGAGTGTGTGTGTGTGTGTGTGTGTGTGTGTATGTAAGTGTATATGTATATGAGTATTATAACTCCTCTCGTCTCCTTCAGGTGAGTGTGTGTGTGTGTGTGTGTGTGCGCGCGTATTGTGTATGTGTGTATATGCATTGTGTGAGAGAGTGAATGAGTGTGTGTGTGTGTGAGAGAGTGAATGAGTGTGTGTGTGTGTGAGAGTTTAGAGTGTGTGTGTGAGAGAGAGAGTGAGTGAGTGAATGAGTGTGTGTGTGAGAGTGAATGAGTGAGTATGTGGGTGTGACCCCTCTCTTCTCCCTTCCTGCAGGTGAGTGGAGCGAGGCCCTGTACCCGCTGCTCACCACGCTGACGGAGTGTGTGGCCATGATGAGTGACAAGGCTAAGAAGTCCATGGTGTTTCTGCTGATGCAGGACAGCGCCCCCACCATCGCAATGTACCTCACCCTGCAGTACCGCCGAGACGTGGTCTTCTGCCAGACGGTCAGCACTTACTCTCTGTGCACTCACACACTTACATGTACACATACACAATACACACACAAATACACATACATACTTGATATGTACTCACACACACATGCTCTCAAACATACATACTCTCTACATACTCACACACACTCTCTCTATGTACTCACACACTCTCACAGACATGCTAACAAACACACCCTATACACATGCACAGACAGTCTCTATATACTCACACACACACACATACACACATGCACACATTAGACGCTGACATAGACACACATAAGCACACACATGCAGATGTACACACACACACAGACACACATGCACACATTAGACACTGACATAGACACACATAAGCACACACATGCAGATGTACACACACACACAGACACACGCACACACTTACCTGGCATATGCACCCAGACTCACAGTTCTGCTGTCATATCAGGCTCACTAGCGGCGCCCTGTCACATTAGATGCACTGAAAGCCCATTATTTGGCATCTGGCCTCCCTCGTCCTGAAACTAAACTGCACAGCTCGGCCCAGACCCTGCGCTGAGTGGCATTTAAATAACCGTGTGCAGGCCGCGCAGCTCCACAGAGCCGTTGTTTAGATTGATGCATTCTAAACGTGGGCCTAATGTGCTAGAATAATAATTTATTCCATTGGACTGATTTCCCCATAATTAAAACATCCCGCTGAGGAGTATAAAAATAATTGCTGCCTATTAAATTGCTCACCATTTCAGTCTGTATAAGCTTGTATAATATGATATATTGGGCCAAATCAGAAGATCTTATTTTCACAATAAAGAAAAAGTCTTATCGTTTTTTTCATTTGTTCTGTAGCATTTTTACAGATTGATTTACTCAGTGTGTGAAGGGTGATTTGTTTTGTGGTGTGCGCGATGCGGAATGTGGTGAGTTATGATGGGAGATGATTGGCTGTCTTCTCCCCATCAGCTGACCGCACTCATCTGTGGGTTCATCATCAAACTGAGGAACTGTCTCCGTGATGACGGCTTTCTGAGGCAGCTCTACACCATCGGGCTCCTGGCACAGTTTGAGAGCCTGCTGAGTACCTATGGTAAACAAGTAGAGTGTGTGTGTGTGTGTGTGTGTGTGTGTGTGTGTGTGTGTGTGTGTGTGCGCGCATCACTCTCTATTTTTGTGCGAGTGTGTGTGTGTGTTTGTACTAATTGCTCTATGTTTTTTGTGGTTGTATGTGTGTGTGTACTCATTGCATTGTGTGTGTGTGTGTACTCATTGCTCTGAGTGTGTGTGTGTGTGTGTGTGTGTATACACTCATCGCTCTGTGTGTGTGTGAGAGTCTGTGTGTGTATACAGTCATTGCTGTGTGTGTGTGTGTGTGTGTATACACTCATTGCTTCTGTTTGTGTCTCAGGAGAGGAGCTGGCCATGCTGGAGGACATGAGCGTTGGAATCATGGACCTGAGGAACGTGACCTTCAAGGTGACCCAGGCTCCCTCCGGCTCCAGCCCTGATATGCTGCCCGTCATCACTGGCAACCGCGACGGCTTCAACGTCCGCATCCCGCTGCCTGTCACCATGTTCGACGCGTTGCCGCGGGAGATCCAGAACGGCATGTTACTGCGTGTCCAGCCCGTCCTTTTCAACGTGGGCATCAACGACCAGCAGAGTCTGGCTGAGAAGTAAGAGCAGCGTGTGGGCGACCGGCTAGGGCCGTAGACTCCCCAGTAACACCCAGAATCACATAAATGGCAACTTATCCCAACTTATCCAAAGGAAATTTCATTGTGGAACTTCAATACAAGTGTTCAGCAGCCTGAATTTGGCTGAGAGGTTGGCTGTAACAGAACCTAGCTTTGAGATCCATCAGAATAAACAACATTGCTGGCCCTTCAGACTTGGGTAGGGTTCACTGAGGCCACCTAGTGTCAGAGTGTGGTAACTGTTTTTCTGCTTGCCCCTGTCTTGGTCAGTCTGACTCCTGGGTCGTTTTCCTGTGGTTTCCTGTAGGCTCGGTGACACCTCATTACAGGAGATCATCAACCTGGAGAGTCTGGCTCGTCTCAACTCCTACTATGAGCAGTTCAAAGAGGTCCTACCTGAAGATTGTGAGTTACTTGTGCCATTTTTTTTGTTTTTGTACAGGAAACCAGACTGTTAAATGAATTAATCTTAAAATAGGTTTCCATCTACTTGTCAAGTGAATTTGGTGGAGCAAATAAGGTTACATTTATACTAACTTGAAGTGAACGAAATCGTACATAATGATCTTTGGTTGATAGCTGGAAAATCTCAGCAAGTCCTATGACCTGACTTTAAACCCTTTTGCTTTTTCATTGTTTATCTGACAACTTACAATTTGTCCCATAGAAGTACTGCCAAAGCATACACAGAGCATAGGCAATATTAACGTTTTACCATTCTAACTCTGTCAATTTTATCTCTCCCTCTCTCTCTCTCTCTCTCTCTCTCTCTTCAGGCCTCCCTCGCTCCAGGAGTCAGACCTGTCTGCCGGAGCTGCTGAGGTTTTTGGGGCAGAACGTCACGCACGCAAGAACAAGAACGTGGACATCCTGTGGCAGGCAGCGGAGGTATCGCTTCCACAGGGCACACAGAGCGGTGCTTTTATGAGTGTGGCCTGTAAGATGAAGCAGCCTGATTTAATTTGCTGTGGTGGAAAAACGCTGTCCTAAAATTAATATTATATGTGTACGCATTGTGTACAGATGTGTTTTTAGGCAAGGATTAGTTATGTACATTCTCATCCTGAATGGAATGTACTGACATCAGAAAAGCAAACAGATTGTGAAATAGTGACCTGTGCTCTCTCCCTGCCTCCCCCCTCCTCCAGATCTGTCGTCGGCTCAATGGCGTGCGCTTCACCAGCTGCAAGAGCGCGAAGGACCGCACGGCCATGTCGGTCACGCTGGAGCAGTGTCTGATCCTGCAGCATGAACACGGGATGGCCCCCCAGGTCTTCACCCAAGCCCTGGACTGCATGCGCAGGTAGGCGTCCACCCCACTGCCTGAAAAAAAAATCACTAACACGGTAACACCAGGAGGGGGCAGTGAAGGGAGAGCGAGGTATCAGGGCACCAAAAACATGGGTGGAGCCAACATCTGAACTCACTGATTTGAACCAATCATTGTGCTTTGTTGTGAACAACTAAACCTTTTGATTACTTGAAACAAGTCAGTGATTAACAGCTAACTGTAGCCCCACCCATTTATGGAATCGTGATATTTCATTGTCCAATCACTAGCCAGGGAACTGTGCTAACTGCAGGGGGTGCCACCCTCTTCCTGCAACAGATTAATATTGATTGGTCAAAGAAAAAAAAAGGCTTGGTTTTAGTTTTGCGCAGAGCAGAGGGGTCTGGAGAGCCACAGAGTCTGCTATTTTTCAGTTTCACATAAAAAGTCAATAACCAGAGCAGGTGAGGTGAGCTGAGTGTATATTCAGATAGCGTAACAGAGTGAGTCACTGTGTAACTGTGATAACCAGCTGACCTGTGGTGCTCCGGGACTAGGGTCAGGGGTGCCTGTACAGCAGTCTGTGGTGCCCTGTATGTTAGTGAGTCTCTGCAGCTGAAGCAGGGCTGTGAAGCAGGAGCTGCAGCCAGCAGCCAGGGCTTCAGTTATTATCTTTAACATTATCAGGGCCGTCTCCTTTGCTGAGCACATTGGCACTTCAGTTTTTGTGTGTCAGTTGTGCTATTTTTAGCTAAATCAAGCCATTTCTAAATTCTTCGAATGTGGCAGGAGTTGAGGTACCATGACCATGCAATAACCTAAAAAAAACCTGATTTACAATGGGTTCACTATTTCCTAGAATTCCAATCAAAGCTAGTCTGTTTCAACCAATCAGATGTGCTGTTCCTTAAGCTCCTCCCCCACCACGTCCCCCGTCCTCTGCAGTTAGCATGCGTTTGCCATGGGTACGGCATACTGTATAACCTCTGTTTCCAGCAGCTGCTTCTCTCTTGCTTGTTGAATGTGTCTAAGCCGCGGTACAGGGAATGCTCCTGTTTTTTTTTTTTTTTTTAGCGATGGAGCTCTTTTACTTCTCCACCTTTGCACTTCATCCCTCCATCTCTCATTCCCTCCCTCTGCCCTCTTAACTCCACCCCATTCCCCTGCCCCCGTTTGCTGACTCACTGCTTCTGGGAGGGGAAGACGGGGTAGAACACGCTGTGGAAGTAGGAGCCAGAGCAGAAGGGTGGAATGGACGGGTCTAAACCCCACACAGTACTCTGGCAATGCTGTTTGCACCTGCGCCACCCCCCTCGCTTTCACTCCCACTCATTCCCCTCCCCCTCCCCTTCTCCCACACTCGTTCTGCAGTCTCTCTCACATCTCCAGTCCTCTTATCCTGTCTTCATTTCCCAAGAGATCCCTCCCCTCCAGTTCCTCCACAGTCCGACACACCAGCCCAGTCAGTGTCTCATGGCCATTTATAGGTAACAACCTTTATGTGTTATAAATAGCTACAGAGGTGTTAGATTCCTGTCCTGAAGGGCCATTGTGTTTGCCTTTTTTTTTTGAATATCGACTGGATAAAGAGTTCACAAATCTTCTTGCCAAGGCCCAAATCGGCTGCTTATCGAAAGGACGTCGCAAAAGCTAGTGGACACAGTGGCCCTCCAGGACTCTGAAATGATTGGCGTGTTGGTGTTCGTTTGTGGACAAGTGGAAGGGAATCATGGGATAGCTGCCATGGTCACAGGCCATGGTGCCTTTCCTGCAGCCCAATGTGGCCTTGTGCCCTATTGCATGCTGGGAAGAAGCAGGTTTGCGCTGCATGGTCCCCCAAACCCCCCCCTCGCCTGCTGAAACATGGAAGCCATCGCTGTTTCTTTGTGCCTGTCTTTTCTTTTCTGTCCCGAAAGACTAAAGACAATTTCTCTTAATTTTCTCTTCTTTTTTATCCTCTTTCTCTCTTTCTCTTTATGACAATGTTTTGTTTCAATTTAATATTTTGGTTTTGGTTGGGTTTTCATTTTCAACTTTCATTTATTTGCTTTCGGTTTTGCCTCTAACTTTCTGTTGCCATTTGGTGGTGTTTTGACTCTGTCTATCTGTGGGGCGGGGGTTCATTTATCTGCTTTTTTTAAAATCTAATTTTCCTCCCTGGTCCCTGTTCCGTTTTTCTGGTCTCCATTTTTTTTTAACTGTTATTGTAAACATTGTAAACATACCTACATACCTCATCATCCCCATCCCCATCTCTCATCATCATCACCTTCATCATCATCATCATCTTTTTTGATGTTATATTTTTATGCCCATGCCCCTTCACCCTCCTTTTGGCATGTCTCTCTGTTCCATGCCCCGCCCAACCCGCCCCGCCCCGCCCTTGCCCCTCCATGACTCCGCCCCCCGACCCCCCCTCCGCCTGTCCCTCTCCACAGCATTGGGACCAGGGAGGGGGTCACCCAGAAGAACCTGAGTGGCCTGCTGCCTATCCGTGATTTCAGGCTAGACCCCAGCCTCCTGTACTCCCTCCCCCTGCTGGCCCTCAGTCCTAACCTCCTCATCGCATGGTTATTTCTGAGCGTGGCCTACCTGCTGGCCAAGCTCCGCTGTAACTGAGGCCTGTCAGTCTGTCCGTCCATCCGTCCGTCCGTTCACCAGCCTGTCTGCTCGTCTGTCAGTCAGCCGGGGAGGCCTGAGAGTCTGTCTGTCTGTCTGCCTGTCTGTCTGGCAGGCTCCCAGCTATTACTTTTTGCTTCCCGAAATATTCCCAAAATTTCAGATAAATGTTCCTTAAAAATTCTCCAGTTTCCTGGATGTCCCTTGAATGTTGTTTGCCTGTAATATTTTCTGTTTTTGTTTTGTTTTTGTTTTTTTGGTGTTGGACACTGACAGAGCCTGTTTTGAACAACAAAATGTCCCAATCACAAGCAAATGGGGATATAACCGAAATCTTCTCTGACATTCATTAGCTGGGTAGACAGACGGTGTCTTACAGACCTTCAGACCAGCAGACAGCTTGTCCTTTGGCAGTTAGTCAGTCTCCCTGTCTGTCTGCCGGGTAACCAAACCCCGCAGCACTCCTCTAATTCACTTTAAGGGCGCACACACGACTGGCCCTGGGAACGTGCTGATATAAAGGTCTAAATGGCTGCCATCGTCAGTATTATGCCTTACTTGTATTTCTACTACATTTATTTAAGGTAAAACTGAATTCTAAAACTAAAAATATTACATACTAAGTTGTAAATAACTTTTTTCCTGAAGATATAGAATAGAGAGCCCTCTGAAATTATTATTATTATTATTATTATTATTATTGTTTATAAGGTCATTTCTGAGTCCACCCCCCCACCATAGACCAGTCGTTACAGAAACATTTACATAATCCTCTTGCTTGGCTTTTTGAGTCTTCCTTGTGTGTGTACGTTTCACAGAATGCAAAGTATGATCAGGCCTGATTTTTAATTGGTTAGTTTTGGTTAAGGCTGGTTTTTAATTGGTCATTTCTGTCCAGGGCTGGTTTTCAATTGGTCATTTCTATTTTCCTACGCTCACGTGGCAGTGATTGTGTTGTGTGATATGGGTAACTTTAAAGTCACTCTAGCTCAGGTCTTCCTACATTTTTTTAGGCAGGGGAGACACTATGCTTCATTAAATCTGACCTATTTTTATCAATACTGTTTTATTTTTGTGAGGAATAATTTGCCAAATTACAAAGTACACAGTAGGATGTACTATATATGATAAGCAATTACAATTGTTTTTTTTTTTCCTGAGGATTTATAGAATAAGCCTAATTATGCAGCAGTTATATTGTTCACCGTATTATATTTTCTTTATGTCTGTATATTGTATATATCAGGTATATGAAAAAGCTTGCATTTCCAGTTTATTCTTAGTTTATTGGTTATAGTTGGAGTGCTTAAAAGCTTTTTTTCATATTATGAAATTCATCCTCATGAAGATTTTTTGTTCATAAGACGTTTTGATCCTTAGGAAATTGTAATAAGAAATTAAATGAATTGTTGTGTGTAAAAGTGTGTTGTATTAAAAAGAATGTTGAAGCAGAATTGTCAGTGCCAAATACAGCAACAAATCGTAAGTGTTATCTCCTCATGAGGAGCAGAGGGGTAGTTCCAGAGAACCCAGGAGTAGGTATGGGTGAGATTTCTCCAAAATCTAGTGTGTCGCAGACAAGGTGGTCTAGTTCTGTAATATGGGAGATGTGGAACACACTGCCAAAGCCATGGCACAACCCTGAACAGCTAGACCAGCACAGACCAATCCTGGATGGATTACCCCATCGGCTCAGCCAATCCGCATCAATGAAGACCGGGTGGATCCCTACACATTCTGTGTCAGTCTGTGTGAGGTGAAACATGACCAAAGTTGTTGCTCAGAAACCACATCCCATCAAAATTTTCAACCAATCTGGGACTCCCATCCTTTTACAAGGAGTCTTCACCTTCTCCATGGAATGTTTTGGTCCCCTGGTCTAGGTTGAGTGGAACCAAAGCAGATGTACAGGTGTAGCTAGCTTATTTGACTGGGACGTTTCATCAAATTGCTAAATCAACTGCCTTGCCAATAAATGCAGCTAAGGTAGCTAACTAACTAAAATAGCTAACCGTGGAAATAGTCAATGACTAGCTCGTTAGCGAGTCATGAATCAGTCAGTGTTAAATTCACATAACTTGACACTACTGAAAACGTAGTTAGTTACTTGTTGGTAATGTTCCAATGAGGTTTTGGTTCCGATTTAGTTGACAAGGGAACAGTTGACCAAAATATATTATTATAATGAATGATTATGGATTTTAGCAAATGGCTAATTTCTGATAGGAAAGGCTTTACTTTTATCAGATTAGTCCTGTGTGAAAGCAACGTGTCGACTTTTTTTCCGTTTCTATTGATTTTCCTATTTAATGTTGTGCATGGCTTCTGTCTGACTCGGGTGAGAGATAGGTAGCTGCCAGTTTCTGTCCCGTTTCACTACAACACAGGTAACACCTGTTCCACACTCTAAACTTGCCATTAGTTAATTGACTCCTCGTTAGTTAATTAAGTACCTGACGCAGGTATTGTGACTGCTGATTCTTCCCGAAGTCTGAACTTTTCCTTGTAGACGATCAAAGAGGGTTCTGTGAAATTTTGGGGAAATCAGTGCAAGGCTGAACAGGCTAGTGTGATCTCATGGGATTGGTGCAATACAGAATGACATACAGTGTTGTTATTTACAAATATTTACTATGGGAAAGTGTAATGTTTGTATTAAGAACAAATATTTCAATATATGCAGTAATTTGTGATTTTTTCAAATAAGATCATCTGTTGGTTACGATGGTTATGATGGTTCTATTTACTACTATTATTATTATTATTATTATTATTATTATTATTAATAATAAATATTTTGTTGATTAAAAACTAGTTTTATAACTACCTCTGCTACTATTGGATAATCTGAAAGAGATCTGGTGGTCACAAACAGGATGGTCAAGTTTCCAGGTTATGGCAGATTTGTAGTGACATAGTCACTGGTGGATTTGACCAGTCAGCTCTGTTTGCTTATCTGGGATATAATCTTCATGGGAGAATGTTTGCCTCTTTGTGATGCAATCCAGAATGTTGATTCCATGCAAAGGAATCTCGGATGAAGGGGCAGTTCATCTTGCTATTCTGTGGCATCTGTGTTCAATTGAATTTCTTGGTAAGGATGCCATTTTTCAGTCAGGATGAAATGAAACACAGATAACATATTTATATTATTATGCATAGAGTGTTAAGAAGTATTTATTTGACATTTGTTGTGAGTTTGTTATATATGTGCAGGTTGGATTGTGAAAATAAAACAATATTCACGCCGTAGTCACTTTATCACTAATTTGGTCAAAGCTCCTTTGCAGTTTATTCAGGTGTGTGTGCATTGGTCTTTGGTCTAAGAGGTTTTCCCCCAAATGTAAGCGAGGGCTTCCAACTTAAAAGAGAATTATTTTAAAAAACTGAGAAATATCTTTTTTTTCCTCCTACAAAAAGCTTTTTCTTAAAGTGGAGCTGCAAATGTCAAACTTCCAAAGATTCAGCTTGTATTTCAATGAATCAGTGTTAAATATTGCTAAATATGACTTTATATTTCTATTGTCATTTTCAAAGCTGAAATGTTGCAACAACCAGCTGTCTATATCTTTGTCTGTGCAGTTTTGCTTGTTCGCTTTCTTAATTCATCACATTTTAATTAAAGCTTTGTATAAAAGAGCTGTTTTAGTCTTGCCCGTGTGAAGCTTTTGGCAGTTGTAACCACTCCCTCACCCCTTCACAGTTTCACCCTTTCACCCATCCCCATCCCAACTCCCATTGGCTGTCACAAGTCATGTGACCTTTAGCTTTTGCAGTTTGCCACCATGTTTCTTTTGGAAGTTGTTTGTTTGGGTTTTTTTTTTTTTTTTTGCTCATTGTGGCTAACACAGCCCTTTTTGTTTGTTTGTTTCTTCACCTGCGTTCATCCTCTCTGTACTTGACCCCCCCCTCTGCCCCCACCCCCCAACCCCCTACCTACCCCGCCTCCCCCCACCCAGTGAGGGTTGTCGCCGTGAGAACACCATGAAGAATGTGGGATGTCGCAAGTATGCTTTTAACTCCCTGCAGCTGAAGGCCTTCCCCACACAGTACTGGCCTCCAGAAGGTACTTACGGGAAGGTGGAGACCTGATAGGACAGCCAGCCTCCAGAACAAACCAATAAAGATGGGGGGGTGGAGTTAAGTCAAAACTTGTCACTTAATGTAAAATCACTCTAACTATGACAGATGTGAAAGTTCTGTGATATATGTGTATTGAATTCATATATGTAATTTAAGTTTCTGCATATATATATATATGTTCTGCATATATATATATATATTCAGAAAACCTGATTAAACATTTATGGTCTGCAGTAAATGGGATTCTGTTGTACTTTCAGTTATCATAATACTGAACAGTAGCATATTCACACACATAAAGTGAATAGGCTGAACAGAGTGTGAGGGTAGTCCACAGGGAGACAGAGAGGAGACGGAGGGTATTGGCTACTAAAAGATTGTACAAATATTTGGCAGTGTATAGTCTGGTTTTTGTTGTCACCGATTACCCTGGCTCAGTTGACACAGGTATTAGACCGCAATAAACTGTTTCATAATGTCTATGCAAGCTAGCTAGGTCAGGTCAGGCCTGTTTTTTCTCATTCCATAAGACAAAACTATTATAATCAACACTATCGTGACAACCATAATCGAGAAGCTCTCCACCGTGTCAATCAATAGGAAATGGGACGGTGTAAACATTGCGGTAGGACATGTCTTCCTTGTCATTATTGATCAATACTTCTGCTTGTGTTTGTCAACAGATAAAAATCAAAGAACAGAGAAAGACTTTTGCAGTTATCTCAAATGGGGTAAAAGGCATCTTTACATGAATGCACTTAGACACAGTGTTCAAATAATGTTCATCCAGGAAATACGGGCATATTCACTGAGCTAGGAATGTTTACACTAACTATACAAGAATGCTCTGGTATCCAAAAAATTATTAGCGTACTCATTTCTCTTTTGTCCAATATGTATTGGTTTCCATTGTCTTTAATGAAAGTATGAGAACATGAAATGGCAGCGCGACTGCAGAACTGTAATCATTTGGCTGAAGACAGGCATTAGCTCCATGTAACATACTGGTGAAATACTAAATCGAAGATTCTCTCATTTTCTGAGCCTTGGGCTAAGATGTTATTGATTGAAAAATTGAGTGTCCTGCCTACTGTTAAAGGAGAACGCTACGTTCACGCTCCACAGATTCCTCAAAAAATATTTTCAAACACACTCCTTCTCTCTTTCCCTTCAGGCGAATAGAGAGCTCTTTTAGGATTTGTACTTACCTTCAAGAAACTAGAATTGAACTACTTCATTTTTATCCACCCTTCTTTAAAATTTCCCAGTTCTGGTGGCCAAATCTAACTGCATGGCATTCTCCATACCAACATTGTACCACAAGTAACATTGGAATTTCCCAGTTTTCCATGGACTGTCAGGAAGCCCAAAAATGAGGATGGAACTCAGTGGTTTTTGCTCCAGATCCTCAGTTGGGAGTGTTTTTAGAAACAGAGTTGTTTTACTTTGCAACAGACCATCTTGTGTGCAGTGCTGTCGGTGTCGAGGCAGTTACATTGTTTTGGAGTGACACTGCGGGAACTGTCAGAGGTGACGTGTGAATGTGTTATGCGTGAAACAGCCCGGGAGTGTGAAAACCTTGTGTCTCAATTAGGCATTCATTATGCTTTGAAGAATCAAGGCCCCCTAAGACAGTTTGGCAAATTTAAGTGTGGATTTATGGATGTGTGACAATCTGTAATGTATTTTATCTACCACTAGAGGTCACTACAACACAATGCAAGGATAAATACAGCAGATGCCTATTAGGAAACCAACCTGATCATTGAGTGAATGAAGTGGAGAGAAAGGGGTGTATGAGTGACACTGCAAGCAAATATGACGCCATACAAATATCCACAAGAAAGAAATGTTAACCAGCGTATCACAAGCCTCCACAGAAATAAAGACATAACAAGATGAGGACAAACACTAAGACAGAGAAGTAGGGAATGAAGCAAAAACCCAGAGAGCTAATGTTGTATTAAGACTCGATTTATTTCAATGATATCCATGTAAAATCAAATGGGCAGATGAAGGCACATGACCTGCTGGGGGCAGGACCAGGGCTAACAGACAACCAATCAGAGCAGTCAATGGGTGAAGGCGGGATTTGACCAGGGGAACAGGAGTGCTGGACTGCGGCAATTCACCTGGGCGAAGACTAGGTCAGAAATATGAGGGTTTGGACAGTGACACAACAGAACGCAGAAGTGTTTTTCTCAACGGGCCGCAAAACACAGCAAATGCCGCTAAAGTCTAAACAAGATGGCGTCATTGGCCAATACAAAAAGTTCCTGACAACTCTCCAGGACATGTAACAATTGAAATAAATACTGACATTTTATATGACTTACTTTGCCAGTTTTGTGTGTGATGCAATTTGTTCTGTCTTTGCATCCCTGCTTAGTTTACACTGTAGCACTGCATATAACTGGGCTTTAATCCCATCACGTACCAGTCACTGTCTGCATTCAGCCCGTGATTTGCAGGCCAGTGAGAGTGACATTTTCACACCCTGTTATGTTAGTGCCTAAACCTTCATAGTTTAGGGAAAAGGGAAGATAATTTTAACATTTTTAAATTGCACAGGTCCTCTTTTGGAATGAGGTGGGAGACACAAACTAACGTGTAAGCCGAGCCCAAAACAGGCCACCGCCCTGGTCAAAACCTCGCCTCCTTGTTTTGTTCAACATCTGACAATTAGCGAACAGACACTGCTGCACTGAACAAGATGAAGCAAGTGTTCATGTCAGTCCAGCCTGCGGTCACCACCAGCTGGTTCTGACACAGTACCTGGTCACATGATCACAGTAAAGAATGGCATTCTGGGTAATCTGAAACATCACAAGAAGGGGATGTGCTTATGCAATGATATGAACAATATTTATTAATGAGATTTGTCAGAGACTTTTGAGGCAACAGGGAACAAAACACAAAATAAAAACAGAACCGTGTGTAAATGTCACCCAGAACACATTATGCAATTCAGGGCTTCTCAATCAAATTTTTTTTACCAAAGGCTGTACTGAATTTTTCAAAAAAAAAAAAAAAAAGATGGAAATCCCACAATGCATTGCAGGTGTCACCACACAGCAAAGCCAATGAGAGAAGTCACTGTCACACCTGAAGGGAGAGACAGGTCACAAATCCAACAAGTGCAGTGCGATCACAAGCATGCCAGTTCACACATGACAGAGCAGAGCGTCACTTGGCAACAGATATAGTGCCTTTCATGTGTTACAGATGCCACGCCCAGGCGGATCCCTGGTGCAGAAGGCACATTCGGTCCCATCGCCTTCCTTCAGCGCCCCACCGAAATGGTGTCAAACCGTTTTAAGACAAAATCAACATCAAATGCTAAAATTATTTTTTTCTTTTCACAGAAAAAAGTAAGTTACTTGTGCAGATGAAAATTATGACAAATAAATTAAACCAACTTCATTTATAATAATAACTATGATCATGATAAAAAATATCCCTTCAATGTAACTAAGAGATGAAAAGGCCTTCTTGGTTTCAGTTATCACCTAAGGACAGAGGAGCTATGGAAACGTTTGGCAATACTTGCATTTTGCAAAGTGATGAATGACACAGTCAGACATAGAAGTATTTCAGTTACGCACTGGTCCCCTCATGTTTGAGACTGTACTGAGTGAATTGCACACACATTTCCCACAAACAGGCATGCCTGCATTCTCTGGCAAACATGCCACTGACTGATATAAGGAACTACAGAAACCAACGTCTGCTAACATTTTAATAAAATTCAGTTTCATTGTTCTGATTTATGTCGATCTTGGTGGCTGATGTGAAATGCATCGTTTTGAACATGATTGTGTCACCTTTGGTGTGACATGACCTGGGTTCAAAATATAAATTTAAAAAAAGGAGGGAACAAATTCAGTTTATTCAGCCAAGAAGGGAACAGATAACTGAGACAGAGAGACACATTCAGTTTTCAACACCCAAGCCCACACTGCAACAGTGCAGTTCCACTGCGGTGCAGGTGGGGGCGACGTTGAGCACAGGGGAGATGGGGGCGGGGATAAAAAACAGAGTGCACGTATCATGCCTCTCCGGGTGGCGCACCGCTTCTCCGCACCTGATTGGACGCCGCAGCGCCTGTGGGGTCCCCCCTGTCCACACGGCCACCGTTTTGGCACGTCGGCTGTCTCTTGATCTTCTTACTCTTTTGATTGATTGTCCTCCTCGTTTCTCTTTACAGTAGTATTCACATTCACTGGAGGCGAAGCGGCAGGGGCGTGGGGGGCTTTTGCAGATCCTGGGATGGACGTTTAAGGGCGGGGCACTTCCTGTCTGCCACCATCGCCACTGCCTTTTCACAAGGTGTGGCCCCCAGGGGCCCCCGAACCGCTAACCGTTTACGAGGCCGCTCTCTTGATGTGGATCTGGAGATGAACCCAAAACACAAAGTAACAGAGATCCAATACAGATGAATAATTGAGAGGAGATATGTAATGAGAATGAATAATTCAAATGAGTCTCGTTAGAACAGAGCGGTGAGTCTCAGACTGGGTGGGCAGAGAGGGGCTGAGGTGTGCTGGCTGCATGCTAACCAGGAAACCCTGCCGCTGAGAGACACCATGCATTTCAATAGGTGCGAGATTGAGCATTTGGCTACATGGTGTAGCATCAGAGACTCATGACAATGAGCTTGTGACCCGACCGTGACACTGAATTTAAGGATATTGATATTGTGGCACTGATTGTAATCGTGTGATTTGACAGTAACACTGAGAGTAGGCATGTAATTGTTAAGGAAGGCAAGCACTAAGCTCTGACTGGATAAAAAAATGACTGTAAGCCTGTTGTTGGACAGAAATACAGACATAAAGCTAGTGCTTGAACACTGGCACAAACAGTAACCCTGACAGTAAGCTTGTGATTGGACAGGAACACTGACAGTAAGCTTTTGATTGGACAGTAACATTGACAGTAATCATGTGATTGGACAGAGGGTGCTGACCTCACTCAGGATGGCCCACACAGAGGAGTCCTGGACCACAGTGAGGCGCAGCGCCACCACAGGGTTAAAGATGGGGTCTACCGCAGCCTCCGCCACGCCCTTCTCAAACTGGCCTGCACACAGAGACACACACAAACACCATCCAACTCTTTATTTATGTCTTCATTTCACTCAATAACACAAAACAACATGCTCGGCATTACATTTTCACATAAAAATATATTTTGGGTATAAAATACAGTAGCATCCTTTTCCAAACACAAAGACAGTTGAAACATGCAAATAGCACACACACACACACACACAGACACACACTCAAACACAGAGCACACATACATACACACACACACCAGGAACACAAACAGGGTGGGCTCAGCTCAGTTTTGGGGTTGTGGCTGGGCTGGGTTTGGGCTCGGAGTTGTGGCTGGGCCGGGTTTGAGTTACAGAGAGCAGTCTTAGGTGACACAATGAGGAAAGGAGAGACGGCCCAGCCGCTCACCTATCCTGTAGAATTTGTCTGCTGTGCGTCTGTATTTCTCTTTGGTCTGACGGCCGACGTCCTGCAGGAGAGAGACAGTCACTCAGAGAGAGCCAACAGGAAAACTGACAAAAACAACTGACCCTGTGACACTGAAGAACACTTAGCATCACTCAGTCAGTCAGTCAGTCAGTCAGTCAGTCAGTCAGTCACTCTCATGCACATGTATGTTCAAGCACAAATTTTTGCCCGTGTGCATGCACACACACACACACACACACAAAGTATACACACTCTCTCTCACACACACACACACACACACACACACACACAATTCAGAAATTTAGTTTCTTTCACT
Organism: Albula goreensis; assembly: GCA_022829145.1. NCBI lineage: Eukaryota > Metazoa > Chordata > Actinopteri > Albuliformes > Albulidae > Albula > Albula goreensis. The sequence goes on from CM040761.1 coordinate 22,459,029, forward strand.
CTGGACTCTCAACTGCTCAGGAAACTCTGCTGATAAAGGGATTCTATTACAGAGCACAAACAAGCTGAAAAGAAAGAGGCCCTTAGCTGCTAAAGGCAACCAACAGTAAACAGCACTGAGGTATGTCTGATAAAGCCATTCACTACAACACAGAGCTGCTCACATTTCAGTTTCCTTATTACACACCTGAGAAGCAAACAGATCGAGTGGCCACCCAGGTCTGTACATGCACTCCAAACCAGGGCTGAATTAAACTGAATCATAAGGACAAGCCAGTTACCTGCAGTATTTTATGACTTAAGACATTTTAATTTTATCAGTTAAATGTGGAAGGTCTTGGTCTCAGGGTTTTAATTATGCTGGCAAACCCAAAGAGCCTGACCGCAATCCCATTCACAGCTCCAATTAAGACCATGACTACACGCTGACCAACAGATAAATTAAACTTCACAAATGACCGTAGTGGCTGGAGCAGAATAGTGTGTGCGTGTGAGAGGATGTGTGAGTGTGTGTGGTATGGCTGATGTGTGTGTGTGAAAGGGTCAGTCCAGATAATGACATGTCACCTCTACATATGTGAAAGTGCTCAACGAGCCAGTGTCAGCTCTAATTACCTCACCACCCAAAGCGCAAGGCAGGCAAACACACACACACACACACAGTCACACACACACACACACACAGTCACAGAAACTCTCAATGACAAACACAATGTTTCACACACACACACCCTCTCTGTCACACACACACACACACACACACTCTGCCCACACCCTTCTAGTTTCACACACACACCCCTCTGTCACACACACACTCTCTTAGCTACACCCTTTGTATTTCACAAATTTTGGAACCGGCAGACAACCCAGAGGGAGCTGCTCAATTAGGGCCAGCACTGCCAGTCAAAACAGCCCAAGATAAAATCTAGCCCCAGGCTGCGGCCTAGTCAGCGGTCCAGGATAGGCCAAAATGCTCTCACATCTGCCGTCATCACCGAGCACTCATTCGCTCTAACAGGGTTTAATACAGCCGCTCACAGAGAGCATTTCTGCTTCTGTCAGCAGAAAACAAAGGCACAGAAGTGCATTTTAAATTGAAATTAGGAAATACTTCACCCTGACACAGAATTGTTAATCTATGGCCCAGCTTGTCAGTGCATGTGGAGGAAACAGAAACCCTTTTGAATACTCTAGTCCAGGCCTGGTACTGCACTGGAAACTCTGGGCCCCTACATGGGCTGTATGTAGCCATGGGGTAGTGAGGTTTCACTGACCTAAAAGTTCTATGGGCAGAGCAACCAGTGACCAAACATCTGGACCAATAATCGCATTGGCTATGGAGAGAAAACCATTTTTGATTGGTTCAAATAAGTCAATGATTGACAGCTGACCCAAATGGGATTCATGAAAACTTTTTTCAACCACTGCTAGTTGAAAGGCCTTTTTTTTTAGTCATCAAACACTCATACAGTACGTTGTTAAGTCCTGATTTCGGCTCCTGAGCGTTAGCTATGCCGAAATATGTGGTTACCATGGTATTTTCCTCACCGTCTGTGGTAGGATCTCCACTGTGGCGTTCTCAATTTTATCTCCTGGGTGCTCCTGGTTTCCGCTGCGGAACAGGTACCTGTCAATAAAGATTCACACAGAGTGAGCTTACCTGTGCACACTCACACACTGCCTGGCAGGTACGGTTTGATGTGAGACCCATCTGAAGTGCAGCTGTCAGGTAACTGTTACTTTAGGCCCTGCCTATCAGTACAACATTGTTCTTGACTCTGTACATGCACAGACATGAATGTTTACAAATTTTGGAACATACACACACGCATGCACTCACACACTCTCTCTCATACACGCACGCACAAATGCACTTACTCACACACATGCACACACATGCACACAAACACACACACACACACACACACACACACACGGGATCGTCTCCACTGTGTTGACGTCTCCCGGGGGACCACATGCTTTCAAAGGAGTCTGGGAGAGAGAGCCAGCCAGACGGCCCGCAGGCTTTATTTCAGCCTCTAATAAGAGGACTGAAACTGATACCGGCTCACAGAGCCAGACCCAGACAGACAGCGCCACGACAACACCACACTGCTAAACAATGCACCAAACTCCTATGACACCGTCGGCACAAAGTGGTGACCTTAATAACCATCAATATGCAAGAGTAAAGAGTGATATTACAGTAGCCAGTGTCCTGTCTGCTGAGGAAAACATACCTGAGGCATCACTTTTGATATGTTCCGTAATATGATGGTAAGTATGATTATATGTCTGTGATTACACAGCCCTCTTATTCTTAGCTCTATGACAAAACACAAAACCTGAATCATATGTTAGTTCTTTTGTAGTAGTAGATATAGTTTGTTATTTCTCCCCTCCAAACTGAACTGCTGTTCTATTGGTTTCACCAAGCAGCTGTGTCATGTGACTCCTCCAGTTCTCATGACTCTCATCCCACCTTCCGGACACCACTCCTACAGCAGCGAGGTTATTTTAGCCTTGAGACGTTATCATTACATTGGTTTTGAGTCTAAAAATGCAGAGGTGCTTTGGATCCTGTCAAATGCATGTCCCCATAAGGGATTAAAACTGGCAACCCTATGGTAGCAACACAACTTCCCATATGTGCATTAAGTACAGCTACAGATACACACAAGCGTAATACAGAAAGGCTACATCATGAGATCTACATTTCAATAGGTACACCTAGCAGAACACACTAAAGACTTGCCCCCACGGTTCCCTCATAGATCAAGTTAGTCAAAATGTATTATTTATACGATATGTAACTTCGCACTTCAACTGAGAAAACGGTTCCCATTTACGCGGATAAGCTACGGAAGCAAAGCGGGTAGGGTAAGATTAATCAAATGGGGGAGACTACGACTTAACAGAACCTCACTCCATCCAGGAAATACAAACACACAAACCCCATATGCAAATATACAGACAGCGCAAATCTTCAACTGAATTTTCATGCGCAAAACATGACATGCACACAGACATGCACACAGTTTCAAGCTTACAGACAAACACAGAGACAGCTGACGCAACAGGCTCCTGCGGTGACAAAGTGAGAATGCCAATGATGTTTAACACGCTCTCCCAATTAGGTGCAAACAAAGAAGGTGTCACCGACATGCTGGCGAAACTTGTAAAAAACCTGTGTGGTTTGTCACGGCATGTGCCCCCGGGATCACCTCTCGATGCTGACAGGACGGTCGAACTTGAAGAGGATGGTGTCCCCGGCGGTGGGGGTGATGGCCCAGAAGTAGTCCTCTCCCATGTAGGTCTTCTCCAGCGTGTGGCCCTGGTACACCTTCAGGGTGGTGGTCACCTCCGCTGGGGGGTTCACATGCATCTTGTGCAGCAGGGGCTTCAGGAAGTCCTTGTCCTGCAGTGGGAGAAGGCGCCTTTAAGCTCTTACTTTGTTCAGAAATGAAACCTGTTAGGCTAAATCCTGGTGAGGATCAGGATGTGTCTTGGTTTGCCACCTAAGTCAACAGTCAACAGTGCAGACCCAAGAAACCAGACGAGGCGAGTTATCTGTGTACTCAAGAGCTTACACAGTATGGCGGTCTGACAGGTTCAAACACATGTGAAGTTGCATCAATGAGCCCACAATTCAAATTCAACTACAATTCCCACAATGCACTACAGCGCACCACACGCATAAAGGTGAAGGGAAGGGGGGGTACCGTTAGCTTCTGGATCTTTCCTGCCAGGGAGGAGTGCAGCCCAACATGCTGGAAGAGGGAGGGACGGAAACGCACACGGAGACCCGACTTCTGCCTCTCACAGTGCTTCTGCAGGCAGAAAAAGAGGAGAGGGGCGGAGAGAGAGATGTCACATGTCTACACTGGGGCTTTTGGTCAGGTGCTCTTATTGTTCATGTGCTCAGCCAATCCCAATACAGCTGAATATTTATCAAAGCAGTTAAGCAAAAGTGTCCTCCAAAGCAACCTACAATGGACCACTGGGACACTGAATCTACAGTTTCTGGGTCACCAACCCATTTCCCTGCTGTAACCGCTTTATCAAGATGTCAGTGACTCAGATGAGTCAGAGATAGAGAGGAAAAGAAAGGGGAGACGGACAGGAATGGAGGCAAAAGAAAGACAAAAACAAAGGAGGAGGAAAACAGCCGTTACTGACAGTCGAATGCAGGAAGACAGGAGAGTTTAACGGAGTGGTCTCAATTCACTGGCTCAATGTGATACTGTGCAGAATCCCCTTATCTCTGCCCCCTGGTGGTGGAAGGAAGGTACTGCCATTGCACCGTGTGAGCCTATCAGTCAGTTGAACTTGTTCCAGTTATACAGTCACAGTCACAAGACAATAAAAAAACATATGAGGTCACCAACCAGCTTGTTATGTCCAGCTCAGTTGAGTCCATTCTCTCCAGATGTGAGAAGAACCATTTTAACATGCACCGAAGCGAAGGTGCAAATTTCACACCACTTGGACCCTGCTACTGTTTTCACAGCAGAGACCGACTGCCAGACAGTCATGTGATGATAGAGATAAGAGCTCTGGGACAGACCCTGATCCAGACGGTGAACGGAGGGGGGAAATGGCTACGGACCTGAGCGAGCAGGCAGAATGGAAAAGGGATCGAGTTCCTGCTCTGTATTCATGAGGCCTCTCGTTGTAAGAGCACTGTCCTGCGATCAGGTTTCCCCGATTCAGGTCCCACCCTTACTCATTGAGGCCGAAATGCAAAACTGATCCTAGTTCTGCACTTGTGCTCCCTGACACGCCTTATGAATACACAAGACAGCATTTTCTCCTCTTGATTCCAAAGCCGCACTGCCTTGTGGATTACAGAAAATTTCAAACGGTGCCCAAAAATACAACCGATCGATATGAGATGGACTGAAATCAAAAGTTATTTACTTTATGCTCAGCCATGTAACAAAAAAAAAAAACACTTCACATCCTCAAGAAAAGTATTTATTTTTAATGGTGAACCACCTACTTTGCTTTAAATATTCTCTGCACCCACACTCTAAATTTTACCGGGTTGACTGATTTTGTTGCTCCAAATGACTCAGCCATGGATGATTACCGGAGACAAGCTCACTGTCAGGACTATGTCAGCCTGGGTTTGTCCATAGCGAGAGGGCATGAAAGTAGCATAAAATAATTCAAACACATCTGCTTATCTATTGCTGTGTGTCCGAGCATGAAAAAGCACATACACACATCCGCTAAGCAAACGTCTTCTGCTCTGTTCCGTCAGAGCCCAAGTCCTGCATGCAGTCCCAGTACAAAACTAACACAGTCACACATTTGCCTGTGAACCAGAATATGCACATCTCCATGTATGCTCAGGGACACACCAGCTGGACAAATATGTACACACACACCCACACACATTCCCATACACGTACACCCACACGGGCACGCATGCACACACACACATGCACACACACACACATACATGCACACACACAGCCACACACACACACACACACATTCCCATACATGCACACACGCATGCACAAACACACACACACCCACACACACACACACACACACACACACACACACACACACACACACACGGTGTATACATACTGCATCTTTCTCCGGGTTGCACACTTTAACCCAGAGGATGTGATCTAGCAGCCAGTCTATGGGCTTCTCCTTGTAGAACATGAAGATGAATTCCACAATCAGGTTAAGGTCTGGGGCCTGGAACATCTTCCCTGTTGGGAGAAGCGGCGAAGCACGACATCAGCTGGTGTTTAAATATATATAATGCTTTGAACTGCCTCTCTGCAGAGTCCAGCCAAGCTCCAGAAATTCAGGAGAAAAAAAAACCAACACAGATCAAGACATGAAACTCCCACAAGTTTTCGAGCCTCTCTCCAAAGTTTTTTTTTTTTTTTTTCCTTCTCTCTCTCTGGCTCAGAGGAAACGGCACCCAAAGCCCGCGCTCTCCTGCACTGAGGCTGGGGGCAGCAAAGCGTAGCCCTGGGTGGGCTGGCTGGTTCTCCCCTGGGATCTCCTCCGTTTGAAGAGAAGATGAAAGCCCTCTCGCGTGGGTGTGCGGCAGGCGCAGGGCGTGACCAGGCGGAAAAGCAGGCCCCGGCCAACACTCCTCTGGGAGGACCGCGCTTGTAATTTGGATAATTCTTCAGCTGCCTCGTTAAGGCTCCTTTTCAGCTCGCCAGCCTGATTAAGCATCCTTACCGCTTTGCTAATTTCGCTAGCCTCAGAGAGGGCACTGCTGCCTGATTTTCAGTGGACTCAGTGGGTGTTGTAGCATTAAATTTAACCCCAGTGACACATGATTCATCAGAAGTCATAACAGACAATCACACTTCATCAGCATAACGCATCCACAGAGGCCGGGCAGAGCCATATCACCTGAATGTGAAACTCACCATATTATAGCCATGTGGGAGTCTGATCAGAAAGGCTAACCTTTGGTAAACCCATCCCAATGCCAGTAGCAGTGAAATGAGGTTTTCTGGTTCTCACCTTCAAATGAGTGACGCTAGCATATGCTACCAGTGCGTAGCACATGCTACCTGTATCTTAGCGAGCTGAACCACAACGTTGTTCTTACTATGCTATTTTCCAGTGCATGTGCAGTCGGTGCCCTTGTAGCATAGTCCGCGCGGTCACAAAACCCTTACCAATGAACCCCAGCTGGGAGAACTCCAGGATCATCCAGTCCTCGGACGCAAGCTGCAGGGCGAAGTTCTTCATCGTGGCGAAGTAGTTGGGCTTGGCAACGATGTCATCTTCCAACTGCAACGGGGACAGACGTTAGACAAAGAGAGGGAGGGACAACGTCCAGACTAATCTACATACTGGCCAGGGTTTGTGTACAATCTACCACTCGCTATCCAACACATACTCACGCTACAACATTAGCATTCTTTTAGGATTTCTACTGCTACTACTAGAGCTGCAGGGGCCTACACAGTACCTTATCATCCATGTTAGCAGTACCGTATTAGAAAGCTAAGAGGAGAACCACAGAGAGACACTTAATTACACAAGAAAAACAAAATAAACACAGAGCCGCTGTTTTTATAACTTTTGTAATTGTACCCAATTTGGAATGGCCGATTATGTCTGTATGTCTGTTTAATCGCCGCCAGCTTCCATGTCGATTCGCATAAGCGGAGACACGCACATGCTGTTTTCTGCAGACCAAGCTGCCAGCCCCGCTTAGCTGATAAATGATTGAGTACAGCGAGTCGCTCAATATTTAATTCTCCCATTTACATATTTGCTCGGCTCTATCTTTTTGATCCTGACCAGGCTCTGAGAAATGACTTTGACACTAATGACGCTGGTTTTTGTGTTTTGAAGTTCTGTTGCTAGCTTCGCTGTGCCAGCCTACACATAAAAAAACTCAATCATCGCACTTCTGATTCATGCTCACATCAACACCCCCGCCGGTATGGTAAAAATACTACAGAGTCTGTACTTCTACGCCTCCTAAAATGACTTTAGCTAACTGACTTTCACATTCCCATGGCAACAAACCTTTATGACAAAACAAAGACGGAATTTCAATTCACATTCACCTTTATGATGATTTAGTCACTGAATGAACCCATTCAAATCCAAGGACCCAACTGTCAATTTAACCAACAAGCGGCTGCGGTTTTGAACGCAGTGAACTTCTACAGAATGGGCTTGTCTCCTACAGGGTGTATGTGAGAGAGATTTCATATATGTATGTGTGTGAATCTGTGGATACGCATTTTAAAGGGGTCTAAAGAACCATGATGTTAGACCGAGTGACTGATGCAGGTGTCTTTATCATAGTGTATATAAACGTGATCACCAACATGAGAACCTGAGTAGGTCTGAGAGTAAATATGAACATGTCTGTATGTCTATGAGCATATGAAGGTGTCTGTCGGTGTGGGAGAATTTTTGTTTGCAAGGGCATGTGTGTGAAAGAGATATAAATAGAGAGACTGACATCATACAAGCATACATTGAGTCAACATCAGTGACTCCTTCCATACAGACTGACTTTCAGTGGACTCAATTTCACGCTTGTATGAATGTAAACATGAGAGTCTCCTTCCTTGATTGTGTGTGTGTGTGAGAGAGAGAGTACAAGAGAGTTAATTCACTCAATCCAAACACAATGCTTGCATGAGTGTCAACATCAGGATCCTTTTCTGTGTTGTGTGTGTGTATCCATCTGTGTGTGTGTGTGTGTGTGTGTGTGTGTGTGTGTGTGTGTAAAGCCTGTGTGTGTGAGATTCTTTTCTGAGAGTCTGATAAAATTTCACTCAATCCATGCTTGCATGAGTGCTAATACCAGTATCTTTTTCCATGTTCTGTGTGTGTGTATCCATCTGTGTGTGTGTGTGTGTGTGTGTGTGTGTGTGTGTGAGAGAGAGAGAGAGAGAGAGAGAGAGAGAGAGAGAGAGAGAGACAGTGAATCTGTGTCTGTATGAATGAGTGTTTCTGCTCTCCTCCTGTTGGTTCAGGATGCTCGGGGACATGACGAAGATGCCAGCAGCAGGTGTGCTGCATTAGCGCCCAGCAGGTGTCTGAGGTGACAAGGTGTGAAAAACGTGGTCACAGACCTGGACATAATAAGTTCCTTTGTTGGCAGCGTACATCATCAGGAAGGAGAAATCCAGGTTCTGCTTGGTTCGCCACCTGTCAGGATACAATGACGGGAGTTTGAGGCTTACTGAACTCAAGATTCATTATAACACCTGCAGGGCTGCCGAACAGACACCCCTGACTGGATGAGAAACTCACGGACGGCAAAAATGTGTCAGCCGTCGTCACACAAGAAAATGAGGGCGGATACAATTAGCTGTCAATCACTGACTTATTTCGACCAATCAAAAGGTTTTCTTCCAAGGGGTGTCTGGTGGCTCACATGGTAAAGGGAGCAGACTCCCCAGCCCATCATTACCAGCTACAGCTGGAGGCCCGTTTCAGAGAGGCAGCACTTGGCAGCACACTGGAGGAATATTTTTAGTGTTTATTAGTCGCATTGCTCTCCAGCAGCCAGTCCTGGTCGGACTATTCATATCACAAGAAATAACTAGACCCAAAAGAACAAAAATTTACCAGTTTCACAAATTACTCAAGAATTTCTATAAACATTGAGATTACATGAAGGTTGTTTCTCTTCCAAGCTCGATTACTTTCTTGACTCAAAGCACTTTCAGCTTAGCGATAGCCCCTGCTAATAGACACTGGGCTGAGCAGTGAATTTCAAACTGAGAGCGGCAGGTCACCACACGTGTCAGTCTGACAAGCGCGCTTCTAGCGAGCTTTCATGAGTGTGGTTGCCGCTGGAGACAGGCTACAGACGGTCCACTGCACATGGCGCACGGAGAAATAACAGCTTCCCGTGCGTGAGCCCTGTGTGTCGCTGCGAGTCCTCACATGGCGACAGCTGTGCGTGTATGCTTATTTATAATGGAGCACGAAAGATAGCCAGGCCACATGAGGAGGAAGAGGAAATGAAAACGGAATTAAAAATGAAAATGCGAGCACTCAAGAAGGGCCCGTTATCAGAGCTCACTGCAGATCACTGGAGAGGCCCAGCTCAAACACACATACACACACACACACACACACACACACTCTCACAGATACACACACAAACACAGAATTTTATACCAGGCATGGCAGTCTGTCAAATACGACGCTTCTGGAGAAACAAAACATAAAAAGACAGAGGAGACGGAGGGGGAGTGTGAGAGAGAGAGAGAGAGAGAGAGAGAGAGAGAGAGAGAGAGAGAGAGGGGAGAGGGAGATGGAGAGAGACATAAAGGAAAAAAAAAGATGAAAAGAACAAACAGCGGAGAGCGAGAAGCTGGAGGCTTTAGCATTAGAGCCAGACGCTCTATTTCCGTCGGATAGGGGGCAAAGCGCAGGTGACCCTTAATGAAAGCAGAGGGTGTGTTGTGTGCCCGTCTGTGTGCGCCATGCCTGTCTCTGTCTCACTCCCATGCTCTGAACCCAAACCAGGGCTGTGTGACTCAGGTAGGGGCTGCAGTGAGATCCCCCCAGGGGACTGAGGGGGGGCACTCACGCTCAGTGATGCTACGTTTTATTACTGACACAGTCACCCGTTTAACATCTCACCGCATAAACCACAACCCAAAAAAAAAAACCATACTAACCCACTCAACGGCACACTTGACACATCCTTTTGACATCTTTTGATTTACAGAATCCTGTAGTTTGAAAATATTGTTGCACAGTGAAAATTTGCATATCAGTGAAATCGTGAGTCCTGTAAAAATCCCTTTTCTCACTTCCTCTTAAGAAGATATCCCACATGGGGTGCCGTACGTTGTTGCATATTTTACGGCTCTGAAGTCGCTTCAGTTTTCCAATTACAGGGCTTGCCTGCATTCCTACAGCACCGTTCCATACTTCCCCTTGTGTAAATCTTAGTGTAAAAGAGGAAGCACATTTGGCTACTCTGCACTTCACACTTTCCGTGAGAATAACATTTTCCCCGAAAGCTTATTCTAGTTAGTCTTAATAAGCTAAAATGCCATGAGCAAATGAGATCGATTTGCAGATAAAAAAAAAAAAAATACTAACGCATTACTCTTGACAGATGAGAAGTGCATTAAAAAGCCTTATTAAATTTGAAAATCCATATCAGGAAAGTTTACAATCCGAAATGAAATTGTCGATTTAATAGGCTGTTTGATACACGCCTCCTTTTAGAGGAGAGCAATAGCTCCCATCCCGAAGAGCGCCCCTGAGATTGCAATTTCCTTAAAGCATTCACACTATCTGCTCAATCTTTGATATTTGCAGCCAAATGTCAGTCTGTTTTTCCTCACAGTACAGTCTATTACACAGCGCCCCAAATGATGTGATAGACTCTCCATGGCTCCATCTTAAACATCAGATTTCACAACGAGACTGCACGTGAAATTAAACGGAATTTGTTGTGGGTCAACTAACAGGGAAAGCAATATGATATGGATGCCCAAACTAGCTAGGAGCATGTTGCAAGGAGCAACAGACCCACAACCCATAGCACACAAAACCTGTGGCATCATGTCAGGATGTTTCCGTCCCAGTAACAGACTACACAGGCTGCCTCAACTTATTGCCCCAGGACTAATTATTTTGCCATCATCCACAGTATCAAGGGAAATGGAAATTAAGCTTTCACATGCTCTCCGAATGTGAATGTGCTCTGGACCAATGAGAAAGGAGTATTTCCGAAGCCCCCCACAAAGAATTTTCTATGTCAGAGATGTCATAAGAATGTCATATGATGTCACAAAGCACTATGATGTCACAAAGGGGTAACCTTACTTGACCCTCTCTTTGGAGTCGCCGAAGGTCTCCTTCAGGTTGTTGAGGTCGGGGTAGTAGCTGGCTGGCGGAGAGATGAGCTCCAACAAGCCTGAACTGAACTCTGCGGCAAACCTACAGAGGAAGAGGAGGATGAGGAAGAGGAGGAAAGCATGAGCGAGGAAGATGACTTCATAACAGGTCATCACAATGACCCAGCACCATGAGTCATGGCTCAGGAATGCAGCGCATGCAGCCCTCTTCACCACTTCCAGAAATGCGATACTTATGAAGGATGACAGGTTACTGGGCTGAATGGGAGTGAGGATCAATAAATCAAACTGATATAAAGCCGGGCAATTACTGCTGACAGCAGAGGCCGTCCGGGAAAATACTCTGTTGTGCCAACATAATGAGGTGTTACAGTAAGTGTGACAGTCTGTATGGCTGAATTGGAACCATGGGAGATTATTTAAACAGACCTACGGTACTCTCTTAACACATCTGATATTTGCTAAGGCCTGGCTAGCTGGGCCGTGTATGGGGATGCGGGCTGATGCGTGAGAATAGTGATTAGGCATAATTTCAGGAGGGCACAGGCTAGCATGCACACATATGTCAAAACCACACATTTGCATGACCCCTAGTTGGAAAATGCTTAGGCCAGGTATAACTCGCTCCACCAGACTTCTGGCCACAGTCAGCATTGGAAAGGCCCTGATCCAAATTAAAATACCGGACTGCCCTTAGAGCAAGTACCTTATTGAACACACCACTTGGGAGATCTTACATCATACTCTGAAAGCAGCAGTTACTATATTTAAACAAGGGAAAAAAACCATTAGAGAAGAAAGTTACACCACTCAACTGCTTATCCAGGCCCTCGACCACACTGTTCACGTAGTCCGTGTCCGTCTGTGAAGAGAGAGAAAATGCAAATTCCCTCAGCTTATCTGTGCTCAGCCACCGTAAAGGACAAAACACTTAAACCTTTCTATTAGCATCACCCCACAGCCCATTTAGAGGGTAAAACTGACTGATATTTCAGCCAACACAACCTGTGAATGCACACTCAAACACACACTCACACACACGCACACACACACTCACACACACACACACACACTCACGCACATGCACGCACTCACACACACACACACACGCTCACACACAGACCATAAATGCACACACACACACACGGGAGGGGGGTGGCGGTTCACCGATGCATTGGGGTGAGCTCAGAACAAGAGCAGCATCACTTCTCTGTCTGCAAGCCTGTATACTTTGTGGTTTTGTTTTAAATTTCCATTTGCATTCATTGAGGTTGTTTGTTTTCAGTACAAATGAAAATAGCCTTTCACCCTTTTTATGCAGATTTCTGTTCTTCCTGTTTCAAGAAAGGTTTTCAATAAAGGTGGTACTCAGTTCATTCTTGAATTCAAACTTAACTGCTTGACAGAAAGAAAAGCCACTGTCTTTTCCTTCCTAATTACCAGAATTACTCTACAGCGGGAGGTTCACATGATATCCAACAGCACTGTTTGTAAAAATGCTTAATGTATTTAACATTCAGAAATATTCTATACATCTGATGTTCTGAAGGTGTACAATAGGCCCTTTCCTGTTGAAACAGGGCATTAAAACACATCTGCTTTCTTATTTATTATAAAAACATTACCTGTTTACCCTTCACAGTCACAGAACTGCACCTGCTTAATCAGACACATTTATAAATAGCAGAGAGCAGACCTCTTTTTCTGAGCAGGACAGAGCACTGTGGAGCACTCACAGGTCGTGAAAGGGTTGGGGGGGGGGGTGGTCCCATTGGAGAAAGAACGCGCTCAAGGTTTTCCTGAACTTTGTCCCACGGCTGGTTACAAATGGACCCACTGTCAGAGTCCAGGTGATGCATGCTAACGGAGTACCCACCCAAAGTATGGCCAGAGGGAGATACCAACACTTGTCAAAATCACACATCTGCATGACAAACACGCCCAAATACAGCTACAGAGACATATCAAGCCACTGAACCGAACCGCAGGTCCCTTTGATCACTTTATTACATCACGCCCTTTGTGAAGTTGGTATATATCGCTGTCATGGTCATCTGTCCAAATGCCATTTTCATATTTATCTTTTGTTTGGTTACCATACACAGAGTCTCAGAAAAAAGGCAGAGGGATGGAGAGAGAGAAGAACAGCCATGCTAGCTGGGTAAAAGTGCATCCATTATCTGGGTAAAGCACATCCATTAGCAGCATGGTGGCTATTAGCAGCGTCTCTCTCCACTAGTGGAACATGAACAGACATGGAGAGAGAGGAAGGAGAGGGAGACAGTGAGACAGCCCGGAGTTAAAAATAATAGTGGGGAGCCAGCGGGGTTCCTCCATGCCCAACGGGCCCTGATGAGTCAGGCTACATACAGCCAACCACCCACACTCCTTCATTCTCACTCCATCCATTCTCTCCTCTTCCTGCTTCCTTCCTTTAGCCCACTTGCACTTTTCTTCATCTCTTCTTTCTGACTGAGACTCCTGCTATCACCTCTCTCTCCTCCTTTACCAGACCATGTCATCTCTTCCTCTCTTTTCCTTCCCCATCTCTTATTCTAGCCCAGAGAAAGCCCTCGTTTTCTCCTAATACCACTCTTCACATCTCTCATCCTCCTTTTCTCTAACCACAGAGAAAAAAACACCTCTCTGGAAAGCGCTTTCCAACATGCATCTCTCTCCTTTTCTTTGCCTCTTTCACCTTCTCACCTTCTCTCTCTCTCGCTCACCTCTCTCTCCATTACCACTGTCTTTCTTTCACTCTTTGTATCCACAGGACACCCACTCCACTCTCGCTTTCGCTCTGTCCTTCTCCCCCCTCCCTCTCTCCCTCCCTCCCTCCCTCCTCATCTGGAGTGAAAGTGCTGACACACACAGCACCCCTGGGGATGGCACACGACCCACAATGCATTGCCTCTTAAGGGGTTTGCCCCTGCAGGATGTACCTGGGAAGGGGTGGAGGAACAGGGCCGCAAGACAATACCGTAGAGCTGGCCCGGGGTTTTAACCAGCAGTTCAAAGCCAGATCCAGCCTCTTTGCACTAACATGTCAAACTGCTGGCAACACGTGGCTTGCGCCGTCACATGGGCTGCGCAAATACTCAGCCTAAAACAGTCTGTGCTCCACACCCACGCCGTTGACCACAAACAACCCAGAGCAAAGTCTGACCAGAGTCCAAACCCCACGCATCATCAAAAAAAAACCCAACCGTGTGCGCTGAACATTCACTACTCAGCCATGAGTGTGCATTTTATTTTTTGCTTATTTCGATTTTACCGGCCGGTAAACTTTGATTGAGCACTGCTGGAGGATCAGAGGAACGATGTCCACCCTTATGAGCGTGTCTGTTCTATATATATCTCCATTTCTTGAACTGGAGGCCTGAATAAAAAGCTTGTGAAATCACTATTATGGCCGCCCAGATTTCATGTCTCTGTGACAAATAAAAAATGTATTCAAACCCCCATGTGACATCAACTTGTAAGTGAAATGTAACATAATCACAGCAAAACTTTTTCTGTCATTTCATGGAGAAGTTGTTTGGGGACAGGGTGCAAATGTGCAATTTTTTTGGGTTATCCTACTTCTGACATAACAGGTTAGACTATTTATAGGAGCCAATTAAGTCCTACAACGCAGACATGCATAGTTTCCATAAAAGCAGCCTTGTATGTGTGACTTCTCTCCGGGACATTTCTCATTAGCGAGCATGAAAGGGATAGGCGAGCCTGTCGGCCCGATGAAAGGGAATGAAGAGATTCCCCGGAGGGAGACGCCCACCTCTCCGACGTAAACAACGATGACGCAGTCCAGCTTCTCCTCGGGCGACAGCTTGTCGATGAGCGAGCGAAGCGTCTCCGCCAGGTACGACTTGACCTTCCTCTTCACCGTCGGGATCCCCATCACCACAGAAACTGAATGGGGGAAAACAGGAGGAGAGGACCTGGTTGAGAGCAGGATGGGGTGGGGTTGGGAGGGGGGGCCATATGACTAAGTCTAGTAATTAATGTGGGTCCGGGGTGGGAGGGGGAGGCGAGGTTTGGGGGTTGGAGCGAAAACAAGTGGCATTCCATCCTCGGATGCAAGACTCAACGAAAAGCTTTTGGGTCTAGCCGAAAACTTCCAAACATTGTAGATACAAGCCTACATGCACAAAGTAGCTCAAGGCAGGGATGTGGGTCTTAGATCAGGTGTCTAACCCTTATATTATGTCCATATCTTATCAGCCATCATAAGCCTAAGAGGCTAAACTGACCCTAAATCAGCTTTCCTGATCTATGACACTTGAGGAATTGCTCTGGGCTAGAAAACACAGCGGGACACTGTTAAGGTGCTTGCTAAACACACATAGTGATGTAAACTTCAGGAGTGATTTCAGTCTGAGAAAGCGATGGAAAGGAAATCCAGGAATGTCCCGCGCAGTTCTCAGAGGGAGAACCGGGGAAACAACCCTCTGCGCGAAACCCTTCCTCTGCAGGCAACCCGCGCACGACTCCGCCAGCCTGCGGCCCCCGGCTTCCACGCACAGGAAGGAATCAGGGCCAGGCTGGGCTCATTGTGAGCACGCTCAGTAGCAATCAGGTCAATGGCCGTCAGGGGACAACGAACAGCTTTCTGGGAAGGGGTAACGTAACAGGAACAGGACATAAAGAGCTAGGCCAAGGCTGGGGGTGGGGGGGGCAGGAGGACCTCAGTACCACTCCATCACGGATCCCGGTGACAGCCGCATCGTTACTGTTGGGCCCGAAACTGTGAGAAATAAGAGATCCCGCCAGAGGAAACCACCAACCTGCCAGCCTGGAGTGGGCAGAGAAACAGCACTTAAATCTGACTGACAGCAAGACAATGGCGAGAGGGGAACACGTTTTGTTGTGGAGGGGCTGTCCGTCCTTAAACAGCAGCCCCCAGTGACTCCTGTGGCTGGAAAGGCCAGGCAAATGATGGACGCCTTTAGCCCAGTTCTGCTCTCTCCCTCTCTTTCCTCTTCCCTTCACCAATCTCTCAATAAAACAGGGTGTTTTCTTGCTAGTTCAGGCCTGAGCACTCTTGTTTGTAGAGGCCATGATTTGTGCATGGATGCTCACAGTTTTCCTTCCCCAAAACAGAAAAAAAAGTACTTTTCTCGGGGTATTAAATGATGACGCACACAATGGCAGTGCCACATTTGGGACTCAAACCTGCAACACCCTCTTAGCCCAGTTCCCTAATGACAGAAAGGCAGTCATCGCACAATAGATGGAATGTAAAAGTAGCCACCAGGTTACTGCCAGGAGCCACCTTCTGTTTTCAGCTTTGTGATTCAGACTTTTTTTTGGGAGAAGCGAGGACCTACTACATGAAAAAGCCTGATCATGAGCGCGCTGCCTCAGATTAACTCCCCTGCAGGGAGCGTTTCCACTCTTAACGCACCGCCGCCACAATGCTGTCAAAAATCTGCCGCTCAGCCCAAAAATCGGTCCCTCTCCGCACCCCGGCCGCCTCCCGGCAAAGTGGGTCGAGGATGAAAAGGAGCAGGAACGCAAACGCAATCACAATACGAGGTGCTCCACCCCCCACCCCTCCCACCGGCTCTACAGGATGTGAGGCCTTCTTCTCTCAGCGACACAGAAATCGGAGCTGCGTTTGAGCGCTGTGACTACCACGCGCGTGTCACACTCCAGCCCTGGAGGGCTGCAGCGTCTGCTGGGTTTACGATGGTGTGCTTCAGCACCTGCGTGCTTCACTTAAGTCGCTGACTGCCCAATCACATCGTCCTCCAAGGCTTAAGCTAGCCGGTATTTGAAAGGAAATCCCAAACAACCACCTGATATTGTACAGCTCCAGGCTTCAAGGTAACCGAACCTGGTCTGGGAGAGCCACAGGGTGCACTAGGTTTAGTCATTATTCTTTTCCTAACCACTCATTTTAGATGAAAACAGTCACAAGTTTTTTCAAAATGATTTCTTCCCTGCATGGTATGTTTTACTGTGTGCATACACACATACACACATACATATACAAGGTACTGTATATAAATATTTCATACTTTTTCACCTCAGATTTTTTTAAAATCTAAAAATAACTGGATGTCAGTTCCCTTGAGATTCCCTCAAAACATGATTCACAAGCTCTGCTTTTTTTTTTTTTTTTTTTTGCCTGTTCTTCACTCTCCAAGTCCCTGTTTCCCTCACCCAATGAAAGAGGGACATATCACAGCTGAAGGATGGGCAGTAGGCTCAAGGGACACAAGATGTCCCCGTTTTTCAGGTCTAAAAATAAAACCTTCATCATTTGTTTTATTGTTGGTGCTCAGTTTTGACTATGGTCTGGGATAGGGGCGGCAGGGTGTGGGAGGGCGCAGGCCGTAGGAGGGTGGGGGTGTGGTGAATGTACCAGAATGCATAATCCAACAGCCCTGCAGTGGCCCAAATCATTATTCAAAGGAGGCTCTCTGTTGACCTTGAGTACTGAGTCGGTTGGAGGACTCAGGTCCGTGGAGCTTAGCAGAGTGAGTCCATGGTTGTGTTTACACTCAGAGAGGGTGGGTGCGTTGGGGGTGGCAGCACCACCTTGTTTATCTATCTTATCAAGTTTTATCAATCCAATGCAGTGCAACTCTCCACAATTTATGGGGGTGATATTTGCCAAACAACAGTCAGTTATGACTTATGGGAAATCAAGCATCTTGGGGGGTGTGGTTGGGGGGTGTGCTGGAGAGACGAGCCTCCCCATCCTCTCAAGTTAACCATTTAAAATGATAAAAACTTTCACATTTTAGGAATTCAGTTGACACTTTTATCCAAGGCAACTTATGTTTTTTTTTTTTTGCACATCAATTAATATATATACAGCTAGATATATAGTACCTTGCTCAAGGGCACAAATGGCTGTGCCATAAATGGGAATCAAACCTGCAACCAATGCGCAACCAAGCCCCAGCTCCATAGCCATTATACTAAACTGCCACCGCTGGAGCCAGAAATGCACTGGGGCCAGTCACACCGCAGGACGCCTTGGCCAGAATGCATAAGAACGCAAAGCAGGCCCTCTATCAGACACTGTGCATGTGGCCTGGAGACCGCGCTTCCCCTCCAGCTCAAATCCCCGCGTCTGGAGGATATGAATCATCTAAATAACCAAAAAAAAAAAAAAAAACTGATGACGGTGAGCGTCTGAGGCGACCGGGTGACTAAGCAGAAAGGATGAGCTCCTTCCAGAACGGAGTCTGTTTATTTCGCCGGTCCGCCTCCTCTCAGACTGCGAGACTGAGCGATCGCTGCTGTCTCTGGGCTTTCTGGAGTCTGCCAGACGCTCACAGACACAGGCCTGATCAGTACTTCCAATTCACGAGTTAGCATCTCAGAGTTAGAGGAGGGCTGATTTAGGGTCAGTTTTCCACTTTCTATATCCTATCCTTGTCCATTAGGAGTGGAAAGGCAAAGCTGATCCTAGGTCAGCACTCCTCCTCAGACAGAGAAAATGGGCTTATATTCACAGAGTGTCACAGAGTAAGAATGCTGATCTAGGATCAGTCTTCTCCTGCCCAACTGTAATCATTCTGAGCTAAAAGGCAAAACTGTTGATGGACGAATGAGGCTTCATGAACCTCATAATGGGCAAGGCTACGATATGTTGTCAATCACTGACTTGATACCACTTTCCCCATTAACACACAAGCTGTCACTGATATCGTTTTATAGCTCTGTCTATACTGCAGACCATGAAAAGGTGACTGACTGAATCAGGGGTTTAAGTGTCACAAAAGTATAGCAGAGGCTTACACCTGTGTCTGTCATTATCTTGGATGAGACTGGAGACCTCTAACCTGCCCCTAAGAAGCACTTTTCACAATCCAAATCTCAGCTGGCTGATGGCAGACCTGGAACCTGCGATTCCAGGGCTACAGGACCGAGCCCGGTCTGGTGTCCCTTTACGGACCCGAGCCGCTTGGGAAACCCACACATTTGGATCAGTGACTAACAGATAGCTGCTGTCGTGAGAAAGTGACCCTGGATGGCATGAGAAACTCAGACCCGGCCTTGAGGAGCAGATAAGGGCCCTGTGTAACGCACACCGAGCACAAAGCGGGTCCGACACAAACGCAGCACTGTCTGGCCGTCCGACGCCGCGGGGATGACGACAGCTACGGTCACGCCGTCTGGCGCTCACCTTTCGTCCGGCCCTGTCCCACCTGCACGGCGGGCTGAAGGCTCTCCTCTTTGTTGAGCAGGTGGGGCAGGTGATAGTAGATATTTGGCACCTGCAGGGGCTTCCTGTGCGTGAGCTCCTTCAGCAGCTTCTGAGTGTCATCTGTGGGACAGGAAGTGACACGTACGACGTGAATAACACAAAGGCGCTTGTCACCTTTGGACAGTAACATAACAGGACGCTCAGGTGTTTTTCTCAACAGCCAATAAAACAGTGAGATACTGCAGCTAATGACTGGAAAACACAGAATAAGCCAGCTTTAGATGCCAATATAAACACTGACAGTAATAAATACAATGTGAAGCTGGCTGTGTTAGCGAGGACACAAAAGGATGAGGTATAACAGAAACTACATCACACACAATATTGGTAAACTAAGTATTTAATCAATACATACAATGGCACTCATTTCAGTAGTTACATTTCCAGAAGGGTGTTTGGGAAATGTGTTTTTTCATTCTGGGCTTTGATGCCACGCCGTTGCGTGCTGTCTTTTCTTTGGCTGCAGTCACACAGTGTTTTGTGGGTCAGGGAGAAAAACATTTCCACATCCTGTTACATCTCCCTCTGAACCTTCATATTTTTTAACACAGTGGCAGACTAAATGTCCACTGTAGGGCAGGGGGACAAATGAACAGCGCAAAGCTTTTGCTACACGGTAGACTGCGTCTCAGCTGTGAAACAGGAAGTGATGCAAAACAAAGCAATGCTACTCAAACACATCTTGATCCATCCAGGGGCGCTGAGCCAGTGGTGTCAGGGCCCAGTTGACCAGATCCCTGAGGAGGGGAAGACAGGTTTACCTTATGCCAGGCCTTCACCGTGCCATTTTAAGACTCCTACATGGGACAGCACTGATTTTTCCAGTCATACAGCACAGAAGTCTGGTACACATAAACAGAGGGGCCTGAAGTTTAAAAACTCAGCTTCATAATATAGAAGTCCTTCCACATATTTATTCTACATGAGCATAAAAGCAGATGATTTTAATTGCTACGATTCCTCAACCAGATCGGGTGAGATGGTTTGGTGCATGCAGAACAAACATGTGATACTATTTATTCTTTCTAAAGCCCAGGTTTTCCCTAACGGGAGCTCAGGATGGTGGGTGCTAGCTTTGTGACGGCAGGAGGCAGATTCGAGCGCGATCCTGTCCTTACTCTGCACGGCGGAACACCGAATGACCCGCAGCCATGGCTGGGGCATCGTGAGAGACGGCGGTGACCCACGGCAGGGTTGTCTCTTCCATTTACGGCGGCCAGACGAAGCACCTCTCGTTCTCCTGGTATGGAGAGCGCCCCGTTGGCCACGCACGGGGGGTGGGGTTCAGAGAAAGGGCAGAACGAAGCTCCCTGCCTATTGGCCATGTCAGTCAGGACAAACAAATCGCGCAGCGTTGTTGGTTTCTTTGTAAGCAAACTTCCCCAGGGTGACTTCCCGTACAGAGCTCTTTTACATACCACACATTTACATTGTGAGGGTTTTACAGTCCCCTGGTCAGGAGATACAGAATGCTGCCTGCTTTTACTAGATTAATCCCAAGAGGGCCATAAATTCCTCTGTGCTGTACACCTCCTATGTAAATCCCATCCCCATACATTATGTGCATATTTGCATATGTGTGTGTATGCGTTTCCATGCGTACGTGTCCTGGTGCATGTGAGCAAGTAGAGTTTGTGCGTGTGGTTTTGTGTGCATGTCTGTGGGTATATGTGTGTGTGCAGGTATGAGAGTACTCCTACAGACGTGCGAGAGAGAGAGTGTGCTAGAGTGTGCATGTGTTTGTGGGTGTGCATGTGTGGGCACGTTAACTTGCATGTGAGTGTGGATGCACATGCACGTGTGTGAATGTGTGTTTGTGTGTACGTGTGTGTGTTCACCGCACTCACCGGAGAAGTTGGTCAGGGAGTCCTTGCTGCTGTTGGCCTCGGCGATGGCGCGCCTGAACTGTTCCAGGATGGCGTTGAGCTCGGAGGAGCGCTGCAATGTCCTCTGCTCCGCCACACGGAGGCGCTCTCTTAAGGCATGGAACTCGTGCTGGTACGCTATCAGCTTCTCTGCAGGGAGAGAGGACACAGGGGTGCAGTCAGCAGTCAGTACAGCCTCCATGTCCAGCACAGCATATGTCAACAGAACTCTCTCACGCCACTCTGTTAGCATACTTGTAATCATGAACTATACACTGCAATGTGAGGCTGTAGAGAGGATTGGAACCCTGTGCTGTAGGAGGTGCTGCTCTGACACTTTATCCCCAGTACCAACATTCCATTAAACCCCTGACTGCCATCTGGTATTGGAGAAGTACGCAGATTGGCTCTCTTCATTTTGCAGCAGGCACCTCCCTTACAGTACTTGGCTTGGCTTTGTTTAAGTTGGCTTTGTGCCTAAAACAACGAGGAGCTTGGCACAATAGACATCATTACGTTCATTACGTTTTATTATGGCATGTACACACTACCTTCAATAAAATCTACAAGGACAACTGTCCATTTATGGATTTATTTGTTTGTCAAGAGGCAGGCTTGTGGCTTAACCTGATTTCCAGTGTACATGCATAACTGCGGCAGGTGCAGACGGCTTGGGGTGTTTTCGAGTGTCAACACCCTCCATTTCACCGAGGAGACGCTGTTAGAATCTTAACTTTCCCTCTTCTTATCTGGGAGACGCTGAGTGTGGCTCTCTGGAGGATGTTCTTTTGATCTGTTCACCTACACGCCTCTGTGTTTCACTTAAAGGCTGACGGAAAAACACAAACCCCCCTCCGTTTAATATGCGCATAATCTAGCATGGGCTAATGTTATCCTGTCCTGTCCCATGTGAAGGGGCTTTGATCGCGTTTCTGGCCCTGATGCAGCACGGGATGCTCCGGGCCCTGTGGTTCAGCCATGGGCAGGTTATCTGGGGTGAATTTCCCCTGGTTTCAACGCACACAAACCCCACCTGTTAGGCCTAAAACTACCATTCTGGATAGTTTCACACTCCTATGGTTTATAACTCTGCCCTCCTTTCAGAGCATGTGCTTTGCTAAATAAACCAATCACCCTTCAGCGGCTGTTACTATTGACAAATCATGGAGTCCCGAGGGTGGCTGTGTGAAATGATAAACCACCCAGCCAATCAAATGAACCCTCAGAAATTTGAAGACACCAATAGGATTTCGGGAGGCCAGCACACTTCACAAAGCAACACAGACGATCCATCCAGAGTTTGGCGGTTTACCTCTGAATCAGAGCAGCTGCTGAAGTCAGAGGAACGCAAGAATTCCATTCAGCACACTCACTAAACCACCCCACAAACCTGCTTAAATAAGGAAGTATTTAGCACTAACGTTCAGGAAGCATTTCTTCACTCAGCGTTGTTAATGTTTGGAACAGCTTTCCAGATCAGGTAGTCAGTGCAGTCTATCTTGAGCTGCTCAAGACCAGGTCTGACAGAGTGCTGCTCCCTCTCCTCTCTATACTAAGGGAGTCAGACTGCAATGTGCCTGCTTAAAAGAACAGCAAGATCTCTCTGTGTTCTAGGAAAACAAATCAATCACTCCATCCATTATTTAGTATTTAAGATGACCGATGCTTCCAAAGAATCACAAAGGCCGCTTACAGTTTATAGTTTAGTTATTTACCTGTATAATACTGTAAAAACATACATACAATCAAAGAGGAAAAACTACAGTATACACTGATGATAATGATTATTAGACTTCACAATAAGTCGTTTAAATATCCCATTTCCAGTTATAACCGAAGAGCTGTCAAAACTGGTCATAATTCTAAGAAGTGCCTACGCCACAATGTGTTCCTTTGTTTACTGTCAACCCACGGTCTGAGCCTGCCAGACTCACGTGCAAAGTGTAGAGGCGCTATAGCTCCACACCTCATCCTTCATCTTTCGCATAAATATCATCATCATCATCATCATCATCATCATCATCACCACCACCATCGCCATGGCTACTGGCTGTGTCATGCTCTCCGAAACGCCTGCCTCTACAGCAGATGTCCTCATGAATAAACAACGTGTTGCCGTGTAAGGGCTCCAATTCTCTGCTGCTGCGCGGGATTAAAACGAGCAATTAAACTACATGAGAAGCCGCCGCAACGCCGCATAAGTACTCCAGCTCTCGCCGAGCTATTCGCCGAGCTTTTGGGGGAGACAGCGTAACAGATTATAGAGATCAACCAGAATGGTGCCCCTACTTCCCTCTCTTAACAATTCTTCTTACAGACAGTTTGTTACTGGAGTTTCCTGTGATCCATTACAGTACTGAACATCCATTAGCACGATGTTGTACTCGGTAAAGCTCCTTAATGAATTTATAGAGGGTGCATTAAATCCGAATGTTCCGGCATCAAAATAAGTGAGATTTTCAATTCAAGAACAGTCTCCGTTCAGAATACAGATCTCGGCATCTGGCAGGTCTGCTCTTTAATCTGTGGCAACAGTCTGAGCTGTGGGAAAGTGGGGTTCTGTTACCTTACGGGATGTAGATGAAACAGGAAAGCAGAGTATTTTATGACACACATTGTTTCGGTGTACCCAGGTGCCACAGAGCGAGACAGCAGGGGCTGAAGGCAAGTTTGCTATGGAAAAAGGATCAAACAGCAGGATCATTGCTGGACGATGCTATGTTCCAGTTCACACTGGAGGTTTATCAGCCTTTACCGTGAAGCATCCACAAATTGTGTTGAAGTAACTGTTGAACACCCCTGTTATAATTTTAAAAAATTGTAAAGCAAAGTGTATTTCCTGTTGACCTGTTCTTTGGCCGTTCTTTTCTACTGCAGCTTTAAAGAAACATTTCAACACGCTCTTTGGTCACCCTCATTATGTTTTTTGCGGCCCTGGAGCACTTATTTTTACAATGCCCAATTTTTACAATGCAGTATTATACCCATGCAAATGTGCATACACAAACACAAAAAAGAAAAGCACAGGCGCGCACACACACACACACACACACACACAGACCCACACACACAGACACACACACACACAGACACACCTACACATGCATGCGCACGAACACCTTTACCCGGGAAAACTTCATAGGGTTAACATCAGACGTACTGTCGCCATTGAGTGACCCGACCTCTGTACGCTGTACCCGACCTGTGGCACATATTCTTAGTTGATATTATTGCTTTTGCTCTTTGTCCCCTCCCTTCTCCTCTCTCTCTCTCTCTCTTTCTCTCCTCATGCACTCTCCATGCTGTCACACCAGGTCAGACAGGCGGTGGTGATCAGTGGGTGGGGCTTGTCAAACAGTCCATCGATCAAAGTGGTCTCCATGCACCCAGCTCCTCCCATCTGCAACATTCAATTTAACGACTCCGCGAAAAAAAAATATAAAAAAAATAAGCAGTGATCAGGACGAGGTCACGTACAACAGGAATTGCAGGACAACATGTGACGTCAGAGAGGCTGCCATTACATATCACCTATCGGACTAGGATTGCTGATCTAGGATAAGTTTTCACTTGCCATATCCAATTCCTATCTACTATGACGTAAAAGGCCAAACTGATTCTAGATCAGTGCTCCCTCTCTGAGATGCTTCATGAGGATTGGCCCTGGTCCTTGATAAACTGGGTTGGGACTCCACACTAATCCCAGCCAATGAGAAGCCTTCCTGCATCCTCCCTCTATTATCTGAGCCAATGAGATTTAGGGAGGGGCAGGGCTTTCTGCAGAAACGTTTTCAACATGCCTCCTCACGTGCAATCGCTTTGCCCTGTCCCATTCCCTAAGGGAAGACTGGGGGGCCTCACCATTCATGCTGAAACAGTCCTCATCCCGGCCCCTCCATTCCCACCAAGCGACTACACCCCCTTTTATCACAGCTAAATGCATGTTCATTAGATTTTTCAATTTGATTCACACATAAAATTTCATATTGAATGTAAAAATATGAGAGAGAAACTCTTTTTTTATTGTACTTTACCAGAGAAGGGAAAAAAAACTGCCTTCAGAAAGCATGAGTAGTATCACATGTTTGTTCCACCAATTAACTAGAAAGACCATCTGATTTTACTAATGAGCTCCCCTGCCTGGCTAGAGTTCTGCTACTTTAATTAGAATCAACTGGTTTGGTGCGCAGGCAGAAGAAAGGCATGGTAGTGCTGCTCCTCTCTAAAGCCCGGTATTTCCACCACTGATAAAGGATGGTGTTGGAAGATGATTAATATAACAATGATGACAAGACGTACAGCAGCTGTAAATGTGCGGCTCGGAGTGACATCTTCATGTCCTCCCTGAACAGCGTCTGAACTCTGGCTTTGAAGCTGGAGTCATTACAGGCTAATATATGTTCCTGTGGCAGTGAGAGCAGTGAATGTGGGAGAGTGGCATATGGAACTGTCTTTATGAGCATATATCACAAATCCCGCGGTTTCTCAGAAGAATAAAAAAAAGGAGCATTTTATTTTTCTTCTCTTAATTGTGAGCGCCGGCTTTCCTTCGTTATTCTCAGGGCTCCCTTCAGAGTGGGCAAGGTAGGATGCCAAGGCCGGAGAGAATGAGCAAACAAACAAACACACCAACAAAAAAAGCGAGCGAGCGAGCGAACAAACAAACAGAACAAGCAAACGAGGCTTGTGCACAGAGAAGCTGCTGCGCGGGCTCGCTGCTCTTTTCAATGCTGGTGGGCGTCGTTTCTGCGCTTCGATTTGCCAGGACGCAGCTTTCCCACTGCTTTCGCAGCGCCGCCAGAGCGTTACCTGCCCGGCAACAGGTGGTAAAAGGAGACAGATAATAAAGACTCAACTTCACCATGACCCAATGTCAAGCGATAAACGTTGATATTAAGTTGTAATAGGCTGCTTATTAATGTATTATAACTGCAGCACAAAACGATAGCAACTGCTGTGTAATGGGGTAGGATGTTAGCAGTGGGTTTCGGGCAAAATGTGACGGGTTTAATTTACTGAAGGTTTGCAAAATCACAAGCAAAACTGTAACCATGCACAATGTCATTTGAGATGGTTAACATAAAATTCACGTACTTTCCATTTTTGCGAGTAAGTTTGAACAAAAATGCAAAATCGGGAAAGCACGCAGGCTCAGCATAGAGAGGGTGGTGCTCGGATCCATAGTTACAATCTTTTCAGTCCCAACAAACGTCTTACTGCTGGCAGTCACGCAGGCACTGAACAAACAGGCAGACTAAATTTGAACTATTTGAATTGTAGATGACCCTTTTCGTTCTAACCAGTCAGGAGGCCCCTTTCAAACATGCGAAATCCATCATTTAAGTTGGGCTGTTTGTGGCCAGAGTCATTTACATAATGGCTCTTAGCTGATCAACGGTAAAGACTGAAATGATAATACATGCAAAACCACCAGTCTAAAAGTACGACTTGTCATCCTAACCAGTTATGGCGAAAGTGGTGTTGGGCATTTAACACTACAAAATGGCCCAACAAGCACAACCTAGCATTTGGGTATATATTTAACCCACCATTTTCCTTACATTCCCACAAAGGTTAAATTCAATGGACATGAAAAGATACTGGAAACAATTTCTCGCCTGCCAGTCTGAACATTAAGATTAAAGGTTAAAGATCCCAAACCGCAGGAGATAAGCACACTCATGCTGCTTCTTCAGGGGTAACCCTGAAACGGACATTAAAATGCTGACTCACATGCATACTTTACTAGCAGCATAATCGTTGCGATTTGAAAATCCGAGTTCCACTTCGGGATGCTGTGCTGGAGCAGGAAGCCCGGGCCGGACAAGGGGAGGCGAGCTCCTTCACACAGAGGAGAGTCGTGTAAACAGGAGAGAGAAGAGATTCCTGGCATGTAAACATGACCCGTCCACACTGTCAGCCACCAGCCCTGGAGGGACACGGTGTCTGCTGCCGTTCACTGTGCATATGGCATTCTTTGGCCGGGGTCCACAAACCTTGATTCCAAGGCCTAAACTGGCTGACACTGGACTTCCAGGACTTGAGCTGGACACTTCTGCAATACACGGCTTTTGCGGTTCTTGTTGTCCTTGTTTTGAGCAAGAGGAGGAATTTGCTCCTTGTAATCATCTAATCAGTACTCAGCTACACTCCTCTACCTTGGACACTGGGACCCGTGCCATGAGCCCTGGAAAAGCAACAAAATATATGGGCGGGTGAATACTGAACAGAATATAAATTGGTCAGTGACAACCGCCATGCAAAGCCACTGCTACACAGTTCTTAAACGGCTTACAGTTACATTAACTCATTTCCCACACCATATAAATCAGCCAGTCTTAAAAGGGAACTCGTGTCATTATGCTAAATTAGGCGTACGCTCGATTCATTCTTTCTGCATTGTGAGCCCAGCACCTGCGATCTATAAAAACACTCAACGAGAGGAAACAGGCAGGGCAGCTCAATGGGGCGGAATGCAGGTCGGGCACCCGGAACACCATGGCAACGACGGAACGGCTCAGATTCATCCTGGCACAATCCACACCGCAGAAGAAGAAAAGACGAGGAAGTCCATTGAGTCCTATAAGGTGAAGGACAGCCACAGGCTGCTTTGTTCCCTGCACACGCTCTGCCGGTTGATTTTTTTTTGTTTTTTAACAATTGTTTACTGTCAAGGCCACAGACAGACTCATCATTTGCAAGCAGCTGCACCTCGATAGTGTGCTGTAGCAGGAATAATGGACTCCTGTGCTTTGCTCCCGCAGGTTAAACGCATCCAGCATGAGTCCATTAATAATGACCTGCCTTTTAACTATCTCTGTCATAGGACACAGACTTTCAGCCACACACTCATTCAGTAAAACGTGTGCTGTCAGTGCAAGGTCTGCCATTAAAGGCCAGCCCACAGTAAGCTGGCTGTCCGCTTCCTACAGCTGTTTCAAACCACACAGGCAGTAACACTTTTTAAAGAGGCCCATGTGATGTGCCGTTTCCCTCTAGGTTCTTCCCTTCTCCACCATGTTGCACCCGTTCCCTCCCCACTCCACTGACAGGGCAGAGATTAGTGCCTGTGACCAAAGCAAATACACAGCAGGACTCTGTCAGCATTCCCTCAACACGCATGGGTTTAGGTACAGCCATTACTCATTATCAGTCACATGCATGTACACATACACACACTCTCTCACACACACACACACACACACACACACACACACACACACACACACACTCACACACACACACACACACACACACATGCACACTCCAGTGAGCGATCCCCAGGTGTGTGCTAAGGACGCAGGATCAGCCAGCCATGCAGCTGCCTGGACGCACAGGCAGAGGAGCGTGACGGTCTTCAGCGGACAGCTTCCTCCAGAGCACACCTCCAGGGGCTCTGAGGGCCCCAAACTGCCCTGGCCCCCACGCCTGACCACAGTGAAATGTGGAACAGCACACTGGAACCCCACCAACAAATTATGTGGCGTAACAGTTACGCCTAGAACTCTTCAACCCAGGCCCCGGAGGCTGCACTGGACAGATTTGTCCCTGCTTAGCAATGCCCTGAAGCAGCTGATCACACAGGTAAATCACCTAAGCAGCTGGATCACATAAGGAAAATCCGAAATCACCACCAGGTCCTGTGGCTCTCCAGGAACAGGACTGAGAACTGCTGGGCTAAGATGCAAATAAGATGAAAATCCCTACAGTAAAATCTGGCTACAGCCACCCTACAGTGAAAACTAAACTACCAATACCATCCAGGTCCTGGCTGGCTACTCCAGGAAAAACAGGACTGAGAACTGCCATCCCTACAGGCTAAGATGCAGTATAGACTGTCACTCAGGACAGTAATACCATCCCTACAGTAAAAACTACAGGCTACAGCAATACCATCCCTACAGTAAAACTACAGACTACAGCAATACCATCCCTACAGTAAAAACTACAGGCTACAGCAATACCATCCCTACAGTAAAAACTACAGACTACAGCAATACCAATACCATCCCTACAGTAAAAACTACAGGCTACAGCAATACCATCCCTACAGTAAAAACTACAGGCTACAGCAATACCATCCCTACAGTGAAAACTACAGGCTACAGCAATACCATCCCTACAGTGAAAACTACAGGCCAACAGACTTCAGTTCTGCATAATGTGACACGTAAGAACACCTTTCCAGGGTAAGAGAGTTCAGTGTGCTAATCCATTGATCGGTCAAACTTTCGAGAAAGGGGAGAAACAGAGTGGTTAAAAAAAAAAAAGGGAACTAATTCTATTAAATGGATTTCTTCATCTAGAGGCTTTCGCTTGAAAGCGCTTCTTGAAAATTGCTCAGGTGGCGGGTGGGGGATCGTTCAATAACCCCGACACCCCGCAGTACGGGAGAGTTGATGCTGGCCACTTTGGCCCGGCCCTCTCCCGCCCCATGAGGCGGCTACCCTGACAGAGACAGAGCGGAGAATCCCCACTGCTCGATATCGATCACCCAGAGAGCGACCGTGGAGAAACAGGGATTTATCGGGGATGCGGTGAAAACCAAAATCGCATCCGTATCCATTATTCATCTGTTGAGCAATCTAACTCTTTCGGCGGGGAGGGACACGGAGGCAGTGACAGGCCCGGCGAGGCTGCCATAAGCCCAGACTTCCTTCCCAAGCAGGAGCAGTTCAGAGATGGATTCTGGCTCAACCGTCTGTGCTCTGTCTGACTTGTAGCAGACCCATCTGAGTGAATGACTTCCCCGATCACTGTCATCCATTTCTAAACCTGACAAAGAGGAATACATTACACAGTATATGTAAGTGCACACCCATACACACACACACACACACACACACACACACACACACAACTTACAAAAAAACAAGTGCGGAAATACATATGCACACGATGACTCCCTCTTGCACGCACACACACACACACGCACATACACACACTGACTGACTGATGAATGAATGCATGCGTACACAAACACACCTGTGCACACAGTCACACGCACACACATACATACACACACACACACACGAACGCACGCACGCACACGCGCACACACAATAACATCAGCAGTTAACACTCTCCAACTGCACAGTGCCTGAAGCATTCGCAGTCCATCAATAGCGAGCGGGGAACACTGTAAACATATCTGTACCAGTTTGAGCAGTACGAGCACAGCACCATAAATCAGCGTCTCTCCCCTCTGGGTAGATGGGAGGGCAGCGTTCTCACTTCCTGCAGTTGATATCCCCAAAGTTGCCACAGATCACTACCCCCAAAACCCCCGCCCCCCGCCACCCTCCCTGACTCCGCATGCGAAGAGCGGGGTCAGGGGGTGGGGTCAGGGGGCGGACTGGGGCGATCTCTCCCTGTCAGTGGCTGAGGGTCTCCTGGCAGGAGGAGCATTTTAACGCTCGGTCGGAGCTGAATGCTGAGCGGACCCCCTGGACCCCTGACCACTCTTCACAGCGCAGATCTTCCAGATGTCAGCCCTGCAGTGCACTGTGCCTGCTCCCCTCAGCTCAGTGAGCACTGTGAAAGACCCCTGCAATCACACACTCTTTCCCTCCCTCTCTCTCCCTCTCTTCCCCGCTTTTTTATTCTCTTCACCTCCCACTCTCTCTCTACCCAACTTTCTCCCCTTCCTCTTCTTCCCTCATTCTCCCTCTCTTTCTCTCCCTCTCTCCAGCTCGTTACCTCCCTTCCTCTCTTACTCCTTCCCTAAATCCCTCCCTCTCTCAGTTCCTCCTTTCCTCCCCTTCCCTCCTTCTCTGCTACTTTTCCTCCCTCCCTCCCTCCCTCTCTCACTTTACCTCTTCTCTCTCCCCCTCTCTCTCACTCCATACCTTCCTTAAGGTAAAAAGCCCAGGAGTTTATATATGATTCCATGAATCATCATCCACTCCCATGAATAAATGATTCTTACCAGTGCATTTATTCAGCATTACTGTCTTTTATCTCCCTTCACATTTATTTGACAGTCACCATTACTTGCTTCCCTGTGAGCGTCTGAATTTAGAATCCCTGTCAGAGACTAATGACACCGAGCGCTGAGCAGCGCCCCCCCTCCTCGAGCTCCAAGCCCTCCAACCCCACAGGAATCCCTGCACCGAACTATGGGACGATTCCACAACTCCACAAAAAAAAGACGGCGGTCGTCGGATAACCGCTCGTCCGGGGAATAGAGGAGCATCTCGGCGAAGAAGGGATAAACAGAAAAATAAACGACCTCAGAGGGACCGCAACGATCTGGGGCGATGAGGACGGGGACGGGTGGGTTCTCCCTCTAGGTGGGTCGCCATGCCGACCACAGAATGTAGAGGGGGGGTCTGGCCTTCTTCATAAGGCTGAGAGGGGGGTGAAGAGCATCATCACTTAGCAGCTTTTAATTAGAGGGTGGCTGCTAAGTGAAACACTTTGTATACCTTAGCACAGAGCTTAACCTGGGACTGTACCAGATAAGGTAAGATAAGATAAAATTTTTATTGTCCCCAAAGGACTTTTATTGTCCCCAAAGGATATTGCAGTTTATCCCCGATAAAAAACATAAAAAAGCAAACAATACACAACACAATTATATCCAGCAATTCACATCTACTATACATATTCATTAAACAGATAAATAATTCACACGACATACAAAGTGATGACAACAGCATATCGCACGAGCCCTTCGGCCCAAAGTATGGCCTTAAGAGCCCTCATTGATGCAGGAACAAATTTGTTTTTCTATCTATTCATTCTGCACTGAGAATATCAGTGCAGAACCGCTGATCTAGAATGAGGTTTCTCCTATTCATATCCTGCCTCAGCATAGTGAGTTTAAGATAAATACTGATCCCAGATCAGCACTCCAAGACGCTTTATGTCCCTGAGCCCGGGAAAGTGCTTCAGTGAACACATTAGTCTGCATGAGCAGACAATATTTCACAACGTCATTCACGGCTTGTTTGCATCGTGAGATGATCAAGCATTGTTTCAAACTTGCAAAACAAGGTCTACCACTTCCCACCTCTCATTGGTAGAAGTGGGACTGTGGCCACACCCCACCACATCTCCACATCCTCTCATTGGTAGAAGAGGAAGTCTGGCCACACCTTCCAGCTCTTGCCTAGCGCTCATTGTTAAAATAGGAAGTCTAGCCACTCTTGACAGTGCCAAACTTTCCTTATGCATAGCAGGGGCTGCTGTCGGTCTTCATCTGGAATGGTGATTATCTATCCAAACCATCATCCCAGTTTTAAAACTGGCCTGTGGTTCTACACATCGATTGCTGAGCATCTATAGAAATTTCTGCTAGCCAGTGTCTTATCTCTTATCTTCTTCTACATTTCGAGATAATCAGGCCCATATATTTCAGAATCTATTCTTGCAGCATCTTGAGAGGAGAACATTAAGGTTTAAGTAAGTAACAAGTAAGGTTTGACTGACAGCTGCAGTGAAACTGACAGGAAAAATTCAGAGAATAGAACAGCAAGATGGGAGAAGCTGAGGTGCAAAGCACTAAAATCCTCTGACTGGGCTACAGGTAGGACCACAGACCTGAGGAAAATGCACATCTAGAAGTACTTGTATACAGCAAAGAAGCACAGCCAAATGTGCCATGAAAATGCTTCAAAGAGTTCTAAGACCGCTGAAACCTGCCTGGTCTGGTGTCTGTCACTCATTATTCCAAAATGAGTTAACCAACTGACTAGCTGACTAGTCTCGCTGGGTTAGGCCACATTTTTACTGCAATCGCGGATGAACACAGGGGACAACCAACAACCATTTAATTATAGGACTGCTTTGAAGGCATTTTCTTAATTATGGGGGGGAAGCATGTACATGGTGCTATAACACTCCATTAATTACAGTAAGTCAAGTGAAAAATCCCATTTAAAAACTCCTGTACTGGGGAAAAAGGATTACTACATTGTGGAAATTTAATCCGTGGTACACATTTGGGTAAGAAAGAAAAGAAATACCGGTTTTATCAAGAGGTCACAGGTCGAAGAAAGTGAAAATCTTCTTATCAACACCTAGGCTATTGTATTGCAGTCAACACTGCTATGTGCACAAATAAGTTATCTTTCCCTGTATTACTCAGATATCACACTGGAGACAGAATGGAATTACAATGAACTGTCAATCCCAGATCAGTCTGAAGTCCTTTGAACCAAAAAGCAATAAGATAATGAGGTATCACACCAAAATATAGGTGGAGCTGTCCTGTGCTACCAAGTAGCTTACTGATATGAACCAATCATTGAGTCTTGTGGAGAGAAAAACCTTTTGATTGGCTGAAACTAGTCAGTGATTGACAGCTAACAACAGCCCCACCCATTTTTGTTGTCATGGTACCTCATACACCTCTCACTGGATGTAGATGGAGGTTTCCCTGCATCTTCCAGAAGAACCCCCCGCCCCCATCCTTTCCTCTAATGCTCACTCACGCAGCACCATCGCTGACCACATGACACGCAAAGGAGTGACCCCCCCCTTAGGAAATCCCTCCACTCAGTCTCTGTCAGGAATCAACGATGAAGCAGCGTGACAACGGATTCCCAGGCATGGATGGACACCGCGCGCACCACGCGTCCTCTACGCACGAACGCACCCTGGAGCACGCACATGCATGTGTGATGGCACGCACAGGCACTCATATACTTGCGCACACATCTCTGCTCTTCCGCAGCAGCAGGCTATACAACCACAGACTTCGGGCTGAGGCCATTACATAATTTGACTTTCAGTCTGAGGACAAACAGGACACGCGCTCTCTCTCTCTCTCTCTCTCTCCCTTTCTCTCTCTCTCCCTCTCTCTCTCGCCTTGCAGTGCATAGTGGTCTGCTGAGACAAGAGTGCCGTCTAAACAAGAGACACAACACTGTCCACAGCTACACTCGTGCTCTGGGGGAACACAAATGCTTTCATTGGTGGCCTCTCTGGGAACTATGCTGGCCACTGCCATTCTGAATGAGAACCTTTGTGCAAATAAAAAATACATTTATCTTTCGCCAGTTCAGGCTGCCTGTTTAGGCTGGGAAGAAATGTCGTATTTGTCTGTAGCTTTGCAAAAACATTGTGCTCTTCTACAAAACAAAGAGGGGGGATAATTTACCATGGGACTTCAGTTTCGCTGTGACAACACGGGCCTGAAAAGGGCTGTGGGAGACAGCCACTCGTGGAGCACCTCGTTTTAGCAGAAAAGCCAGAAAACGTTCAGCGGAAGTGAAACGTGTACTGACATGAGGGGGAAGGACAGAGGAAGTCCACCTCTGCTCATAGCTCTGCTCAAACTGAAATATTTCCTATTTCCCAACATGGCACTTTCAGGCCCAAACCTGATTCTGCCAGTAACCAAAACCTTAAATGAAAACAGGGGAATCGCTGTTTTTAACACCACAATTAGTACCAAAGGGCATAGGCCTAATGAAGATGCAAAAAATCATTTCCACTCAGTCTAGTTCATCTTGGAGGCATAGGGAAACATTATCAAGACAAGATATTGTGCTAGATTAGTCAATACGTCCTCCCCTCCCTCGTCTGAAGCAGAAGGATTTGCTTTGTTTTTTCCTTTGAAACGGAGGTGAACCCAGTCAAGGGTCTCTGTTCAATCGCACTGCAGATAAAGAAGCAGACACAACACTCATCGGTCATCGCTCAAAATACGGGCCCCTAATCAGCAAACGAATCCCAAACCCTGATGATGACTAAGGGTTTCACTGTTGGAGATGGTGATGTGGTTCAACTGATTACTGGAATGTGTCTTTAATGTCGAACAGGTTCGCTCGGAAAGTTTGTGGCTCAGTCAGAATGTAAAACCAGTTTTTTTGACTCTGCTGTTCACTATCACGGAGCTGTTCATTGTTGGATAAGCTGGAGAGGCAGTCCGTGTCAGTGTCCCATATGATCCTGCCAAATTCATTTGCCTTTCCTCACAATCGCAATAAGCCATTTTCCCTGGTAATTGGTGTTGGCTACAACTCGACTACAGTAACTTCTATCAAAAGGATGGCATCTGGGGCACTTTGGGTAATAAGTAATTAAGGTCAATTCCTGTTCACTCCTTCTGCATGCACGATATAAACCCTGGTGGTCTCTACACAAACATGTAATACAAACACAACCCTCTCTGGTCCAATAGTATATTTGATTCATGCTAGTTCCAAATTTGGGCTTCATTTACGGGAAAACTGCCCATACAGGAGGACAAAGTCCCGCAAGGCACGAAAAAACGCCACAGCAATTACCCTCAGCAAACCCCGGTCTAACAGAGCTCTTAGCTACCTTATTCCTGCGATCCACTGTATCTGACCAGTGCTGCAACAGCCAGAAAACCAGCACCACCGTGCAGCCGAGGAAAGAACCGGTGCAATCACCATTAACACGAAACATCCCTGATCCTCGACCACAATTTGCGACCCACCTTGGCTACAAATTATCTTTCCGCGATTACAAATTACTTACTGGAAGCAGACTACGTTCCTGCTACTATTTGCTTAGTAAATTAGGTTCCATACTCCATGGCATTCTGTAACAAAACTAGCTGTTTGGCTCGTTAACGCACAGTGTCCAACAAAGCTATATCTTTTTTTCTAAATTATCCATGCAGCCGAAAGTGCTTACCTTTTCCATTTTGCCAGGCGGTGTACCAGGACAGACTGAGAAACGATGTGAGGAAAATAAGAGCTGTAGCAACAGTTCCATTTCTGAGCCTCATTTCATTTCAGCGATTCTTTCCACGGCGCTGAGTCCAGAGACGAGCGTTTTATCCGCGGAGCCCCAGACGGACCGTGTGCCAAGATGGGGCTGAGCTGGGGGCTCCTCAGACTCGCCAGTGGTCAATTACAGCACACCTCCGGAGCATTTTCCCGATCCAGCATATTCTGTGCCGCTACCAGCGTTGTGTTTCAGCCTCTCATTTGCACCAAAGTCACGATGATGTCGCTATATTAGTGTCTTCTTCAACTGCTCTTGTCGTCAGCACAGAGCTATGTGAAATGAATGGAGAGCAAAACACACAGATCCGTAAGTTCAGAAAACAAGGGCAATGTGACACCTGTCAAATCTCAAATCAGCTCGCTGGCTAACTTGTGCACTATAACACAGATAATCAACTGCAAAGTAACGTTAGTGCAGTATAGCTAAAGATACCAGCAAAAGAAGGCAAAACTTTTTAGTTTAACGTTACATACCAGTTGTTCAACTAACATCAGGCAGTAACGTTAGCTAGGTTAGCTAGATAGATGGGATTTGTTAAAACCACTTGTAATAATAGGTGTCTGAAACCCTGAATTTTAACTAACCTACTTAGCCTTTATCTGACTATTCACGCCTCTTTATCAGATCTTATCAGACCATTCGCAATAGAAAATTTAATACTACGTTAAGCATTTGAATTGACGTTAAACGTTGTTTTTAACCCAGCGCATAATGCCTCGAATGACAGCACAGTCAACATAAATGTAACTGACGTTAGCTTTTCTTAGCTGGTGAGAAAAAAAAAAAAAAAAAAAAAGTTGGCTGTTTACAACCAAAGTAGTGAGAAATTTGACTTTCAGCCTCCGGGTAAACTAACGTTATGGCTGTTTCTGGACCTCTAGATCAGTTTTAGCTAGCCTGCGAGCTCTAACTTGTTCGTTGCAGGTAACGTTACCATTGTTAATGTCAGCTAGCCGAAAGCTTGCTAGCTGGGATATGTTTACTCACGCATATATTCCACGTTCCTCGCAATTTGTCAAGCGTCCGTGTCGTCCTTCTCCTCAAATTATAGGGTAGATGTATTGTTTTTACCGCAAAATTCAATCAACGATGCCCAGTCTGTGATTTCACACTCGCATCGCTATTGCCTGGCCAATACTGAGGCACTTCTATCTCCAGGCTGTGAGCTCTCAGTCAACCTTAATGTGGTTTCCGCCCACCGAACGATGCTATTGGTTACTGTCAAACTCCAGTTAGCCAACTCCACAACGCTACAACAGGTTACGGTCTGCGCTGAGTCCTGTCACTTTTTCGTCATGTGTCGGTATTTGTTTTACGGTTTGTGATTAGTGTTAGGGTAAGGGATTAGTAAATTTATTGCTGTGCCACGCCACCACAGTTTTAACATAGTCCGAGTTACTGAAAATGAAAACCATTCCAAATGTGCTTATGAATAATTTCACATTATGTCGTTGGGCTAAATATATCTGCAGCTAAATAAGTAAATAAAAGTTGCATTTTCAATTCTTTACAATGAGAGGCGCATTGATGTAAAATCTGTAAAGACATAAAACTCTGTTATTGGAAAAAGAAGTTCTGTAGTAGGACCCAAAAGATTTTGAAGAACATAACAGCCTTTATTGCTAACACTTAAATGGGATATATTTACATAGTACTCCCCATCACAAAAGATATAAGGCAAAAAGTATGTAAGATTTTTACGCATGGAAAACGGCCCTCAGGAATTCTCAAAGCGAAAAAGAATCTTCAAAAGATGATTTTCATTCTTGAATTGCTCAAGACAATTAGTTTACCATGAAACCAACACAGAGGAAATGAATAATTTATAGAGGAATATCATGCTGTTATAATTCACTATGAGCCTTATTTCTGGAGGAAATTGATGCGTGAGTGGCAAAGTGATCCTGTATCTTTGATAAGGACACTAAACCTACATATGTTTCAACACTGAGGCTTCAAAACACTGATGTGCCGCCTCTCACAAGCAATAATAAACCACATTGTCAAATGCTGTATCATACATTTTGGAAATTGTACACCACTGATATTGGAAGATGATAAAGGTTTGTTTTCCTGAACCATTAGGCTGACCTGACCCCAGTTCTTGTCTGGGGCGTGTTCAGCTCCTCCATGGATTGCTCCAAGGCAGAATCAATAGTGCAATCATCCAGCAATGCAATCTAAACTGTTTGTTAAAATAAGGCCAAAAACACATCAATACCTTTGCCAGGGTCAGCCAATCAGGCTTGTTTTACAAGGAAGTAACATTGCTTCCATGATGAAAACATATTAGTACAACACCTGATTACCGCAATTAGTTCAAGTAAATAGTGCATTACACAGAACATCACTGATGACATACCTGTATGTAACTATAAACTGTACAGAGATGTACACTAAAAGGTATGTCCAACATTTCAGATATGTTAATGTACAATCAATATTAAATATCTAAAATTCAAACAAATCTCTGTGGATTGTCTTCCTGACTTTCACAACAGGAAATTGTCAGTGTGTGTTGTGTAAGTGTGTGTGGGGAAGCAACATCATCTGCATTCTAGCTGGACCCCGATATCTATGAATGTCTGTGTGTGATGGGTCCTTGCGACATTCCAGTTGCTTCAGCCCTGGTAAACAGGACTGCAGTCTCCAGTGTTAAAAGACACTTTATTGTGTATTTTTACACATGTGGTATCACCCCTGAGAGGTCCTTGTAGTTCAGTAGGGGGTGGTTTTAAAGTACACATCGAGGGGAATCAGTGACACCCCTCCAAACCAGTTCTGCAGCCACACTTGCACCAAGTCCAGCTTCATGAAGAACCAGTGGTGTCCTGGAGGCCATTTCTTCATCACAGGGTGTCTGAAATGAGGATTTAAACCGTAAAATAAATACGCTGCAGGTTTCAAAAACAGCTTACCTTCATTTGTATATTTGGTACAAGTGGCTCGAATTAACTACTTTTACAGGGAGGTGGGACACATGTCAACAGAAAGAGGCTGGTCCCATCTTGCTTCACACACCATATTCTGTGACTTTGGAAGGGCTCCTTAAATAACACGTTATGAAAGCTTTTAGAAAACGTTTGTGTAATCATTTCCAAAGCCTGATATTGTAAAACAATGAGCCAAACACTAGCAGTAACATAGCAGCAAGTTAAAATTGCTGAGCACCACAATTCAGTGAAAATCACCTCACTGTGGCACACCTTACCTTGAGAACATGGCTGCCATAGCAAAGTCAAGTTCCTCAGGTGGCACCTCCACCATCTTGCCTGTCAGAGTGAGTCTGGCACACCTGGGGTCCTCCGGGTCAAACTGGTTCTTCCTGTTCCAAGAAAAACACCAAAGCACAGTGAAGCTGGCTCTCTGAACACACCAAGGAAAGGCTGGACCTGTGAGACAGAACTGTCTAGGCTTGATGCGGTACTGGGTACTCTGCAGATTACACTAACCTAGCTGGGCTAAATGGCCCGTTCTCATCAGCACATATTCTTATGTTGTTCTTCTGTCAAAGCGCCACAGACACCTCTGTATAGTATAAGTGCAAACACACTGGAAAATGTAGAGATTCATCAATACTTCAGAGCAGGAGCCCCCAGAGCTATGTGAGAACACAGGACAACTGCACCACATCACCTCTCACAAAGTGTCCATTAATAGCGTCACAGCAGCAGGCAGAAACCAAAGCACAAACACTGGATAATTTTACCAATGGCAGTAAAAAACAGGGACA
Source organism: Albula goreensis (assembly GCA_022829145.1). Taxonomy (NCBI): domain Eukaryota; kingdom Metazoa; phylum Chordata; class Actinopteri; order Albuliformes; family Albulidae; genus Albula; species Albula goreensis. The sequence goes on from CM040761.1 coordinate 22,498,916, forward strand.
TGGATTACTGAAACTGAGGATGGAGAAGGTCCCCTGCACCTGCCTCTGAAGTACAGGTCCTCTTCATGCAGCTTCACAGACGGGTTACATCTCATGATCCTGTATGACATCACCTTGCTGCATTTCATATCATTGCCATTGAACAGAGCCAAAGATCCAGAGTGTGCAAACACTGTGCACAGTCTCCAGCCAATGCTGGGCAAGATATGTGCTGAGTACAGCCTGTGGACTAAAGCCTGCAAAGTATTACCACCTCTTTTGAAAATGCTCTGTCCCACTGAGGCTGTACATTAACTGCTATCATGGGACTGTGATCAGAATGTTTAACGGCAATCCTTTCTTTGCACACACTCCTGCAATACAATGTCAGTGATTGCATAATACTAAGATCAATGTTGTGGCAGTGCAAACATAACACCCTCCCCAATAAAGGTGAGCCTCACTATCACAGGTGGCAAACCTTGATTTTACACCTCAACCCTGCTCACACATTCATGGATTTCTTTTTTCTAGAATGCAGCTCGTCACACCTACAGTCCTTCCTGTTATACAGGCACTTTTCGTTGCTGCTATGGCAAAGGGTAACTTTAACGACACTGTTTAACCAGCGATGCAAAGGACACATCAAAGATAAAACTGACAGCTTTGAAGTCTCACCTGCAGTAGTCTCCCTCGGCCTCGGAGAACGTGAGAGAGGCCATAGGAAAACTCCGAAGGTCCACCACGGTGTTGTCCATCGGAGTGACGTAAAAGTAGGGGATTCCCGTGCTGTTACCCGGAGGGCCGTCACTCACTGAGAAGATATTCCCAAACGGCAAACCCTTTATCTGCAAACACACGCGCATGCACGCACTTTGACGTTTAAACTCTTTCAGCAATGACGTTCACTACGTTTGTCTAATCAACTACTTTCGTTAATAACACAATCTTACAGGTGTATTGTGCAGATATGAATCATTTTAATAACATGTGGAAATAGGTGCCTGTAAATCACAGAAGATATTATGAAAACTTGCATTGCATAACTGTTGCAAAGCCTGTATTTTCCACTACCAAAACTTCAATTACTTTTTAAAGTTCAAAGACCCCAGTGTCAATCATGCTTTTCACCTTATCCATTGAGGAGATCGTTGCAAGGTGACCCCAGTCGCTGAAGTGAGCCATGTAGCGAGCTGTTCTGGCCGTCTCCTCATGCGGAGGCGGTGGGGGAGGCGACTGGGTGCCAGCGGATGCTTTCGTCTCCCTCTCCTGATCCGAGAACAGCCTGTACAGGGACGAAACTTGCTTCACCTCTCCCTTCTCCAAACGGTGCTCCCGCTGCTTAACCGCATTTCCATTAGCAAGTGCAGCCGAGTCAGCGCGCTTCCAAGTTGAGGCAGTATCTCCCGGGAAGACATAAATAGCTTCGTTTGAATTATTGTCCAGTTCCCCCTCCACATTTTGCAAGACTGCTTTAATGGTGGTATGGCCGTCACTGATGCATAAAACCACAGCAAGTATCGCTAATAAGAAGTGAAACTTGATAAACACAGTTCGCCAGTCTCTGGACATTGTGACTGTTTTCATAATCCTCTCGAGGCGTGCTTTCTTTCATAATCAAGGGCGGAGAGTTGCGAAACATACCGAGCAGTCGTGCAAACAGCGCCACTGCGTGGTACATGTCGTGAGGAAGTTGTGCAACTATCCAATCCTACAATTAAGAACAAATTATTTCAATGACGTTATCGAATAGGTCTTGTGATTGCAGCCTACATCTCTTACACCTTGCACTTTGTGAATTATCTTCTGCTGTATTTCTTTAAAGTGAATGTGATTTAGCAACAAATATGTTTGATCTTAATTAATTGACTTGTTGGATGAAAAAACAGCCATGACACCAGTTGGATTCCATTGGCAAAAACTTTTTAATCAGGTACAAGGTACTATACATGGGTTTTTAAGGCACTTTTTAAAATGTTTTTGTACATGCAAAGACGCGACGCACACACACACACACACACACACACACACACACACACACACACACACACACACACACATGCATAAAAAATTGTCTGAGCCCACTTAGAAGACCTTTTCTGACACTGAACAGCCTTTTGCTTAATGGTTTATTTAGATATTTGGATTTCTCCCCTTTGCTGTTCTCTAAGTGTGAGCTCTCAGGATTATCTGGTCTCCTTCATCCCTCTCTGCTCACAAAGCACAATCTCTCTGTCCAGCTCTTCTTCCTGTTTAACGCCTGCAACTAAAATCATCAATTATTCAATTTCTCAGAACAATGAAGTCACCAGGAATGCAAAGTGTGAGGTTCAGAATCATACATTTAACCGAATCAAAGAAGCTGTGGTTATACATGTTTGTTTTGTCATATTCCGTGGAAGACTTTAATGCAAAATCTCTCTCCCAGAGTAAAAATGTCCCCACTCAGCGTTCCTTTTGCCCACATATCACAAACCAGATTATCAGATCCTGCAGATTTACAGCCAGATGGAGGAATGAAGAAATTCTATTGGCATATTAGGAATATACCCATAGAAGAAGTGGATTGCAAACAAGTCACAAACTCTTCATTTTAATCTGGCAAAATGATGAAAATGTTGTCTCAGAGTAACTGCATGGACATTTGATCAGAGTGTAGTAGCCTGGGAAAGTGGGTGCTGCGCAGAGCTGTGAGGAGCATTTTAGATGTTTTCAGTGTTTAAGCATAAACATACTCTCCGTCTGTTACAGGATGATCACAGCTGAGTAATGAGTTGTGGGGTGCTATTTCTGCGGTCAGACACCCCAACACTTGACCCTTAGAATCTGTTAGATATCCCAGCATGCTGTTCTGTAATGACATCTTAGCCTGGACTGTCAACACCTGTCACCAGGTATCTGGATCAGAAGACTGTAACACCTGTGGCAGGAGGCTGGTAATGTTGCAAAAATGCTCATACAACTCATACTATTTCTGTCTGACAGAAGATACTACTGTCAGGAGAGGAGCTGCAAAAAGTCTCTGTCCATGTCGCTCTGCATCTTTCATTACACCTTGCTATTATTATCACAGTTTCAGTCCATAGTCTTGTCACTCCAGGCTAGGGACTTCCTTTTGGCTAGCTCCATCCAAGACGGCTGACCGCCACTCATTAACGACGGTGATGAAATTGGTTCTGTACGTTTCTGCCGCCAGTCGTCCTTGTTCCTGCGCTGAACAGTAGAGTCATTGACTGCATCATCTATTGAAGAGACCAAAAACACGTGCCGTTAGACACACACATCCTGCACTCGCACACACAGGCCAAAGAGTCATTCTCCTGCATTACCTTTAGACATGCAGCAGATGGTCTTATTCACAGTTATTTATACAGCTCATATTTTTTTAACACACCATCCATTTATACAGCTGGATATTTACTGAAACTGTTCAACCTTTCTCAGGGGTACAACAGTGCACAGCCCAGGAGAAAACACAGCCTCTAAATTACAAGGCCAGCATCATAACCTTTCTGTTACTCTTACAAGGTCAGAATGGTTCATATGATATGCTACCTTTAGCATGAAAATTGTGATCTTATTTTCATTCAAGGTCCCATCTGTGTAGTTCATAGTATCTGATGGACCTTGAACATACATGGTTCAGTTTCTCAGGTGAATCATAGTGCTTGTTTGATTCATGGATCTTCAGAATTTCTACCTCTGATTTCTATGAGTCACATTAATATGTATATGGGTCTTGAACACTATCTTTTCTGTTTATGTGAGTATGTGTGTGTGTACCACATTACCAGGTGTATGAATCTTGTTGGCTGTTTTTTCCTCCAGTTTGATGTCAGTCTTGTAGTTTGACATGTTTCTGTTTGAAGCTGCATGCTCCACTTTGGCATGTATCTCAGGTGAGGCTTTTGTAAGCTCAGTCTGAAAGCAAACAGAATGAGAGAGCAGGGGTTTCATTAGAGATGCTGTTTGCACAAGAAACCACATGGGGGCGATGTTTAGGGAAAAAAACACGGAGGCAGTACTGAGTTTTGTGTGATACGTGATTTATTAACAGAGTCACTGCATGGAGTTAAGTACTTAAAATATGGTTCAGTTAAGCTGCTTCGTGAAATTCATCTGCAGGAATTCATGCATAATGCAGCCATGAAACATTAAGATTCTTGCTGGCTGTCCTACTGGGAGACCAATGTCTGCAGACATGGGCCTAATAATTTTGCATTATATTTAATAACATTACAGTCATTGGTTTTGCAACACCGACTACTGAACAAAGTTCAAATGAAGCTTACCTTGCTCTCCATGTCTGGGACCTTGTCTTTATTCTCCATTGTAAGGGTCTCTGACTCCTACCCTGGAGCGTGAGGGGTGTTTGGGGTGTGGAATGGGGTTCAGGCTGTTGTGAGATTTGGGGTGTGGGCTGAGGTGGATTATGGGGACCAGGCAGGGGTACAGTTTTGGGTGCAGTCTGTTGTGTGTTTATTTGTTCAGGCTGGTGTGGAGCTTGTTGTGCAGACTGTTGTGTGCTTATTGGTTCGGGCTTTTGTGGGGATTGTTGTGCAGATTGTTGTGAGGTCTGGGGTGTGGTTTGAGGTGTGGGCGGGGTTGTGGTTTGCATTGCCTGAGGGGGTGTGGTTTTTGGTGCAGGCTTCGCCATGGTAATGACCCCAGGTAGTCTGCCAGTGAGGAGCTGCTGCAGACTTCGGCTCCTCTCCCGGGCCAAGGTCATCCAGGATGGCTCAGACACCTGTGGCTCCGCCTCTTTTGGAGGAGCTGACTCCTGATTGGTCGGGTGTTCATTGTCTGGAAGGGGCAAGACAAGGGACAAGCTGCAATGAGCAACCAATCACTGATTGGTTTTAACTAGATAAAAGTATGCTCCCCATAGAAACACACAATTTTTGACATTAATTGGTTCAGATCAAAGTGTCACTGAATGCTTCTTGGTAGCTCTCCCTCCCATTGTGAAACATAACTCTCATATCTGTTAAAATACAAATAAAGGTCTAACAAAGAGGGAATTGAGACGACAGCTTGATTTAATTTTTGTAGATCTATTGCTGTTATTATATATTAAGATACACAGCTCATGTTTCCTGCATTGCTTGATTTTTATTCATGCGCACAGATGTTTATTTGTATGCATTACTGAAATCAATACATGGATGAGTGGGTGGGTTAGCGATAGCTAATGGACAGCCGAAACTGGATATCATCAAACAGGCTTATTATATTTACCCAGGTGCTTCCAGCCAGCGAGATAATAGAGCAGCAATGGGCCATGCTGGCCCATGGGTACTGAAGGGGTTTCTGTTTTTTTTTTTTTTTCATATGCAGTTTTGATCACAGTTTAAGCAATTATGAAGTGTCTAAATATTCAGAGTCTGAGTGGTGAATTCCTTCATTCAGTCTCACAGTTAATAAGATAATGTGGTTTGGTCTGCGAATGGAACTAATCTCAGAGCTGTCTCTCGTTCTCCAGGAACAGGGTAACCTACCCCTGTAACACAGCAACCTGACAGTTCCATTTTACACAGTGAATTTTGGCCAATGAAAGGGCACAGTGAGACATTTCACCTGCCAGGTCTTGTCTTGTGAGACTCTGTAAGACTCTGCCCTGTGCTGAAATTATGAAATATTTCCTGTTAAGCCTGTTTATTCATCTGAGCTCTGGGTCCAGTCCACTTTTCCCATGACACTTTGCAGTGTTTGCTTAATGCTGTGTCATTAAGAAAAATACACAGGAAATACATGGGCATTGTAAGACATTGCAGCATGGGTTTGGTAGCTACAGGTTTTAAGTCTCAAGTCCTGCAAGGCCCCACTTCCTGTGTGGTGTTTTTGATTCACTTTCAGTCAGCAGCAAATTTAAGCCTAAGGGAACAAGATGTGTGGACTGTTTAGCCAATCAGTGACTTAAATGAGTAACTCAAGTGCTGAAGCACGCAGAACCAGCTCACGCTGTGCTGCTTTAGGACAGGAGGCTGGCACCCCCTGCACTACCCAGAGCAGAGAGACTTTTTTGGGCCCTTTGAAGACTGACTCACCCCTATTCTTGGTGGTCCCTGCTCCTTCTGTGTGGGTAGGAGAGGGCTGGGAGAGGGTGGAGGCAGAGGGTGTGGGGGTGTCAGATTTTTGGGAGGGGGACTCTTTTAAGAGAGAGATACTGGGCTGTGAAGTCCCTGTGGAGTCATCCAGAGTCCCCACAGGGGTGTCTCTTAAAGCATCACTTCCAGGAGATGTGTCCTGCTTTTCCTCAGGGACTGAGCTCTTGGTAGCCAATGGGGGCAGGGGAGAAGAACGGGGGTCACATGGAGGGGAGCAGGTGCGGACCACCACCTTGGATTTCGGCTCTGATTGGGCTAGGTCCGAACGGTACCTGAGGGACAAGGAGGTAGTGCGAAGCTTCACCCCAAAAGCGTTCCTCTCAGGCACCACTTCCCTGCCCCTCTGCACGTCCTCAATCTCATTCCGCTTTGTTTCTGCCCCTCTGTCCACCTCACCATCTGTGGCCTGTCCTGAATTGCCACACCCATCCCCTTCGTCTCCGGTTGACACGTCCTCTTTCCTGACTGGGGTCTTTCCCTCAGGGCCTGATGGGTGATCTTGAGGAGGCTCTTTACCTTTAGCCTCCTGTAGCACAGGCGCTAGCTGCTCCTGAAGGCTTGGTCTTGAGGAAGTTCCGACCACATTGTTTTCTGGCACCTTTGTCCCCGACGAGGGGTCCAAAGGCTGTACTTTACCCCTTGCCTCCTCTGATTTTGCAGTGCTCTGACCTTTGACCTTCTTTGCTAAAGTCTCTTCAGTCTTTGCCCTTGCTTTTTCACCCCTGCCTGTGAGATTGCAAGTCCTGAGACGGTCCCGTGCGGCAGAAACAGAGAAGCGAAACGATCCGGAAATGAGCCTCTGCTTTTGGGGGACAGCAGTGTCCACCGGCAGTTTATCCTCCTGTCCAGCAGAGGGCGTGCTCTTCAGAGTTGGCTCTGAAGCTGCTTCTGTCATTGCTGCTGTGTTTTGTTTTGTTGCCGTCAGTTTTTGTATTTTAGGTTCTTTGTCAGTTGATAGTATGGTTTTTGCCATGTTGGTTTTTGTTGTACCGGTCGTTGCATGGGGCCGTTTTGTGGGGTGCTGCTGTGCTTTGGCAAGAGCCTCTGCGATCACGCTCACGTCTCCTCTGCCATTTGAAAACTTTGCAGCTGACAAATCAGCCGGCCTCAGTTTGAGAGACGGCTCCTGAGAAGACGTGACCTCCAAAACAGGCGCTGGTTTCGCAGATTGTGAGGCATCGCGGGGGGAAGTCCTCCTCCTGGATTCATTCAGCATCTCTCTCACCAAGTCCTTACCGTGCTGTGATTGGCTGGCGCTAGGCAGCGTGACCGGTACAGCCTCCTGCACAGACTCCTGGGGTTTCTGCGGCTCGGCCGCAGCTGCAGGGGCGCGAGGGCCGCCGTCTCTGGGCTGGAGCTCTGTTTCTGAGTGGGGGGCCTCTCGTCGAGGAACGGCACATGCAGCAGTGCGTTTGGGGGGGTGCGTGGTTTGGGCTCCTCCTGCTGTGGGGCGCTCTCAGTCTCAGTCGGGGGCTCTGCGTTGTTCCGCTCCAGGGATTTGGGGTTGGAAGCTGAGGGGGGTTTCTGGATCTCAGGAGCAGGGGGCTCCTCCAGCTCCTGCAGCAAAACGTGGCTGGAGTAGGAGCGCGTGCGGACGAACCATCTTGCTCATTCTCCTCCTCTCTCTCCATCAGGGAGTTCTCCAGATCATTTAGGCTCTCAGCGCGTGGCCGAGGGGCAGCCTGACCATGAGAGACAGTGAAAGAGAGAGAGAGTGAGGGAGAGAGAGCAAGAGTAAAAGAGAGAGAAGAACTTCAAACTTTTATCTTCATACACATAAAACAGTAGGTAAAAACTTTTTTCCATAGAAAATATTGGATAAAAACATTATTAAAATAATACAACTAATAACAAAAATTCTCAGCCGTCAAAATGCCTTGGCCCCCATGGCCATCAACCCCCGTAAGGGAAGAGGGGGAGAGAGAGTTCAGCCGTACCAGGCACTGAGAAACAATTATAAATCAAACAGTCTCCCATTTTTCGCACCATTAAAGACCACAATCCTGTGAGACCTGGCCAATTTACAACAGAATATACTTTCAGGAGGGGAGGCAGTGGTGAGGGTGAATTACCGAGCTGCATCGTATGTCAATCTGATCTTGTTTCACAGAGCAATAGGATTTACTGCTATCCGCCTGACACCTGAAGGATAATGTCTTTTCCTGGGTCGGTATCCATGGAAACCCCAGAAAAAAAGCTCCATGCTGATCTGTGATTGGTCAATCGCCGCAGACTCACCGAGGGCAGCTTCCTCCCCTTGGTGCTGGCCCGCTGGTTCCGGGGTTTGATGGATAGGCGGTGGCGGGCGGCAGAGGTGTCCAGGCTGGGGGTGAAGTTCACCGGGGTGTCAAAGTCTACCCCAGGGGAAGGAACAGTCACAGCCTGGGGAGGGGGGCTGGTGGACTGGGGGGAACCCTGTGGGAAAACAGGAACATGGAGAACAAACTGAGATTAGTTACATTGTCTGTAATCTCCACGACAACGCTAGGACACAGTTGCCAATGAACAAATACCATTATCATTTCCATATTCAAGATAAAGGCAGGTCTTTTCATATCTTTTTCTTCATACCTGCTTTTCAATAACTGCTCTTGTTGAATGAACATGTGTGCACCCACTGTTTGCAGAATAAATGAAAGGTGAATAATCTTGATTTCAAAGGAACCTCGATGACAAACGCCGCAGATAAAAAGCAATAAGAAGGAAACAAAGGGGTCTCCTGAAAGTCTGCTTTCTGTGCCTACTTTTTGTGCCTGCTCGACTGCGTTTCTTTGACTGAACTATGTTAAAAAGATTTTAAAAAATCATGTTAATTGAACATCCAAGCTGAGAATGGTAAAACACAAAAAGAGGTAAACACTGAAAAAAAAACTGCCTTTAATTAAACTCATTGTTTGGGAGCCTTTTTATTTTCCCAGCATTCATTTTTCCCAAAAGGTATATTCATTCAGAAACCTTGCCACCTGCTGCAAAGGTGTGGCTCGCTCAGTAAACAGACCACTCCTGCAGAGGGGATGGAGCATGGAGCTATCAAAAGGTTGACATGAACAGATAAATTAAGCTGCACATGCCTGTGCCAGGAAAGGGACAATGCTCATCGGCCATACATGCAGAGGTCAGTGCAAGGTCACACATGTGATGTGTGTGTGTGTGGGGGGGGGGAGTGTTGTCCCGCTCCTTCTGAATCTGTCAGAGTCATTCAGGTTTAACATCTGAGTGAATGCGGTCAGAGTGCAAACTGTTCAGCCACGTTACCCAGAATACTGTAGGGCCGGCACAACCCCTGCAGTGTTTGATAATGTACATTGGAAATGCTTGAATTTTGAGACATATCTGTGGCATATCTGCATATACATTGACAATAAACTACCTTTAAAGGGTTTCTTCATTATGGTATCTTAAACCAGCACAGAATGCCCAAGTGCTGGTGTTTTTTGTTACATCTCAGCTCTTGATTAATGTTTGAGCAGTGCCTGAGTGCCTGAACCTAAATACTGAAAATCTGAGTGGTGAAACTCATGTGCATTCAGTAAGCCAAATAAATAGATAATGTGGTTTAATTTTAGCAAAATCCAGACATGCCTGCACCACTCCTAGACCAGGGTCACCAACTCCCGTGCAAAAACTTGCAATGGAATAATTTACAGCAGAGTGGTACAGTACACAGTAAAAAAAAGAAAAACACGTACAATCAGCAACTACGGATTGATTATTTATGGCTGGCTAATCAGTCAGACCACTGTCAGATAACTAACACTGTAAGCTGTGTTGCAATTCCTTTTGGAAAGTTTTGCAATGTAGAAAATTGACTGACTGAGATGTTTGCAGAGTTGATTGACAGGTCACTGAGTAAGTCTGAAACACTGAGAGTATGGACACATGGCAAGAGAAAGCAATCGTCCACAAGCAAAAAGTTACCATGATTTAGTTACTGCATATTGCTGGAAGCAAAAATGTACCAATATCTAGAGCAACGCCATGGCATGACTGGACAATCCAAAGGAAGAATTTTACCATATTTCTCATAGCCAAACAAAGTAAACTCAAAGAGCTGTGGTGTCTTTGAGAACTGTAATATACATATGTGGGGGTTGAGGTGAGTTTCCTCCTTCAGTGTTTTTTTACATATAATAATAATAATAATAATAATAATAATAATAACAATAATAATAATGTAGTATACTATGCCCACCTTGTGGGCCATGCCCCGCTCCAGGGTTGCTTGCTGAAATGTTTTGGGGGGTCTGTGGAGCGGGCCATCATCCTCAGAGCTCGCCCCCGTGTCCTCTGTGCATCTGCTGGGGATCACCATGGGGGGTGGGGGGCCCAGGCGGATGTTCTGCTGCTGCAGCTTCATCTGACAGGTCAGAAACAGGAAACAGGAAGTGGAGTAACAAGCATAAGCTTTAATTTGATATATCATTATTATTCTTTTATTGAAAGTGGCAGTGGATGTATATATATTATATTATAAATATATTATATATTTGCACCTTATATTCATTGCTCTCTCTTTTAGTGGTATAGAATGGTACAGGAAACAATGCATATCAGTACTTAAATAGAATATAACATAAAATTCAATACAAAAACAACTGCTCTGGAGATACAGTGGGCTTTCTCTAAGGCAGTTTGTTTTCACTCCATCAGACTCCAGGCATGCAGGTCAACCCGCCTGAGCAGAAGCAGTGGAATGACAGTGGCAGGTAATCAGCACTGGTAAGACCGCCTCACCTGTAGGGCTCTGATCTTGCTGTGCTTGCTCCCCTGTTCTAACACCTGCCCTGGTTCTGCAGCGCCCTGGGACTGCTCCAAGAGGAAGATGCTGTCATGTGACAATGCACGAGATCCCAGAATTCCCTGCGAGTACCTGTATCCACAGAACAGAGACATGGACAGGCAGAGAAGTGAAAAAATTTATCTCTCCAGGAAAAATAAAAGGTCAATGGTCACCATAATCAAGTTTTTCCAAAATCTAGGAATTTATAAATACTTCTTTCCATTAAAAAAGGGTGAAAATTGAATGAAAAATATCATACCCAAAAAAGTTTGAAAATTTTACAGACATTGACACTGAAGTTTGAAAATATTGTTTTACAGACACTGACATTGCTTTTCAGGATGGTCTATTTTAATATAACACTGCTATAGAAAATTCCATGATGGTTCTCACTCCTGGTCCCCAAGAGCCGCAGGGTATGCTGGGTTTTGTAGTTTCTCACCATTATTGACCAATCAAAACAGTTTTTACTGCACTGTTAACTCACCTCACGTGGTTAAAGAGAATGATGTTGCTGTGGAATTTCTGGTGAAAACAAAAACCAGCAAACAGCTCTCCGGGACCTCGTGTGTGGACCACAGCTTCAAACCTTACTCTAAGACTGTTTTGTCAGGTCCTGCGTCACAATATTTGAAAGACAACGAGACAGAAAGAGAAAGAGCGGGAGAGAAACTCACACAATCTCGTCCTCTGAGTCGTTTTCCCCTCTCACGTCTGCGGGGGCGATGATGTCACTGATGGACTGGCTCTGCTTCATCTCTCCTTCGTTTTCCTTCCTCTTCATCCTCCCAAACAAGCGTGACTTCAGGGCCTGAAACCTGGTCTTCTTTTTCCCTGAGAAGAAACATGCACACAGCTCGGCACCAGGTCTGCAATGTGATGCAGTCTCAGTTATCCTCTCTATCTCCAGCTTTATCTAACTGGACTTTGTTCCACCATTCAATTAGGTTTCTTACGCAGTTAAACTCAAATTACCCTAGGATTGACTGCTATAACATACACATTATGTTCTCAATAAGGTTGATATTTCATTGGTTCGGTTAAATAGTTGACATTTGAAACAATACTGAAATGCAGTCTTTCAGTGTAAAAGTATCACATCAAGTCCCTATCCAAATTATATCGACACATGATATGCACATTGTGTAACCCCTTGAGTATGAATTAAATAAATAATCGATCGGTAATACATGATCATTTCATAATCACTTCACACGCACTGCTTATCTTCATTAGTGGATGCACTCCAACAGCCCCAGATCATAAAAGGATGTGATTTGTAATCACCAATAACATGAGTGCCATTGCCATGACAGTCCAACTTCGTCCTCTTCTACAGCATGGACTGTGGCACACTGTCATACTATGCTATCGTGCTACTACTAGCACACCCTATCACAGCACATGCCAGCTGGTGAACATTTGAATAATGCAGGACCACTGATGGGGCGTGGGGAAAGCATTGTCTCAGAGAGAGCCTGAGCACTGCTGATCCTGTGTGCGACTGAAGCTTTGAACATAGAGAGCGCTTTTAACCTGTCAGGTCCTCATTGCTTCCTTTCAGATCATGCACACTGGACTCCATAGTGACAGCTACCACGCTCCTACAAGGAGGGAAGGAGAGAGAGAGAGAGCGAGAGAGAGAGAGAGTGAATGAGTGAGAGAGAGGGGGGGAGGTGAGAGAGAGAGATTTTAACCTTTAATACTCCTTTACTAAAACAATTTAGGTTTTTAAAGAGTGACAAAAACACGTCATAAAACACCTCACGAATCCTATTGCTTTTCACTCAATGGCCAGCCAATGCATTGCTCCACTTCCTTATTCAAAACAACAGGTATGTGTGGGTTCAGAAATGTACAGTAACCCTTCATTTTATGGCCATTATGTCTTAGTTATGACGCAAGTAGGCCACTGGTTGTCCAACAACTGCACTACCATAGTTTTATTTCCCCTGTTTATTGTTCAGTCAGTTTTATTATATTCCTCTGATGACAGTTCTGCTTGTTGTTGAGACCTTCCTATCAATAATTCCAAAAACAATAAAAAAACGAGGTGAGCAGCATTAAATTAGCCATAGATAACACTGATAACAGTATCACTGATGAATGTTAGGAAATGAAAACTAAGATTGTGGCAATAATACTGTCAGGATGAACATGCTTCTGACATCACTATAAAGTGATGACATGGATCACTATAAAGTGAAAGATCATACTTTATGGATAAAATACTCTCTTTTGCGAGTCTGTTTTAATCTTCATTCTTCTTAACATTACCTTGCATTTAAATCAAGTGTTAATTTTGTAACCCTCGCAAACAGGTCAGTGTGTTGGGTTATAATGTTAATCCTGGCCCTCACCCTTTTGACATATCACAATAAACCTGTGGAAATTGTAATGGAAATGTGACATAGTGTGATTCCTCAGGAATCCTTCTGTCATTTCTCTCAGGGATGTGTGGATACAGCTAGGCTGAGTCTGGGGTTATCGGCTTCTTCCTCATTTAGTGCTTGGTCACATTTCACAATTCAACATTCAGGAGTGAGATGCTACCCAGATTCTGGAATAAGACAGGGAAGCCACACCACAGTAAATAAGACGCTTTTCATCACACCAGAAAACAAGAAAGAGCTCTCCTCTACGCTCTATGGCCTTGAAGAATGAGATTTCCCAAACGTGACATGCTACGCTATACCATAAAGGACAGATAAACTACAATAAAAACAATCATAAAATGCCAATGGATAACTTATATCAGCTGCTAGTGGCCAAATAAGCTCAGCACTGGAAAGTTTGTTTATTTAAAAATCTTAATTTTTGTCCTTTTATTGTTACCCTTTTGGTATTTTTTACACCACATTTTTAAAATAATGAAAATAAAATGGAAAACAAAGTAGATTAATCATGGACATTTTTAATTGCATCGTAGTTTCCGTGGCAACTTACAGTGATGCAAATGAGGTGTGGGGTTTTGCCCAAAAGTATAGCAGTGCCAGTGCACCACACAAAAGGGCTGCACTTTGTGTAATTTGATGAAGAATTGGAAAAGGTGAAGTCTCTGCTGCAGCCCCTGTGTTTCAGCTCAAACCATTAAACGGTAATGAGTAACAATGGACCTCGCCCCTGTTTACAACACCACACAGAGATGAGCCCCAGTACAGCCGTAAACCGTGATCAGGGAAGGCATGTGTGCGCACACACACAAACACACACAGCCTCCACACGTGTGTGAATCGCTTGGCACATGCATTTTGGATTACGTTACGCTCCTTGACTGTCACATGCATGCCAGTATGAACCATTCAGTGATGAGAAGTGAAGTGCAATACAATATACACCAACAGAGCATGCTCAAGGGACAGCCATTGTAGCCAAAGTAGCCATTCATCTGTTGACTGAAGGAGGGGTGGCTACTTTGTGGCACTGTCTAGACTTGGTGACGCAAACAAACATTCAAGAATGAGAAAGCAGGCTTAACCATTCGTATCTTCAGACAGTAACTAGGTCTCAGAGGTTAGTGGAATAATTAAGAATCATGGAAGTACTGCAGCGCAAAAGGATGTCTGAACTCACTGATGTAAATCCACTCTGAACAGTTTCTTTTCACCTGCACTAAAAACAGAAACAGCACCCACTGATCATTTTAAGTGAATTTTGTTATTCCGTTTGTTATTCAGGTGTAAAACAGCACATTTCACTTGTCTAAGCAGCTTAGCATAAAAGATGTCCATGAGTTTAAATAGTGCGTTGTGGGTAAACCTCAACATCTCAAGGAGAGCTCTGAGTCAATGAAGTTAGAGTCTAGGATCCAAAAAGGTGCTCTTACCTTACACCTGGACCTGCCACTGATATCCTGACTCTTTCTTTTACTCTCTCTCTTGCTCTCTCTCTCTCAGACTCTCTCTCTCTCTCTCACACACACACACACACACACACACACACTCCTCAGATGCGTGCAGAGCTTGGAGAGTGTGTGAGACAGACTCTCTCTCTCTCTCTCTCACACACACACACACACACATCCTCAGATGCGCACAGAGCTCAGAGAGTGTGTGAGGCAGACTCTCTGCCCTGCAAAGAGCTCTGAGCTCACACATTCAGCTTCTGCCGTCCCCTGGGAATGACTCAATGTGACAAAGAACACGTTGTACCTGGGCTTTAGGAGGTGCGGAGGGAACAACAACCACACCGGTCACTTCCCATCCTTTTCTGTCTCTATCTTTCCCATTTCTGCTTTTTGTCCACTTCTTCCTATTTTCTCTATTTAATATATAGTGCACATAACACCCCCACACACACACGTACACACACACACACATCAAATCTATATTCAATGCATATTGTGAATTATTTAGGCAGCAATGCATTAGAAAAATATTAACTATTCCTTGTGAATAATCAGTGAAATACATTATTAAATTAAATGCAGATTCATACAAAATATTTTGATATTGCAAGAGAACTGTGGTAGACCTAATGGTATCTGGAGTATACGTTAAGGGGTTAAATATTTCACCCAGATCTGATACAGATAAAGCCACACACACACACACACACACACACACACACACACACACACACACACACACACACACACACACACACACACACACACACACATCCTCAAAACCACAGTCTTCTGGTCAGAAAGGATCTTCTCTAATCTCTGCTCCTCAGTTATGATGACATCACTCCCACAAGTGATGTCATCAATGAATGATCAGTGAGCTCACCAGGTATGATATTTCCTCTATAATTACCTCATAACAAACCACAATGACACAGCAGGAACTGTATGAAAACATTGCACTCGTTCTGACATGGAATCTCTAATTGCATTTAAATGCATCCATTCATACCTATCTCTATCCAGTCCGGCCCTTGTGTTTTCAGAATGGTGTTTGCTTAAGGTAGCATTGACAGAGGAAAACATGAGAATTCACATTGTGGTCCTTTCAACCAGAATGAAACAAAGAAAAACAGCTGCTTCAAAATTTCCTCTCTGATTTACATTCAGCAGGATTAGACATTTTTCTGTCGTAGGGAAGTTAGCTTGTTGTTGATAACATAAATGTTGAAGAAAATTCACAAATAATTTCCGAAAAAATTAAGACAGTACTTCACTTGGCTTGTGTTTGCAAGAATGTACAATAAGTGCACGTGTGCACGTGTGTCTGTGTGCACAATAGTAAACAGCAGTGATGAATGACTGCTAGTTACACAGTATTTGCTAAATGTACAGAACCACTGTTTCACTGTCACTTTTAAACAAGTTACACAAAACAGCTGAACTACTGTTCAGCCTTCCCATGGTGCTACTGTCTCTGGTAAGAAGCCTGCCCTCTATTTTGAAAGCCATCATGAGCACAAACAGAATCAAGGCCAAAGTGAAAGATAATTCTACCTTAGTTGTGTTTGTTGTGGTGCATATACCTTAAATCCTTGTACAACGTGGCTTTCATTAATAACGCCTGCAGGTTAATCGTGAAAGTCCGACAGTTACAGCGCATGAAACTGTTCGAGCATGACACCAGTGGAAGCAAATGATTAGCATGTTCAGCCTTCAGGCTGCATGTGCTGCAGCTATCGCTTCCCAGCATGCCTGTTTCTTCTCCCTATGCATTCCCAAGAGTCCAAATGTACCATTCACCATTTAAATGGCATGGCTGGACAATCTAGTGAGTCAGCAAGTCATCCTGAACAACGATATCAGTGAGACCCCATCAGCCGAGATGTGTTCTTACCTGGGTACACCTGAGTCGCCCCTCTGTATCCACAGATTTTTGTCTCACCTCACTCCTCTCCCTCTTTCTCTCTCTCTCTCTCTTCCTCTGCCCTTCTCTCTGTCTCTCTACCTCCTATCTCTTTCTCTCTCTCATGCTTTCTTCCCCTGAGAGAAAGCAGTGCTGCTCCACAAAGCTGAAAGAGAGAGAGCGAGGGAGAAAAGAGAGAGAGAGAGCGGGAGAGAGAGAGAGGTCATTGGACAATGTAAAGCCTTCATAGTGAACATGGATTCAGTTACTCTCAGTTCAATGACACACTCCGGTGGGCTTGGTCTAAGCCTCTTATGAATTGCTAAACTGATTTGGAAATAACAACGAAGAAGGGGGAAAAAAACTCCATATTGAAAAAGTGCCAAATTTTGACATCACTGCATTCAGCAGCAAAACAAAGACCCTGCATTGCTTTATGCATTTATAAAATGGAGGGACTCTGTGGATGTGAGAATGTGATTGTGGTTGTATGTGCGTGTAATTATATGTGTGCACATGCACTTTAATGTTTGTGTATGCCTATGCAAATGTGTACACGTGTATTTGTATGTGTTTACAAACATGTGTGCACTTGTGTAGGTGTGTTTCATGCCGTTGCTAAGAGAGTGAAAAAGTTCATTTTTCTCAGAGATACATATCTGTTTAAGCCCTTCCTGCACAAACAAAACTATTTCTTCCACTATAAGGCATGAAAATCCAGCATATTCAAGTCTAACCTGAAAAATATGGAGGTGGGCAACACCAGAAGAAAAATCTGAAAAGTCCAAGCTGCACTGGTCCTTTACCAGCGCATGGACCTTCATCTGCAGACCCACAGAACTTCCTCACACTGGTTGCAGTTGTGAGAGGGTCAAGATTCAGTAGATATGTGCCTTAAAGCTCATTTCCTCCAGGTCTGTCAGGGCACAGCAGCGCCTACACGTGTGACATCATGTTTACGGAGTTAATACTCACAGGCGATCGGTGACTGTTTCAGACCACTAAGTAACTCCTGTATGTGCGCACAGAGTAGCTTAACCTCAGGGTGTGGGTTAGTTCCCCTAGCCTTAATCTGCTGCATTCTTCCCTCTTCCCCCTCCTCACTGAGGCGATTGGTACAGTGTTAAACAAAGGAAATCCCACTGTTCCCGAGTTTAATATATATTATATATTATTATAATTATATATATATATAGAGAGAGAGATGGGAAGCCTAAAGCTGGGGCATCATTTGAGTGTGCTAATGTATGGAGGTTGCCGTACCTTAGCTTCATGGTCAAATCCAGGAACTTCCATACATAAATCCATTCCACACGTCATAAACATAACAACAAATTTTCGTAACATTGTTGCAGCGAGACAAATATTCACTTGTTCTAGCGCTGCTATTTATTTATACTGCCCCCGTGTCATAGCCCATGAGTACATTTTCCATTGTCATATAATCCTACTCTCTCGTTGTGTTTTGAGGGCCATTCATTTTATGACGTCAGTTTGACGCAGCTTTGGTTTTGTTGACATGATACCACTGCTCTGGAATCTGAATACTGACACACAGATCTGTAGCTAACGCCTCCACCCAAACAAGATTAATTGTGACTCGTCCCTTTGCAGAGAGCCAGGTTACTGCATATAGGTACTGCTGAAAAGCATCAAAGACAGATCAATAAGCTTCCTGTTCCTTGTCTGACAAAAAAGTTGTGAGCTGAAACATTGCGCGAGCTTGGTAACCTTCATTAATACTTGAGATGCATTTAAAAGAGACTGGCTAAGTGAGTCACATATCTTCCATTCATTTACTGTTATACAAAGCTGTAGGTTCCCTACAGTTCATATTCGAGTGTTTGTCCTTCTGTTATTAAAGTAAACTAAATAATCCCAAGGTGAGGACAATAATGAGACTGACATTTTTTAAAAAGCACAAAAAAAAACAGGAAATGCAACACAAATAGCTAAAAACTCCACAGGCTGTGATACAATATAAACCTCATTGTTCAGGTTTGTCAAGTTCACATATACTGGCTTTAACTGAATGCAAAAGAGTTCGGTGTGCTCATGGATTTCGTCCTTGCATGGGAGAAAGCTGCTTTGTTGTGCAACTGAGTTAAGTAAAGGGAGGGCAAAGCGTGTGCAGAGCTGGGGGAGTTATGTAACACCATGGGGTGGAGTGGGCAGGTATTTCCCCCAGCATGGCCTCGATGATTAAACATCGACTGACGCTAAATGACTATGGATGTTCCACACGGGCATCCGCACTGGCACAAGTGCCTGCAGACCGGTGCCCTGTGACTCAGCACAAGTACACTGATTGAGAAAAAAATGATGTTAATTCTGTTTCTGGGTCTTCCCTCAGATGTACATAGCTGGAAACCATATCAATAACCAGAGCTGTCTTAACTTTAAATGTTTTTGATATGCTAAAATATACACACCATTTCTGAGGCATAACTGTTTTTTATACATATTTACCAAGATCTGGGATGTATCTACATTAGACTCTCAGACAATCTTTAAACCTCGTATTGGTATGGACACCTATATCTGAAAGTCTCTGTGACCCCTAAATTACTATAGCGAGTTTTTGGGGTTGACACATAAAGAAATGTTACCATTCCCAGACTCAGATGCTCAGCATATGAAAACAGTGACCAGTGTAAACTGCACAGTGTGTACATTCCAGAAACCTCTTTAAAGAACCCTAAACCAGAAGTACAGAGACAAAGAAACGTTTGAACATTGGACTTTTTCGTCCCATTGTCTAAATCTTCTAGCAACATGATAGAGTACAGAAACATGGTAACAGGTCAATCAGTCAGGCTGCTGATTCAACTGTACAGGGCTGTACGAAGTAAGAGGATTTCACTGCTAACATTGTGATCCAGCCTTAAAGTCTCACACTAGCCATTAGAACATGTGGAACTTGTCTAAAGCGTACTGAAAATGGCCCACAGACGAAGTTAGCTTGTACTGTAAGATCCTACAAAACCTCATAGGTGATGTGTACAAAGGATTGTGATAAACCATTGTTTGCAGTATAATATTTATCAGAACTTTATTATAAAAGTGAGCATGTTTTTTTACAAAAATAATAATGATACATATCTGCTCCTGAGCCTCTGATAAATGATATACATGTATATGAAAAATATATTGTGCTACAGTAACAAAGTGTACAGGATGGGTGCAGGCTCTGTTCTGGTATGTCTGTCCGTCTATCCATCAGCTCTGTTCTCCTGCAGCAAGACTCTCTTCTCTTCCCAGAGCTGCCAGCTCCTCCTCCTCCTTTTCTTCCTTCTCTTCTATGGGGGCCTCGCACCGCCATTCGGCCTCCATCTCGAGATCATAGCCGTGCACCACTTTCCGCAGGTCCCTGCAAGACAGCGTGGGGAAAATGAAAACATAGCACCCTCCCTTTGTTATGGTACTGCTAACAGGACATTAACCCACTAAACCGTTGGTAATGTGAGCGGTTGTGTGCTTGGGCCAATCATGTCTTACATCGCTGACATCTCCAGGCCCTCAAACGTGAGCTGCAGGCGAACAATGGCTTCTTCCTGGAATAGAAGTTTGACCATATGATAACACAGAAAAAGGAGCACAGTCAACTTTTTTTGCAACTGTTCTGTAACTGTTAGATTGCAAATATAACATTCTCTTGTACTATAAACATACATATGAGTATATATGATATGATTACTGAATGGCTTAATAAATTCTCTTACGCTTGAGGTAAACCACGTCTCAAAGCCGGAGAAGTCTGTACTGAAGCTCTGCAGCTCCCTCTGGAGGTCTCTGACGTTCTGATTGGACATGTCTACCCTTCGCTGCAGGGACTGGTGGGAGACCAACAGTAAGTCAGATATAGCAGGGGCTATATCATGCCTGGTCTTGGAGATCCACTGATACAGCCGATGTGTTCATTAACATGAGACAGTGAAAATTGTTTTAGGTTCAACTATTACTCGTCCCTAGACCTTATTTTCATGCATTGCTAAAAAAATTGTTTAAAAAATCTGAAATATAAACATAAATAATGTATAAATATAATGATTGCCCAGAACTTGCTCTCTCCCACACACCTTGTTCTCCAGCTCTGCCCTGTCCAGGTCAGCCCTGAGAGAAGTGTTAGCTTTCAGCATGGAAGCCTTCTCCCTCATCACCACATCCAGCTCTCCTTGTGCGTCATTGAGTTTCCTCCACACGGCTTCCAGATCCTTCTCTCCTCTGGTCACGGCCTGCTTCAGACTCCTGGGGACACACAGGAGGTCAGGGGTCAGCGTATTTCATGTGTGGGCAAACATGCCCCCTCTTTAATGGTACAGACACACGTGAGCACACACACATATACACACAGACTAATCTGTTCTTACTTTGATGACCTTTCCTGGTCTTCAACCATTTGCTGTAGACTTTCAATAACTTTCTCCTGAAATACAGCATCACAAAAAAGTCACAAAAGTCACAGAAAGGAACTCAACTCCAGCAAGTCAGTAAGTAAGTAATAAAGTCACAGTTAAAGAATTTGGGGTATATTAGACACACCACATTCACAAGATTGCAGAGATTAAATATTTAAATTCAATTCAAGTCAATAGGGCTTGGATGACAGCCAGTGAAATGGTTTAAATGAAGTGCACATCTCAATGAGCAGCTCCCCTCCTCTTGCTGGCCCGGCTCTTGCCTTGAAGGACATGCGGCTGTCTATGCAGGCCTTGTCCAGATCGTACTGCTGAAGACTCTCCTTGAGTTCCTCCAACTCCTTACTGGACTCTTCCACCTTACACTCTCGGGCCTGGGGAGAGACACGCCAGTCTGTCACTCACTGCAGAAAAATCTGGCAATTGTTATAAAACAATTTCAGGATGCCTTCTCAGGTCTCAATAACATCACAGTGGTCTCTTAAACAGTACACCTAATACACCTGAAAAAGCCAGTATCAAATTCCCATTTAACCTCCCAGCCCTATTGGAATCTTGTTGAGCAAAGAAATTATACATAAGAGTACATTTTAACCAGAGGTAATAAGTATGGCTCCACTCTCACCTGGCCTCTGAGGTATGAACTTCCTTTGCCTGTCTGCAGCTCACCTGGATATCTAGCTGGGCCTTGTCCAGCTCGCCTCTGAGCTGAGTATTCGATTCCTGCATGGACTGCTTCTCTTTCATCACTTTGTCCAGGTTTTCCTCAGTTTCAGCAAGCTTCTTCTGCGTCTCCTCCAGACCCCTCTCTCCCGTGTCCACAGCTTGCTGCAGATTCCTGGTCATAAAGATGGTGGTCAAACTCAGTCTCCCCCCCCACCCCCATAAATAACAGCACATTCATTAGTAATTAGCAATGCTATATAAAATGGAATTCAAGTCAGAATTCTGTGAAAAATGTGGCAGTTGAAAGCATGTGTATGCCATTTTTAATTATATTTTTAAACTCAGGGCAGTCATGTCAGTCAAAACCAAAAATCGTGACCGTGGTGTTACAGAGGTGAACAGTCTCATGAGTCTGTTCTCAAAGCAGCATCTCCTTCCTTCCGCGTCACCGCTTTCACTTTTGGCAGAGTTTAACTACCGCAGGGGCGAGCTGCTCTTACTTTACTTTCCCCTCCAGTTCTTCAATCGCAAGCCGCAGAACGACAGGGGACACCTCCTGAAATGCACGAATGAATTCCACAGCATATCAGTGAAATGTGCCATAGAGAAATGCTTTTCAGTCCTGAGACACTCATTTCAGTGTCAATGCCAAATAATTCCTGGGAACCAGCTAAATCAATGAGTGAAGTTTCTCTTTAAATGAATTAGGTCAATACATATTTTTAAGGATTTATTTCCCGCTGGTTGTTTTTTTTTTTTTTCCTTTCAATGAACAGGCTGTTTGAATGTGGGTGACATGTTTTACCTTCACTGCCATTCAAAATGTAAACTGCAATATAAAGTGCAAGTTTGCTGAATAGAGCGGCCATAACTCACACCACCATCTACGTAAGCTGCCGAGGTCACTGCACAGGGACCTGATATGCAGATTACGCCCAGGTGTGACATCAATGTCAAACTACTTGTAAAACAGCCGAGATTTTCAAGACTTTAGGTTTCAGATTTCAGCAGTGTTTGCTTGATGCTCCATTCACCAAATGCCATTGAAAACGCAGGTAAAACATGACTTCTGACCGATGGGGGCCTTAATGACATTTCCCTCACACGCATGGTCATCCTCTCACTCCTGCATCAGGTAAGCATCTCACCTCAGTGGGTTTGCTTGAGCTGAAGTTCTGACTGACAAACTTCTGCATCCTCTTTAAAATAATTGCCATTTCCCCTGTGGACCCTTCCCTGCTCTGCAGCAGAGCCTAGAGCGAGAGAGACAGAGAGAAATGCAGGGAGGCCATCAGTTTCCACACACACCAGTCTCCACTGGTGTCTGCAAGGCCGTTTCCAGCAACACCCCAATGCCATTCCTAATGCCAAACCCAATGCTATTCCCAAAGACATTCCCTTCCAGTGCCATTTCAGAAAGTTTGTACAATCCAGGGATGAAACCCTGGCAGTGCTGAAGGAGTCCAGAGCTGGTGGGCTGCCATACTATCCAGCAGGATTAGTTTTGAGTTCTTTTCAATCAACAGCCAAATTAGGCCTTGGCATCAAAGTGTGTAAATGCTTATGCAAACAGTGGTGAAGTACCCCAAAAGCCCTGCAGCCACGCTGCTCCTCCAGAACTTGATCTATTGAGCACAACTTGCACAATGAACAGGGCTTAATCTAATGAAGCCATGACATCATTTTTTTTTCTCAGACACACATAAAGAAGCTGCCAAAAATGCTGGGGAGATTTTACTTTGTTAGGACTGGGGTAGGGAGCAGACTTGAGCATCTACCTCCTGCAGGAACTCTTTCTCTTTCCTGACGTTATCCAGGTCTTTCTCGGTATCACTGAGCTTCTGCTGCACAGCCTCCATGTCCTGCTTTGCCTTGGCCAAAGCCTTCTGAAGACCCCTGTTCACACAGAGGGAAACACACAGGTCAGGCTTATTTCATGGAGGGGTCTGCTGTCAAAGCACCTCTTCCATCTCTTCAATGCTACTGCTGTCAGAGTCGGTGCAGTTTACCAGCAGGGCCCTGTATTTCTACACAGTCTGGGTGAGGTCTTACACTGCTGAGGCCTCCAGGTTCCCAGCTGTTAGCTGCAGACGTTCAATGAGTTTATCCTGGAATACAATGAAATGAAAAAAATAAGATCATTTGTCATTCAAATGACTTCAGATGATAAAATGTACAATGAGAAATATCCAGCCTAGTGACAAAGATTGGGATAAAACAGTACAATAGAACAGAAGAGTATGGTGTAGAATAAAAGAATGATAACATATATTATAAAACACTGCATCAGGGGAGGATGAGGTAGGATCTCAGGGTAATATTGTGATAAAACATTGAGGCTTGAACCCAGCCAGAAGCATTTAGTCTCTTTAAAGGAAAATGCTATCCATTTAAAACAGGCTTTATATTACATTGATGCATGTTTATCTGAGCATCTCACTGGACACAAGCAAACACATCCTGTGGAACATGCCTTAGAGAGGATGAGCTTGTCTGTGCAGGAAGTCTCAGTTATATAGTCTTGAAGCTTCCTGTGCATGGTCTCCAGTTCCTTTCTGGATTCATCCATCTTGAACTGCAGGGCCTGGAAGGAGAGACCAGCCAGGCTGTCAGACACCGCACACAAAAGCCGGAGACCATAGAACAATACGTACCCATATGGCTCCCTCTCAGATTTTTGGTACCACAGTGTTATTAAATTATGCACTAAAATCACATCCCCTGCTATTTTTGATTTGTTCCGTTTCTTGGCAGAGTAATGGATGCCAATAGAATATGGCAGCACTACCACTTGACCTTATTAAGTGAACTGTTCTCTTTTTCATTTGTCTTGAAAGAGTTGGCAAAGATACCAGAAGATCTGAGCTATCAGTTAAGACTGAGGCAAAGAATTCGACCCCATCTGCTCCTGGCTATCGAGGAACAGACCTCCTATCTCTCTCTCCAACTCACCTTGTGATCCAGGTAGGCTTTGTCCAGGTTGTCTTTGAGTTGAGATTTAGCCTGCAGTGCGGCCTCTTTCTCTTTAGTGGTCACGTTCAGGTTGTCCATCATCTCGGTCAAATTCTTCCTAATGGCTTCCAGCTCCTCATCTCGGCCCCTCATGGCCTGCTGCAGGCTCCTGTGCACACACACAGTAACGGCTGCAGCACAGTTTCACGGTAGGGAAAAACACAGTGCAGTGCACATCAGAGCGCACAGAGGAGAGGCCAGGTCTTACTGCTCCGATATCTCCACTTTCTCCACCGTGAGCTTCAGTTTTCCTATCAATTTCTCCTGAAACACACAATATTCACAAATATTAAATAAATCACATTTATTCAGAAACAACAGAATGAAAGGCAGACAATTGAAACAACAGGTGGAATTCTCTAAAACAGAACAGCAAGAGAGAATGAAAGGGACCACTTTTAACTGTCTTTGAAGGCATCATAGGACAGCAGAAGGGATGAGGACTTCACTGCTATATTAAAAATCATTACTGTATGACCGGATGTACATCATAAACAGTGTGAGATCTGAGAAGCATAGCAGCAGACAATGTAACATTAAATTACAATGTAGTATGGTAAATAACCGTATAACTCTGTAGTACTGTGTAGGTCCAGTGAAGAGCTCACAAACACACAGTGCAGATTACCCTGTCATCTAGCTGCCTCTGCAAGGCACCCTTTTCCTGGTTGAACTGGAACACTGTGGACTGCAAGGCGTGAGCCTCTTCTCTCAGGCTACTGACCTGCTTGGACAGCGTGTCTGGAAGACAACACAGTTATGAAATGCGTTGGGTTAGGTGGAGAATGGAGGGTTACAGGATAGGCTGTTCGGAAGGTATGTTGCGTGGAATGGGGATTGTGAGATATGGAGTCATGAGACAGGGCTGTGTGGAATGGAGGGTTATGGGATATATAATTAGGAAGGTGTGTTGTGTGGAAAGGGGATTATGGGAGATGTAGTTCAGAGAGTGTGTTGAGGGGAGGGTGGTATATTTAGTTTGGTGTATTGTTTGAATTTGGCCACAAGGATACTCACCATTTCTCTCTTCCAGATGTTTTTTCCTCTCTTCCACACTCTTCAACTCCCTGCTCTTTGCCATCAGATCTCGCTGGGTGTCGCTGCATTCAGCCTCCGATGCAGTCTTGTACTGGCTGTGCATCAAACATGGACATATTTCAATTAGCTACATACCGGACGCTGTTAAATGCCTGAGACTGAATCTTGCAAAGAAACTGCCACTCACACACACTGAAACTTAAATCCACAGTTTGAAGTGAACCCCACTGGGAATTTAGGTGGGACCAGTTAGTGATTCTTGCAAACAACTGCTCTTCATACACAATAAAGTGGAAAGAGTCAGGAGAATCTGATGAATGTGTATTCTGGTGAATGCACTGAATAAAGACAGTACCATAGGGAACCAAGGAACACATTCTGGCCAGCTGGTAACACAGGATACTAAGGATTCATCTCCAACCCAATTATTAAGCAACCTCTTCCATGTGTATCCCTAGTCATTTGCCAGGACAAGGCCTGCACAACACTATGGTTTAGCTACTGATTGTGAGTTTGTCTTAGCAGTGTGTATCATGCCTCAGTGAGCTGCACTCATCCTTAATCTTCTGAAGCTCCTCCTGGGAAGAGTCCAGCTTGCGAGCTAGGGTGCGATTCTCCTCGCTCAAGCCCAGCATGTTCTCCTCCAGTTCAGAAATCTTTTGTCTGTATTCACAGCTCTCCTTGTCCAGCTGAATGTAAAGTGACAGAGGGCAACCTCACCACTAGGTGTCACCACTGAGACAAACAGCAGTTCACATTAGTGACAGGGGAATGAGGTTCCATAGCAGCAAAAATGGATGGAACTATCATACTGCTGCTAAAGGAACAATGAACCAATCATTGTGTTTTTCTGTTAAGAGCAAAGCGTGTCCGCCCATCAGCTTTTAGCATCTTTTTAGTGTCTTAAACCATGTTCTATAGAGTGCCCCCTGCTGCCTGAAAGACTGTAGTGGTGTGAGCACAGGTGTGAACTCACCTTAAGAATAGTTTCCTGCAGCTCCTCGACTCTTTGCACCTGGAAAATACGGTCATTCATGGCTCGATCCTGGGAGATCTGCACGACAGGTAAAAACACTGAGGTTATACTATGGCTATATCAACTTTCTTCAAAGCTGGTTACAGGAAAAAAAAATCCATAGTTGCTTTTGTGAGTGGGCAACAGCTCAACTAAAACAGCTGACCGAAAGAAGCACCACTGAGTCTTCTCTTATGGCATGAGCTCCTGTCTCTGTTGTTGAGCTCTGTCAGTCGGTCAGTCAGTCTGCCTGTCCGTCAGTCAGCTCACTACCTTTAGCTGCTCCCTGAGGGCGTTCGACTCAATGGTCCACTGCTGCAATCTGTTCAGCGCTTCGTCCCGGTCCATCTCCAAGCACCGCTGCCTAAGGCGCACCCTCTCCCCCTCCTGATGGTGGAACCCAGACAGATGGTCAGGAACCCAGACCAGGCCCGGGTGAAGGGAAAGGGCTGTGCTGGTGATGTATGTGTATCCTACTTTTACTGAGTAGGACCTTAAGTTAACTCTACCTTAAATTGACTTGCCATATTGACAGTAGTATGTAACTGGTTTCACATCTGCATTGTGAAAAAAAAACAATGGCTGATTGTGACATGATTCAGGTACAAGGATTTATCTTTGTGGCCATTTCCTCCTGATTCAATAGGACAAGTCTACTTTCAGAGAGGTTCAATATACTTCAGTTTGGGTGGGAAAAACAGGGATAAGATTACTGCCTTCAGTGACTGTGGAATGGAAGTTCTTAACCTGCTGGATACTCATCCTGGGCTTGTTCTCCTTTCTGTCCAGCAACGTCACGTCCACCCGTTTCACTGGCGGCTGGCGAGATGCAATGCTGACGTCCCTCTCCCGCGTTTGGGCCAGGTCGAGGGTGTCGAGGCTGCGCTCTGCCTGGTCATGGTCAGACACAAAGCAGGTGACAAGAAGCAATGTAACCACTGGTGAATGGTTCCAGGCTCCCTACTGTAAAGGCTTTAATGAAGAAAGGCTTATAAGAAGGGTAATGGTTGGAGGACACCTGTAGTAATGTCACCAATGAAAAGGGGCCTACTAAATGCGCACAAAGTCTTAACTCAACAGACAGATAAAATTGTTCTCTTCCATAGAAGCACTCACAGTGTGAAATTCCTGCATGCTTTTTTGCATTTTTTGATTTGGGGAAAACTTAAAATCTAAATTTCTGTTTGATACCTTGATGGGTAAATGCCTGTTGAAGCTCCTGGTGGGGCTAGGTGAGCGTGTATCCTGTTTGTAGGCCTGGTCTTTTTCCTGCCTCCAGTACCTGTCTACATTAGGGAAACACAACACTCTTTACAATGCACTGGATGTTTGTAAGCCAACTTTCAATGTTCTGTCCTGTATATTCTGTAAAACAAAAAAATAATTATCATAGTTCACTATTACACTTTATTTTCTACAGGTGATTATGGTTTCCCCAACAGTCCCCACCATAGTCTCTGTTCTTGAGGTCTGTAGAGAAGTAGACATCCATTGCCCGACTCTATGATCATTATAATGATTAACTAAGATTGCTTCCGGCATGCTGTCCCCTTGTGTGTTTAAAAAAGCCACCTGTGAGGCTAAGTCTGTCGAGTCTGGCCAAAGGGCTCATTCGAGTTGGCGAGGTCTCCAGTCTTGACCGGCTCTCCCGAGGTCTCTCCGGCAGGTAGAATGCGGAGTTGGTCCTTTCCCACTGCCAAAGAAATAGAGTGCAAATTCTCATGATGCGTTTGCTAATGACGTAACCTGGTTCTCTGCCTCTGATTCAGATATGTCTGAAAAATCAATATCTGATTTATCAAGAAAATATCATATCCTTCACCCTATATGTGTTGCTGAATGAAATGTGGTTATTTCAACAGGGCATAGAGAAGCCTGTGCCTAAATGGGCTCTTCACTGATACAGTGATGTTGTAGCTTTGTGCTTGTGTTGTCATCCTGATCAAAGATCATTGTGGTTTTATGAACTGCAGTATAGCTCAGCATGCACCCATAATCTGCGCCCTTGCTTGGCCTGAGCTCCCCTGCATTCAGAGTGAATATGTGCTCTGCTCACTCCCAAAATCTCACCATTGTCTCATCTGGGTCATTTTCAACTGTCCAGTGCAGTATTCTTGTCTCTTTCCAGCTAAAAGCTACACACACACACACACACACACACACACACAGGTAACACAGTAGGAGTGGGTGAGACACAAAGCAAAGCATACAGTGCATTTGACGATCAAGATCACGACAAACACTGTCATCAATGTCATCCTCTGCATCACAGTAAATGTAACTTGACAAGCCCATGCAAGAAACCCCATGAATGCAGAACTTATGCACTAATGCAGAAATATGGCTTGACTTTATATTAAAATATATTTAAAATATTAAACTGCAAGCATGCAAACTTTGGTGTGACCAAGCCTATTTTTTTAACTTCTAGAATTGTGAGACCAAGCACCTATTGACAGTGTATAGGCACCATGCTGGTTTTCTATGGTCTCTTCTACCCCTCGGCAAGGTTCAGAAGCCAAACTAGCCGCAATTTGATAATTTAGATATTTTATGTGCACCCTTTGGTGTAAGCTGTGCTCTGCTAAACATATTCTCGTAAAGTAGGTTTACAAAATTCTTACTGAGCTGCAATTTAGCTTCCAGCTCATGCACTCTCTCTGGTACTTCCTAATTTTATATTTCAAGCTGTCAGTGAATTCATTAATAAAAATGCTGACCATATTTATTTGATTTTACGCTTTATTTATTCAGCAGTGTAACATTCAAACTTGTTGGATGCTCATCAGAAGCTGCAAGAATAAGAGAAGCAATACATTTCTTTTCATACAAAATGATGTGCTCTGGCTATTCCAAACCAACATTTTCTTCACCGATATTAAAGGGGTGATTGTCAACTTTTATTCTGATTGTACCATATTCCTCACATTTATAGTGTTCTCCATAATGTTTAGGAGAAAGAGAAAATTATTGATTAAATAAATATATCTGTGTCCCTTGGATACTAAATTCCATGGTAATTACAGTGTGTATTTGTTTTAATTATTGTTCTGTATTCGCAGTTTTTTTTTTAATGCTATGCAGTAAAACTTTTTCCTTATAAAAACAAAGAAGGTTATCATGACATTACCTCTCCCCTTCATTTCTGTGCTCCTCACGTATCAAGCCACTGACATTAAGTTAAAAACGCAGTTGTTTTGATTTAAACTTCGGCCAGAATACTTTTATATGCCCATCCATAGAAACGTTCTTCACATGTTGTCACAAATATAAGCGTCACACAGTATCTCAGTGTTCTCAGAGGTTCTGCAGTAGATCAAGGGCCATATCAAGCAGCCAAGTCAAAAAGTACCATAAGGATGACTATCAAAATTAATCTGCTCCATCTGCTGAAATTGTAGCCTAATTTTGAAAAGCTTTCCCCCGTACAGCGAAGACATCATCTTCGTGTGTTATTAAACTGTAAGTAGCTAGATAGCTACCTGTGCAATACCTTTGAGGTTATGTGGTTCACTTCATTTCGCAATTGAGTGATGGCATCATTAAGTCAAAATTTGTACTTGGTAATTAATACAGTCATTTTCGATGCAGCAGAAAAAACGCCACGATAATTCACAATGCTATGTCAACAAGTAGTACTGTCTTTGGGAAGATCGAACGTGCAATTGAGTATAATTTAATGTAAACCATTCGTGTTTCAAGACCACACATAATGAAATTACCTCATAGGAAATGGCATGACAGTTTAAAACCGCTTCAGATGTGCAGTTTGATTAAACGACCTGCTTGGACTTCTCTCATTTGCACATGTTTGGAGTGATCTATACCTCTTATAACGTTACCGCGGAACTAAAATAAATGCAATGCAATCATTTAAACAAAGCAATAATTTAAAATGAAATTGGCGATGAATGGCATCCTAATGTGTTTCATCCAATACAGTCCCCGTGGTAGCTAGTTAGCTAACCACAGCGTGACATTTGGCTGACTGTTCATGCTATAAAATGTAGCTTAGCTAAGTAAGGGTGTGTGAGGTTAGGCCTAAATGTAGCAAAGCTAGCGATGTACCATAATTGCTAACAACGTTTACAGCAACAGGATTTCAACACACCACAGATTGTCTAGATATAGAAGTGGGCTCAAAAATTACTGTAGGTGTCAGAGTTGCTAGTCAAGAGCCCCTGAACTGCACACCTACACAACTGAATAAGAACAATTCACAGATGTGATTTGGGAAAACGATATTGGACGACGATGTAAATAGAAGCACTTCCGTTTTTACTTTTCAGGTATGTCATGGTCTGAAAGCAATTACGTCACACGTTCTGGCGGCGTTTACGTTGCCAAGGCGATGCGTCATAATGCATCGCCTCAACTTTTTTTTAAATAATTGCAAGTTTGTGACGTGTTCTCCAATATATATTTATGTAAAATAAACTATTTTGTAAATGTTGACATTCCAGGCCTGGTTACTGTGGTTAGAAGATTGAGCTCAAGGAAGACCACTGAATTTTCATGTTGTTTTCCATAGTTCTTTACATCCGAAGTAGAACTGAAAAGAAGGGCAGGTAATTATTTATTGTGTCCTGGAATACTTTTAAGAATAGTGGAATTTTTAATTCAAATAGCAATATAAAAACATACTAATAGCTTTTCTTAATATAGGAATATAAATGTAAAACATGTATACAGCTACCATGAAGCATAAGAAAGACACTATGATGAAATAAATACTTAAATAAATAGATATAGATAGATAGACAGATCGATCAGCAAAGTGGCTCCTAACCCGAGGCTAATGTAAATGTAATGTAATGTAATACAACACATCCAAGAAGCAAAAGAATGTTTATCCCAATCTCTATCAAGTCCTATTACATGTTTTAGAAAACATTTTTTCCCCACAGAGAGGAAATATGGGCTTGAGATGTTATAGATATGTGATATCTAATACATCTATATATGATCACATGGACAAATATGTTATTTGTCCATGTGATCATCTGCAATGAATTGCCTTTTTAAAATAATAGTAATAATAACTTTATTTGTATGGTACTTTTCAATACAGGTAACAATGTGCTTCACAACAGTCAATACAAAACACACAGGAAGAGAGAAAAAAGCAAAACATTACCCAATAAATGCTTCTTAAGAAGTGAGATAATGTCACAAACATAATTCCTCTTTAAGTGTGTTAAAGTAACTGAACTGAGCTGAAGTTACGATGGCAAACACACTACTGCATCTTTGTCCTTGCCCACTCCTTACTGTGTGTTTATGTGCATAGCTTTGAGCTGGAACTGAAAAAAGCCAACAAAATTACACTGGGTGCTCAACAGGCATTTCAGATGAAAGCATGGTGAGTTTATGGAGTATACTCTTACCAGTTTTTTTTTAGGACAGAGATAGTGACTGTTCATTTTGACCTTAAAGAATGAATGCAGCTTGTTCTGTTCTTCTAATAGTGTTCTATCCACTATTTTTCTGGTTTTGGGCTCGCCTTGATCTCTAGAGTTCTCTCCATATCACAGGACAGAAGACCATTATACCCAAATCTGGATAACGCTCCTGTGCGAATAGGCTACACGACCAGACACAGCAAGGACAGGCTACCAGGTATGTCTTTAAGAAAAAGGAAAAGTACAGCGCTACTGATTTATTACTGTCATTCCACAAACCTTGTTCAGACCTGTCAGATGCAAACATGTCCAACTCAACTTTTTCTCTGGTGGATTATTTTTTGGTTCTAAGAATATTTCCAGAACGTTTGCTTCTGTTCATTCAGAACATTCCTTACATGTCATTGACATTATTTATCATGACTAAATGAGAACCTTGTACAATTATATTTTTTTCATGTAAACATTCATCTCGCATGTGAATGAAAAAAGGGGAATCTCACTGGAATCTTCTCCAATGTTCTTGGTATTTTCAGGAATTTTCTGGATTGGCATTATAATTGTTCAGAAACAATGTCTTGCCCACCGCACAGATAATATTCTCAGATGGTCTTGTTTTCTTTATCTCCCTGAAAATCAATGGGAAAATAATCCATGTCTGCTAAAACACTAAGTAGAATGTACTGGGCATTAAGAATGTCATGTTCATTAAAAGCAAACAACAAATGGCCTTAGAAACGCACACAGGAATATGAACATGAATATGTGGTGTTGTGCTGCTTCTCTGCAGACAAAAGCTGGAACCAGGCGAAAGAGCAGGCCAGTAAACAGGCCGCGGCCCAGAACACGGGCCGCCTGGCCAAGGCCTACACCGGAGGCTTCTCTAAGCAGCAGCAAGCCCCCAAGGTACAGGAGATACCTTCCAAAAACATGTAAACAGTAGGACAAAAGAGTCAATGTGGACCAGGACGTTGTCAGTTTGCGATTTTTCTCACTGGTGTTTGAGAGCCCAGTCGGTTTTATTAGCTGTTGGTTGTAAATTTAAATGAGTCATAATGCATTAGTGCCATACAGCCCATAGTTACTATGTCACATGTTTTGTGTTTTTATGTGGACAGGTGTTCAACTTTGATGACAAGTTTATGCCTCTTCAGGCAGTAACAAACATAGATTCCAGGCCAGCCTCGGGGAAATCGAACAAAAAGTCTGTCCAGTTCCAGCAGGTGTGTTTCAGAGCACTGCACAGCAAAGCTCTGCTCGCTATTGAGGCAGCCTGTAGTCTAGTGGCTAAGATACATGACTGGGTACCTTAGCCACTTAGGTACATGAATGGGTACCTTAGCCACGTAGGTACATGACTGGGTACCTTAGCCACTTAGGTACATGACTGGGTACCTTAGCCACTTAGGTACATGACTGGGTACCTTAGCCACTTAGGTACATGACTGGGTACCTTAGCCACGTAGGTACATGACTGGGTACCTTAGCCACGTAGGTACATGACTGGGTACCTTAGCCACGTAGGTACATGACTGGGTACCTTAGCCACGTAGGTACATGACTGGATACCTTAGCCACGTAGGTACATGACTGGGTACCTTAGCCACGTAGGTACATGACTGGGTACCTTAGCCACATAGGTACATGACTGGGTACCTTAGCCACGTAGGTACATGACTGGATACCTTAGCCACGTAGGTACATGACTGGGTAACTTAGCCACGTAGGTACATGACTGGGTACCTTAGCCACTTAGGTACATGAATGGGTACCTTAGCCACGTAGGTACATGACTGGGTACCTTAGCCACGTAGGTACATGACTGGGTACCTTAGCCACATAGGTACATGACTGGGTACCTTAGCCATGTAGGTACATGACTGGATACCTTAGCCACGTAGGTACATGACTGGGTAACTTAGCCACTTAGGTACATGACTGGGTACCTTAGCCACTTAGGTACATGACTGAGTACCTTAGCCACTTAAATTGGTGGTTCAAGCCCCAGTCAAGCAACAGCAAGAATACCATTGCTGTTGGGCCCTTGAGCAAGTCCCTTAACCCCACATTGCTCCCAGGGGGGATTGACCCTTAGTTAGCCTAATCAATTGTAAGTCACTGTGGATAAACATGTCAGCTAAATTACTGTAATGTAATGTTTAGCTATAGTTAGCGTATCTGAACATATCTGAACATGGTGGCAAAGGGCAGGGTTGGTATTGCTCATTAGGAGACGAACAATAAATGTGTAGGTTGAAAAGCATAGACTTATTTGTGAGAATAGTTGCAAATGCATAATTATGTGACAAGTTATTTTAAAAAGAACCCAGTCAGATGGTCGTGTCAGGACCAGTAGAGAGGACATGCGACATGGTGTCTCAAAATTGAGCTTAGTTGTTTGTCTGTGGGTGCGGCTAGCAGGAGGACATACTACGAGTGCTTCCAGAGGCGTTGAAGCTATCTCTGACCCAGCGGAATGGGGAGACCAGCATGGATGACGGTATAGGGGTGCTGCGAAACCTGACATCAGAGAGAGACAACCTGAGGGAGCAGCTCAAGGTAAGGGGAGCAACTGGAGGACGCAGACAGACTGACACAGTTACCACCGCTGCTAAAGCTCAGTTCAGGTCGAAAACCGTGAAAAGCAGACAGCATAAGTCCAGCTGATTTATCCCAAAAATGGAGAATATTATTGAGTTCAGGCTACACATAGTAGACTAAATGCCTAAAATAATGGTTAAAAATTGAATTACCATTCCCCTAACATCTTGTTATGAGTTGGCTCCATCTCATCTTTAATGTCTTTAACATTTTACTGGAGACAAGCAAACATGTCCTTTGGAATGTGCTCTTTTAATTTCAAGATAGAATAAAGCATGCCCTTAAACTGTTGTGATGCGATTGCATTTGGCCTTAGTGAATCAGACTGAATCAAGCCCCTTGGTTTTTGCTGTGGTATATTGATTCTGTCTGTCTTCCTCTTGCCGTGTAGACCTCACAGGCGCTCCAGGAGAGAGCCATGAGTGAACGGGTTTACCTCATAAAAGGGTTGAGGATCTGCAGGCCACCATTCTCAATGTGAGGACACACCCTCACCCACCATCTTCTGCTTCTATATCTGAACTGTCTGTGCACCTCCTATGAGTCATCAAAGAGCACAGAAATGTGTTTGATGTCATGCTGTGTGTTCGTGGCACAAGTCCTGAAGGGCCACAATGTTTGCTAGCTCCTTGGCATTTTTCACCACATAATCTATTCATTTAGATCATTGAATGGCTAAAACGTCCTAGTTTAGGCACCTAGTTTACAAGGCTTAAAATGGCTGAATGAACACCATGGAATCTGGAAGACACTGTGGCGCTGCAGCACTGGAGTTTAACAGCCTTGGATGACATGTTCAAGTCCCCAGCATCTTGTTGACATTTAGAATCTGAAATTCAGCATTTCCTGCTTTAACCAGAAAAATCCCATTCCTTACAACGCCTAGTTTTACGCTTGCTGCAACAAGCTGTACGTGTGCGTGTGGTGACCCCTGGTGGTGAGTTTAGCATCTGATGCTGGGTTTTCAGCTGGACCAGGAGCGCAATCAGATCAAGAGCAAGCAGACTGTGATGGAGGATGACATGTTGGGCCTGGAGGGGGAAGTGCACACCTTGGGTCGCAAGCTGGAGGCCACGGAGGAGAAGCTCCAAAAGAGCAAAGAGGAGTGCAACTCGCTGAGGCA
The DNA here is from genome assembly GCA_022829145.1 of Albula goreensis. NCBI lineage: Eukaryota > Metazoa > Chordata > Actinopteri > Albuliformes > Albulidae > Albula > Albula goreensis. Next base: position 22,534,810 of record CM040761.1, read on the forward strand.
AGAGCTTTAAATCAGATCGCAGTCAATGGCTAGCCTGAGCATTCTTAGCATGTGTTTTTGACTGGCAGGAGTCTGTGAGATTCCCTGATGGTTGTTTGCATGACCGACTATGATTAAGGGAAGGGTAACTGAGAGAGTGCCTGAATCTGATCCACAGGCAGCTGAAGACTAAGGCAGAGAACGCCTTCATTGACAGACACCGCAATCTGATGTCTATCATCAGGGAGCTGCAGAGCATTGAGGAAAGGAAAAAACAGCTGGAGGAGAGGAACGGTGAGGAACTCCAGTGGCCAAAACTCAATTCCCATAACACACAATAATACCCTGTGCATATCCCATAATCCCCCATTCCACTCAACACTCTCTCTGAACTCCATTTCCCAAAATCCCCCATTCCACAAAACAGGACCTTCCAAACTCAAATTCCCATAAACCCATGCTCCATGCAACTTATCCTCCGTACTCCATTTCCCATAACCACCAATTCCACACAACATGGCCTCCTAACTCCATTTCCCATAACCCCCCATTACACACATTAAAGCAACAATAAAATTAAGCAGCAGGGCAGTTTAGTACCACACTTCAAAGTCATGAGAAACCCCTCTTTAACCCCCTCTGTGTGTCACTGCTGTGTTTCAGAAACTCTGTCTAAGCAGATCAGCAACCTCACTGAAGATGCCCAGACCTTGCAGTCTACAGTGTTTCAGCTGAATCAGGAAAAAGATTTCCAACGGAAACAGCTGGACGACAAGGTTAACTACACTGTGAACCGTTCTCAGGCTGTAGCTTTGCACATTGCCTTGATGTACCGCTGATCTCTGCCACTGTACACCATACTGTCATTACTATTCTACACAAGATTGTGCTGTTGTATAATATTGTAAATCTTGTATACTACATCGTCTTGCTTTAATGGTTTTAATTTTCTTCATTAAAATCCAGCATATAGTGTTTCTGTTGTCCTATGATGTTCCCGACATGTATTGCCCCTCGTTTTGCATCAGTGGCTTCAGTACTGCTTTTGCATCATTCTAATGAATCTCTTGAGTTGAATTCAGTTTGTGATTTATTCTTATCTCAGGAGAAAGTAGTCGGAAACCTGAAGCTGAAGGTGCAGAAACAAGAGGCGGCGACAGAGTAAGACCTGTTCTGTGCTGCACTGTGCTCTTCCTCACCGCTTCACTGTGCCGCCTCTCACAGCGCAGCCAGCAGGCTGAGCCCTTTATCCTGTGTTTGCGCAGGACCCTGCAGCAGGCCGTGAGGGACCGAGATGAGGAGCTGGAGACCATGAGGAGGGACCTGAACGACATGGCGGAAAACCTGGACACCGCCGCCAGGGAGAAAGAGGCCGCGCTACAGGCTACTGCTCAGCTCCGAGACAACCTGGACAAGGCCTACATGGACCACAAGGTGAGCGGGAGAGAGAGAAAGGAGACTGCGCCTCCGTATCCGCGCGAAGATGGGTAATCCCATCTCGGAAGCAAAATCCCACATTTCTTCCTCAGCCTCTTACACCATGAATGAATGGAGCAGCCTAACAGATTGGCTCCCGTTCCCGCAGGCTCTGAAGCGGGTCGTGGAGGGGTCCAGTCAGGATTTGGAGGCCGTTCAGAGAAAGTTGCACGAGTACATCAATGAGAGCTCCCGCACCGCTAAAATACTGGTCTCTAAGGTAAGTGCTGACCCGGACATGGGTGGGGAAACCTACGTACATCCAAAAATTATGGAACAATCTTACACCTGAACTTAATATACTGTTGCAATTAATGACACCAACCATAATCTACAGAATGCTACATATCAGATATTGTTATTACTGTCCTATTGTCATGTAAGTATTCTTCTTACTGCCACTTTTTAATATCCGCTGTAACCAGAACACATTTTACACATGATACATTTACTGATGCACAGATAACCTGATTTCTGCTTCTTCAGGTTAAGTTTCTTTTTGTTACTCTGTTTTCAGGACAAAGTCATTGAACGCCTGCAGCTAATGGTTGAGGATCTGGGGACATCAACAGAGTAAGACCTGATCCGGTTGTGTGTGAATACCAGACTGCACCAGCAGACTGTGCTGATTCTGATAGCATTAGCATCGATAGCAGAAAGGGACACTCTACTTTGAGAGGAGACTCAAGAAACAGCCTGACCCCTTTAACCACAGGGTGGCCAGCCCTGTGTTTTGTTTCCACCAATAAAAAAACAAGAGTAACAAAGCTTGCAAAACTAATGATGCATACCTTTAATATGTAAAAAAACTGACAGTGTGTGGCCCCCGTGTGTGTGCGCAGGAACCTGCAGCAGGCTCTGGACAGGGGCGAGCAGGAAATCGACACTCTGCAGAGGAAACTCGCTGAAGCTGAGGAAAAACTGGATAAAGTCACAAAGGAGAAGGAGTCCATGCAGAACCTCAACGCTCAGCTCAGAGAGGACCACAGCAAGGCCCAGCTGAATATCCAGGTGAGCGAGGCAGTTCGCCTCTCGGTCGTGCGCTCAAAATTGAGCCGGACCCTTCTCTTAAGTGTACAGCTGGCATCTACTTGACGTGTCTGGCAGTTTCACAATCACTACGCTTTCATGCAGTGAGTGACAGACTGACCTCTCTTGTCTCTCCGCAGGCCCTAGAGCGTAAGATGGAAGAGTCCAATCAGGAACTGGACGAGCTCCAGGGGAAGATTCGTGACTACATGCTGGACGTGTCCTGCCTGGAGGACCAGCTATCCTACAAGGTACCCACAATGCAGTGCAGGTTTAATCAGCTCTTGATCTTCTGAATGTGTGCTCCTGCCTAATTGAGCACTCTTGTTAAATGGTTATAGGAATAATTAGAGGATATCCAATGATCTTAGGAATGAACATTCATTTCTGTGATGTATTCTCATTTCAGGATAAGGTCATCGATAACCTGCAGATCACTGTAGAGGAGCAGGAGGAGTCAACTACGTAAGTCCCAATGAGACTGCGCTATAGTCTGCTCTGTTACACTGCTGATTACACACAGGTGCGCACACACACACAAACGCACACACACGCACATACACACACACACACAATGACGCAAATCTTGATGCCCTCTGTGCGTGGTGTGCAGAAACCTGCAGCAGGCCGTCAGCAGAGGGGAGCAGGAAATGGTGATGATGGGCAGGAACCTGAACGAAGTGCAGGAGAGCCTGGAGACTGTCATGGGCGAGAAGGAAACCCTGCAGAAATCAAACAGCCAACTCAAAGATAACCTGGACAAGGCCAACCTGGACACGCAGGTGGGTGTAAACCACTTCACTATTTCACGCTTTTGCAGTTTTTATTATTGCACTGTGTCAGGGTCTGATTCGTTATGTTTCTGCACAACCGGGTCTGATTCGTTATGTTTCTGCACAACTGTTACACGACAATGCACCTCGGCCTCCAGATCTTGTGTGCAGCACCTCAGACTGGCTGCTCTGTCTTGTCTCCAGGTCTTGCAGCAGAAGGTGGATGAGACCAGCCAGGAACTGCAGGACCTGCAGGGGAAACTGCAGGACTCTGACATCGACATCTCCTGCCTGGAGGAGCAGCTCACCTACAAGGTAGGAGCAGATCCAGGAAGAGATCAAACCAAAGCATGCTAACGGTCAGAGCAAAGCATGCTAACGGTCAGACCAAAGCGTGGTAACGGTCAGACCAAAGCGTGCTAACGGTCAAACCAAAGCGTGCTAATGGTTTTGGCTTGTATACCAGTCCTCCTGTAAGAAAAACTTCCTAGATGTTTTTAAAAAGGGCAGTTTTGGTTATTAAAATTTTTTAGAAAATTAATTATTATCATATTTTAACCTGATCTCCACCTTTTTTGTTTTCAATTACAAATAAACACCAACAAATCCCCAGTATTTGTTTTTGGAACCAAAGAAACTGTTGAGCCTTGAGAATGCTGCCCATTGGATGATTGGGTGTGTGTTGGTATCTCATCTGCATTGTGCCAATGTTCCATGTGATGGAATGTGTGATGTCATTGTATCACAGGACAAACTGATTGGGCGTCTGGAGATCACAATAGATGAGCTTCAGACCGCAGCAGAGTAAGACCTACAGTCTGTGTACAGATCCTTACTGTTTAACTGTGTCTAACAGGCTCTTACACCAGTAGCATAAAAGAGAGTAAGGGTACTGTTCAAGAATGTGCTTTATAATCTTTCAAAATGTGACTGCAGACATGTCATTTATTGAGTTAATTGATCTGTAATTGTATAATTGATTGTGTCGTTTGTGTTGTCCAGGAACCGGCAGCAGGCCATGAACAGAAGCGAACGCGAGCTGGAGGCCGTTCGCAGGAAACTGTCCAAAACGGAGGAGGAGCTGACCTCGGTCATCGGCGAGAAGGAGGCCGTGTTGGAAGAGACCGGCGACATCCGGGAGGAACTCGAGAAGGCCAAGATGGAGAACCAGGTACACAGGAGGGGCGGGGAATGTGCCAGAAATAGCAAGGGGAAGAGTTTACCCCCAGCTAAACTTTGACAAACAGTATCACTGCAATGCATCTGTATCTGTGTCTATCGGGTTCTGGAACCTTCTGTTTGTATTGGGTCTTTATGCCTGGTCTGGCTGTGGAAACAGTGTCTATTGGTCAGTTAATCCTTGCGTTAGGCAGAAACAGGTTCCAATCTTAACAAAATACAGGAACAGCAGAGAGATCCGATACGTGTTCTATCAGAGCATTATGCTATCTGTGATCAAACCGTGGCGGCAGCTTTTGGTTCTTAGTTCAAATTCACCGGCTCTCATGTGCTGTATGTCAGACTGGCTGTTCCCTCCCCAGGCCCTGCAGATCAGATTGGATGGATCCAACCACGAACGGGAGAAGTTCCACAGAAAGCTACGTGACTTTTTCACTGAGTGCGCCAGCACCAAGAAACTGCTGTCGTCCAAGGTAAATGCCAGGCTATCTATGTGTGGGAATCAGAGTGGTCATTTTAGAGTAAATTCTGTGTGATTCTATTATCCTGTTGTACTGTACTCTACCACATTGTGCTGTGTTATTGAACTCTACTTTTACACATTATATATTCTGACAAATGTAGTTCATGCACCAAAGCCAGATAAGTCTTGGACATAACAAAATGAATGATGAGGTAAAATGAGGTCCAGTTTTATTAAAGATTTGTGACTAAATTGCATTTCAGGAGAAAGCAATTGGACGCCTGCAGGCCACGGTTGAGGAACTGGAGGCATCGACAAAGTAAGAACCGATCAGCTCGTCTTCCCTGTTGAACGGGGCGGGTTGGGGTCTGTGTGGTGTAGAAGAGAGGGGATGTTGCTTTGCTTTGGACATATATGACCCAGTCTGACTCTGGTGCCCCCCTCACCCAGGAACCTCCAGCAGGTGGTGAGGGCGAGAGACCAGGAGCTGGAGACGTTGCGCAGGAAGCTGATGGAGACCGAGGAGAGCCTGGACCTCGCGGTGAAGGAGAAGGACACCATGCCGCAAGTAAGCAGCTTCTTCGGGGACATGAAGGTCCTGCAGGACGGCCAGGTGACCGCGAGAGAGGGAGGGAGGGTAGAGCCTGTGCCGCCACCTTTATAACGGGCTATACTGGAACAATGGAGCCCTCACCATGGCAACGAGATAAACAGAACCCGGTAGCGGAAGCAGTGAGGATAGAAATTCCAATCAAACCTTCAGAGTTCGATGGAGGAAAACAATCATTTATTGTTAAAACCAACAGATTTATTGAACGTATGAAACCCCAAGGAAGGGTATGTGCTGAAAGAGTATGTTTTTGATAATAAATGTTAATTTTCTTCCAATCTTCAGCTCCAAGTGTAACTGGGTTTTCTTAATGGTCTGTTCTGGATCACACTTTCACACCTGTTAGGATCCAGTCCTGGAGGGCTGGATCCCCTCCTGGTTTTTAGTGTGTTCCAGCACTTCAGTACTTACGAAAGACAATGATTGGCTAAAGAGACCATGAACCATAAATCAGGAAACCACAAAAACCTGCAGATACTGCAGCCCTCCAGGACTGGAGCTGTTGGACACTTCTGCATTGCCGTATACTCATAGCTTTGTTCAGGAGAGCAGAAGCAGCACTCTGAGTGCAGTAACAACTGCTCTCTCCCCAGACCCTGCTGCGCAGAGTGGACGGGCCGAACCAGGGCCCATCGGGTCTCCAGAGGAGCAACTCCGCCAGTAGAACCGACTTTGAGAGCTGGCTCAGTGCAAGTGTAAGTTTATTCATACGCATGTAAGTGTAATGCAAGTGTAATCATACTCATGGTAGAATATAGTGCGCTGCCATTGGCTGTGGCATCCACCCTGTCAGAGACGGTTCTGTTCTGCTCTGAACAATACTCCAATGTTGACCCCCAGCTCTATAAACTGCAGTGTAATGTTCTGTAGTTCAGTGCTTTTCTGTCTTTGTACTGTACTATGTATCAGTGCTATGCACTGTCCTGTACTTAAACACAGTGGCGTAAGTAACTATACACCGCTATACACCCCCCAGGTTTATTGCTTCGATGACAACTTCATTTTACAATCCTCTCCTCTCCATTTCAGGATAAACCCAGCGGGCGGCTGCAGTTCAGTACCGATGCGCTAGAGACGTCTGCCAGGTAAGACATCGTCTCAGTTTACGCGCAAAACCTCCAGCTGTGTCTGTGCTCACGTTTGTGGTAGTGTTAAAGATGGAAGATCATATTTTAAAGCTGTTGCTCTTGGCTGCCATCTCATAAAACAAGTAGTGTCGAAGAAAAACTAATCAAACGTTTACAAACGTAACTAACGTATGCATGTAAAAGGAAAAGGACCCCTAACTTTTAATGCTAGCGGTGTTAGTAATGAAAGCTGTTCGTGTGAAACGCTCTGACCCCCTGGCTCTCTGTGCCCAGTGGTGTGAGGAAGATGATGAGGAAGAGCTGGGATCGGGACCTGGACTCCCTGCGGAGGACCTCGGTCAGCACGGGCAGCACGATCGGCACCATGGACCGCGAGGACAAGGATGCATTCATTCAGTACCTGTCAGGGAGACGGATGCGCCGCTAGCCCCACCCCCCATTCCTGCCATCAAACAGGCCGTCTACTTCAAGAAAATGTGATTGCAAACTGATGCAATAAAAATGGTTCCTGACAAAGACATAATAATTGCCTTGGCAGTTGTTTTGGTCAGAAATAGTTTTGCACGTAATTTGGTTGAGACCTGATTTCTGACCTGGCTTGATTGATTTGAGATCATCTGAGATCATTGCTGGCTGAAGAGGGGGTTGAAATCTGTCCTATGATATTTCTTTGATGTTCAGTCTCTTTAAATTGAGAAAAAATTCAGAGGATAAAATATATCAATGGATAAATCATTAGTCATTTAAAATCTGATTAAATTAATCAAAAAGGTTCATGCTCAAGTGTGTAAAAACATGAAAGAAAATTTGAAATGACCAATTAAAGAACATTTTTTTACAACAGGAATTAACAAGACTGGTTTCAGTTCTGCTCTACTTCACTTTTTTTCAATTTGATTCTCAAAAATGGCTAGATGGATAAAAAAATCTACTTGCAAATGTATATTAGTGCTTTTGGATTCATTTGGATGTTGTACCAGAGATAATAAAGAAAGATTAATAGCTTAAACATACGATTCTGAATAAGAGATTAATAAGCTTTCAACATTTTTAGCACATTTGGGCTTTTTGATCCATAAAACATAGAATGGATTAAATGCTGTTTTCTGTTCTTGAAAGTATTGAATATTTTGTAACTTGTCTAAGCTGCTGAGGATTCAGAATCTCATTATTTATGAGATGAGTATCTTTCTGAAACTAATATTAGAGTTTGCGAACAAATTCCTTTGCATACGTTATTTCTGGGAATTCTCTCCAGTCATGGGTATCACCACCTACAAAGATTTATGTTTATTTGGATTCAGTTTTCACTGTTGAATTGACCGCAGTAAAGAAGCAAGTACTATATGTGAGAACATATTTGATCCCATCTGTTCAACATCATTTCCCACACTATAGGCAAAGAAACATTGTGGGCTAAGAAAGACTTTTATCTGGGCAAGACCTGTTATTTATATATAACTTAAGTGACAAATAATGACGGTTTAGTCCAGCTTTACATGTTTGCGGTGCTTTGAAAATAACTCCATTCTATTTTTCTAATCGTCAGCTAAACCGCCACTTGAGTAAACGAAGGATTGTTTGTCAAACAGCCCCCTCTAGTGGTGAATACAATATCCGAGGAGGTGCAAGCGGACGCAACTGTAGCGTATTGCAGAGTGAACTATCGATGTGCAGTTTTGAATTGATAATCGTGCAAGGCTAGCTAATGTAGCCACATTAGCTGCAGTTGTACTTTGCATTCTAACTCGACAACTGGGCCATCTCGTGGGAGAAATGTCCTCAATGCCACGATATTATTTAATCATAATAATGGGGAGTGGAATCTTTGGTGTAGGTTTGGTCCTTTCATTCTACACGCAGGCTTACCATACATTACGAGTGAGTACCAATGGAATCAATATAAAGTTGCTACAACAGAGTCAGCAAGCCATGTCTGTGTTTGTGTGTGTATAAAATATCACTTTAAATATATTGGCCACATATTGTCCCTGTGTACTGGTACGGTCCAAAAAGGCAAATATCGTGTACTTCTGAATCAAATTTGCTGCTTGACTCTGGGGTAGCAATTAGGGAATGAATGACGCCAAATCTAACCAGATGTCCCTGTGCGAGGAAGCGATTTGGAAATAGGGAGTTTTGTGATTCACTGGTCGCCAGCGCCCCCTGCAGTCTGCCTGCGAGAGCCTGAGTCTGAAAGTCTCACGGCTCAAGAATGCAGTTTGAAAAAAGTTCAGGTGCTTTTCCGTGGTCTCTTGAATTAATAGCAGAGGTTGGCCATTCAAAACTGAGGGTAAAAGCGGTGTTGAAAAAACTTTTTAAAACCCACCTGTTTCCAAAAGACACCTTCGCAGGAACACAGAAACACCTTGATTATCACATAACATAATATCAGAAAAATGATTTGATTACATTTTTTTTTAGTCAAAGAGCCATGAAACATTGTCAGTAAACAACTAATGACAACATCTTGTTTATGTGTCATACCAAAAAGCAATGTGTTTTAAACATTTTTAATATCTTTTTTTTTTTTTTTTTGGTTTATGATGCCGATGATACTTGGTAGTGGTTTTGCTGAGATGTCCAAGGGCATGGTGATTCAAAGTTGCCACATCGCTCACTTTTCGTTGGCTTTTCGTCTCTCTTGGACAGCAGCATCTGTCCAGTAGCATGCCTCTCCAGTCACAGTCACGTGACGCCAGCGACAGCAGCGAAGAATAGGAGGAAGACCACCTGCTGTGATGGAATGCCCCTGTATTTCGCCTCCAAATTTGTTTTCGTAGCACAAAAAAAAAAAAAAAAAATTGTCATTCCTGCAGAAGCCAAGAAACCTCCCTCCCAAACCCCACCCCACCCCACCCCTCCCCCCGCTGGCTGGTGTTTGCCTTTGGTGGATTCCCCCCCTCCTCCCATCCCCCTACATTATCAGACCCCTGGCAGGTCTGCCTCCTGGGGAATTTTGTGCTTGGGTCAGCAGGTCTGTGTGCATTGGCCCCGGGGCCCCAGAAAGGTGCTTTCCACTCTGCTGATGCAACTCGCCTGCAATGGAGCTGGAGCCTCCTCCCTATAAAGAGCCTACAGAGGCAGGGCATCTCCAGCTCCTCACTCAGCCTTCAGACGCACCGCAGCTCCGGCCACAGGGCCCTGTCGCTAAGGCTTTCCCCCCTTCTCTCTGTCCTCTTCTGGGAGTCGACATCCAGGGGTGACCCCCGCACCATCGCTGGAGATCTGAGATCTGCTGTCAGCGCCAGGTGGGCAGTTTTTATTTGAAGCCGAGGCTCAGGGAGCGAGTCTGGGATGCGCTGTCATGCTCGGTGGGTTTTTTTTAAAGGGAGATGTTGGCAGATGCTTCTGGGAGAGGAGCACACTGAGCGTGTGTGGGATAAGAGGATCCAGGGCCGGCAGGGTTATCTCTGATCAGCTGTCAGGGTGATTCTCTTGTTGCTCTGACAGCTGTGGAGTTTCAGTTCTGTTCACCTTGTTTCTGATCTGCGTGGTGTCTTTTTTGTGCCTAGCGTCGAAGTTGTTTTCACAAACGGATCCTTGAGCAGGTAATTATTTTTCTGTGTCCATTTTGCTCTTAGTTTTGATTTTGTTTCTTAAAATTGACCTTTGGAACAGTTTGGCGAGCAGCAGCTTGACTACATGCCTGCCTTCTCTCACTAAAGTGAAATCAGTGCCTAAATTCATTCATGCTTAAAATGTAGCAGTGTCCCTGAAAAAAAAAAACATTGCCTACCACACAATGATTTTGAAACAGGTGCCGTTTTCCCCTAAGCTACCTTGCACCCTTATATACTCGCACAAGTGTTTATGTTGTGTTTCGCTGGGTTTAGTGCCAGCAGAAGGCGTTTTGCATCATTTTCCCTGTCCTGTTTGCAGGGATGTTATACGGGTGTTTTAGTACAAGTGTTGTTGCTTGCTTTGCATTGCGTTGTATTGACTCACATTGTGCCATGTCACCACTGTCCATATGAACGTGTTATTACAGTCATGCAGGTGTGTAGTGTTCCTGAAATATTGTGCTCCGTTTTCCCTTGTGTCTGAATCTTTTGTCATTGTGTTGCATTGTGGAATAGTATCAGATTGTTTGTTGCAGATTTTCTCGGCCGCGGGAGGGTTTGGTTGTATACGGTGCCTGTATCTGGGCTCTTTGAGTCAGATGACTCACTCTTTGGAATGCATTGTTGCGTCATCTTCAGACAGCTCTGTGATTGGAGGGTAGGAGCACATTCATATCTGCTCATTCACAGGCTGCCCTTTGTATTATGGGATACAGTCTTCTCGTCACCGTGGAGCTGTTACATTCACATGACTGTGACACTGCATGCACAGTGGGAAATTCACACTGCGCCTGGAGCCATCCTGTCATCAAGATTTCGTGTGTCTTATACCTTTTTCTAAAAACCTTCCTGGCTTTAATGTAACTGCTGAGATAGCTTACACATTGTTCCCCATGATTTAGTCTCAGCTCTAGACACATAATCTCTGATTGAGTGACTGGACAGCCCAAGTTTCTGATTGGTGCTAGTTGATTTCTCAGGGTGGATTTGATTGGTTGAGGCAGCTTACTGTTTCACCCAGCCTCCCCCAAGACTTCTAGGAAAAGATAATTAATTACAAGCCTGACAAGTGATGAGATCTTTGATTTTGTCTCTGAGAAGACCATGTTTTGTCCAGTGAATTCACTTTAATGCCCTCAGACCGGCGTTATATTGTGCCCCCTCAGAGAAAAAAACATTATTTTAAGTCATTAATTCCTTCTGCTATCAGGCTACTAAATGCTGAGAGTAGTCATTTCATTTTAAATGACTGGTACATTCTTTTTAAACCTGGTCATTTATTTATATTATTCTATTTATTTTTGTAATAAATGTTTTTATTTATATGTACTGCTGCTCGGTGCTCCCTTGTATGTTGATCTGCTGCCTCTGACATGTAACCACCTGCCTGTGAGTTTCTGAAGCTGAGCTGTGTGTTTGGACTGGGTAAGCTGCAAATGAATTGCCCTTCTTGGGATTAAAAAAGTTTTCTGAATCTGAAGAAGATGAAAGCAGGCAGCCCATATGATTATATTAACTGGGTAACATATGTTACCTATTACCTATGGAACATGGTACTACTTGGAAAATGGGGAAACTTCCTGGTAAGTGAGCTCTTATGAACCCTAAAATGGGCGGAGCTAGCTTATGACATCAAACTCATAGTGGTGCAAACCATTCCCAGGGCCGTGATTCTCTACAGCAAGTGAGTCTTCGCATTGCATCAGCCTGTGATGGCACATGACGGCTCCACCCTGTTTAGATTACCTAACAGTCATGAGACTCGGCTCTGATCCCGCACGGTTAAAGGGCAGAGCTCAGTTCAAAGGAGCCTGGGACTGACTGCGCTGGTCAATTTCGTCATAACGGAGTTTACCTGCAAATCAACCTCTTTGATTTTCAAATCGTGTTTGTTCAGGCAGTCTTACTTTGGCCTTCTGGTTATATAGGGGTAACAGAAAGGCAAATCGCTGAATCACATGCACGAGTTTGAAGCCAGACTGCTGATATTCAGTGTCTGGATTTCAGGGAGAAAGAGATTTATTGGCCCTGGCCACCTAAGAGTCTGACAGCGAAGTGCTAAAACAATTTGGCCGCCTACCAATTCACGCTGGCAACACTAATTCTATTGATCCACAGTCATTACTGTACTGCAGTGTGCCCTGGGGATGAGGTGTAGGAGCAGGACTCTTAACAGGGAGGTTGCTAGTTCAAATCCAGATGGGGTTGTGAAGACTGCTGTCACACCCTTGCCTAAAGTGCTTAACCTCTACCCTCTTCTTTTCCTTTTCTCCCTCTCCTTCTTTCTGTTCATTCCTCTACCTCTTTACCTCTCTCTGTGCTACTTTCCTTCTCTCTCTCCCTCTCTCCATTTCATTCCCAGAAGACTGATACCACAGAAGGAGATGAGGCTAAACCTACGGTTGGCAGAGAGGAGAAGACAACAACGCACAGATCCAAGAAAGCCAGCCTCGAGGATGAAGACAACGAGGAAGATCAGGGTCAGGGTGAGAAAGATGGCATTCAGAGGGCAAGGAAGGCAGAGGCAACAGCGCCATCTGCTGGCAATGCTGGCACTTCTGCTGCTGCTCCAGACTAAGAGGATGAGGGCTCCATGCCTAGGAGGAAGGGCCAACCAGGGAAGAAGGAAGGGAGGAAAAGGTCCTCAGAAGAGGAGGATGAGGATGAGAGTGGAGGTGCGGGGAAGGGCAGGTGAGATGGCGGCGGCAGCGGTGACAGGGGTGACGTTTCAGACATCGACTCACATCGAGCCCAAGGGGCGGCCTGGGCCGCAAAGCCCAGAGGCCCGATGAAGATAGCGAGGAAGAGGATGGAGGAGCCTTCAAGATGAAGATGGTGGCGCAGAAGAAGGCGGAGAAGACTGAGCGTGAGTGGAGGGCAGAGGAGGAAAAAGCCAAGCTGAGGAAGCAGAAGGAAAAGGAGAGGGAGAGAGAGAGAAGGACGAGAAGGAGAGAAAAAGAAGACAGCAGTGTCTGAGTCTCAGCAGAGATGGCAGTTTATGAGGTTCTGTCGCTGTCCACAGGCTCGCCCTGATCCGAACTTTGATGCTAATGTAGAAACAGACTCAAAGGAGATGGCTGACGGATTGGGGTTCATGTCTTCAGCGCAGAGATCATCTACCACCTGTTTGACACCTTCACAAAATACCAGGAGGACGAGAAGCAGAAACAGGACGAGTCCAAGTAGGTGACAGAGGGTGTGAGGCCCAGCTCACTGCTCTGCTGCTTTACGCTCAGTAATGTCCACATCGGCCTGTGTTTTAGCATACATTTCAGAGAAAAGGATATTCAAGAAACTCAAATTCCAGCTGTAATTTTAATCAGCTTTACTGACCTGTCAAGTGCATGAAATTATACCTCTTAGCTTCATGATCTGCTGTAAGCCTATTGAAACAACAAGCGCAGCTCAGGCTGGAGAAATCCACCTGTTTTCAGGATGCAGGTGGTGCTGTGGTTTTTTTCCGTTTGCTTGGCTTGGAGCAGCTTACGAACAGATCGCACGGCTGTCTGGACCATGAACGTAATGAACATAATGCTCTCTTATTATCCGTCCCCCTTACCCCTCCCTCTCTCTCTCCCTCCCTCTCTCAGCAGATTGAACAGCAGCCCTTCGATGCTCTGAAACCTGGTTCAGAGACATGATGCAGACATCCATCTGGCAGCAGATCATGGAGCTGAAGAAGTGAAGAAGACCTTGGAGATTATCTGGCCAAAGAGCAGACAGACACACACACACACACACACACACACACACACACACACACACACACACACACACACACACACACACACACACACACACACACACACACACACACACACACACACACAGCACCTCTAGTACTATGCTTTGGTGTCCAGTCAGTCACTTACCTGTGCTTATGTGAATATTCTGGAAGGGGTTTCTAATCAAACCCACCACTGCCATGAATACTCCACCCCTTTCTGACCCCTCCCTTTTCTTCTGGCACCTTAAACCCTATCAGTGCCTACACACCTCCTAGAGTGAATAAACTACCGTACGTGGTAAAACGATCCTGTTTGTACTTGAGAATAAAATGCTAAATAAATGTATTATTTAAAAGAAATTGTCTATTTATGGAAACCCATAGATCTATATCCTTTTTTGTTTGTATGGTTTTTGGTAAATGGGAAATACTGTTGAAACCACACTCTGCATTTTCACATAAAGGTCAGTTGTTATTGGTGTACTTTTCACCATAAAAATACTGTATGTGTGTATGATGGTGTTGCTAAGATACCTTTTTTAATATGAAGGACAGAAAGAGATTTCAGCATGATGCCACCTTTCACTAGACTTCATCATTCAGCCAGCGGTCTTTTACATAATTAATGAACGCGGTAATGTAATTCCTCTTTTTTTTAAACCTAGAATATTACCATGGCCTTTAATATTCTCTGGCAGGGCTTAATTGGATTAGGTTCTGAAGTTTAGCCGTTTTGGTCATGGGACACTTGGTGTAACAGTCTGGCGGGGCTCCTCCATTCGGTTTGAAAAATCACGCCTCTCGAAATCCTCCGTCTATAAATAAAACATCATCAGTCATAAATGGTCCTAAACTCCATTAGGCAGTTAGGAAGTGGAGCTGAGAACGCTGCATAATTGTGCAGGCAGCGGTGTGCGGGACCCGGCCATTAATAAAAAAACCAGAGAGTAAACTCGCCATAAAGTCATTTTAACAGAGTTCAATGTTTATTATTAATCTCTCTTAGAAAAACATAAAAATGATTTCACAGCTTGAGGTCTTCAGGCACAGGTGATTAATGTTAGATGGTTTTCGCTGGTGAAATGAGATGTCCCCGCCCCCCTCCCGTCCTGCACAGCTGCGCCTGGGAGTCAGAAGCACCCTAACACACTGGTTCTCAACTCTTTTACCAAGCCCTCGGATATGAAAACAAAGGCAGCTGACCGCACGATAACCCTGTCTAATAAAAGTAAGAAAGAAAATCAACTTTTAGGAAAATAAGGTTTGATCTCCCCCTCTACTTTCCTCGTGTCAAGAAATACATTCAGCTCCTATGTACAACAACCTTATTAGGTTTGTGAAAGATGCACGGTCACTTGATTAAACTCGTAAACGTTTTATGAGAAGGGATGTGTTTTTTTTTCATAATTAATCAAGAAATACAGATTTTTAAGGCCCTGAGGGCTGGTTTCCAAGACAGCAATTAAGCCTAGTCCCAGAGAAAATTTCCATGGAAATCTGCACTGAAAACAATATTTCTTTCTAAGCCTAAGCTTCACCTACTGGGGAAAGCGAACCCAACAAGCCCATGAAATCAGTACTTCCCGATTCATCATGAAAAATCATACCCGTGATGAGGATTAAAGTTTGAGAACCACAGATTGAAAGGAAAGGGGGAGGGACAATCTCTCCAGCGAATGAGTTTCTTTCTCATATCCGTGCGGGTGGCCCCGCCCACATCCACAGCCATGTTTTCTGAGTGATATGCGAGAACTTTCAGGGTTTGGTCTGTTTGTGGTTTCCATCACAACGACAAACGCACAACCAATGAAAAGAAAAAAATTGGGAAAAAAAAATGAACTTACGAACATCTCTTAACACAGTTTGTAAACACCGCACCGTAAAAACCGATAAAACATTTTTCTTCCATATAAACAAACTTTTCCTCTGTCAATACAGCGGATTACCTACAAGAGATCTGGAACCATTATTTACATGCAGTTCTGAAATTTTGGCACTTTTTGTTTTTGCAAAAGTACAAAAGTCATTTTCAGGTCATCGATATAAAACGAATTCCTCGTGTAAGAGCATGTATTGTTTAATTGGTTTTTGTTTTTGCTAACCATGCTGTTTTTGCAAATAACTATACAAGCGTATGTGGCACAGTGCACACAGGGAGAAAGAGGAAGAGAGGGAAATATGGGCAAACAGGAAGGAAATCTTCCTCTTTCTCTTCCTCGTCAGGTTGCTAGCGAAACATCCCTCAGCTCCGGTCGGAGAACCGCAGCGAAACGTCTCTTGCTGATTTTCTGAGGGTCGAATCGTTGGTTCAGAAGTCCTCAGACACTCAGTGATCCTCGCCCGGTTCCGTCCAGACGCTGGGAAGCAGTCTGCAATCGCTGGAGCGTTCACACTGAAGCAGTTTGTTTTCCTGTGGGGGTCCCCCACGCACAAACACCTCACTCCCGTTGTAGTGTTTTTCAGTCCATAGGAAAGCGCTGGGGTGGGGGGTGTCTCCCCCTACGTGATTTTCAGGGTGCTGCCATAAGTCTGCTGCACCACCACCTGCACGTTGTCCAGGATGAAATCGAAAGCCATGCTCCACACCGACTCCACTGACTGCTGCATTAGCCTGTGAGTTTGAGAGAAAAAAGAAATAAGCATAAAAATATGCACAACAAAATGACAATTTAGTTTCAACCAGTTAACCTAGCTCAATTCTTTTTTAGCTGTATACTCCTATGTTAGCAACCTCATAGATTAGACAACAGCAAAATGTTTCATGTGCAGATACAACAGGTTTTGGACATCATAATTAATGAGCTGATCAAACAAATGTAGGTAAGCCATCGAATCACATACATGATTTAACCATGAAATAGTCAAGAGCAGAAGTCTGCAAGAAATCCTTGAATTTCTAACGCCTTCCTTGCCGATTCCTGGTTTTAATCCAAGCACAAAGAAAGGGAATAAAACAAAAGTCTACCTTTTCATGTACTTGATGACGAGGTCGAGCTTCTCCAGGTCGCGGTCCTCCACCAGCTCGGTGCAGTACTTCACCACCTGAAGGATGTCCTCCTCCATTGGGTCTGGGGAGAAGAGCGCACTCAGTACAGCACTCTGCCCCTCAGTCCGCCTAGCGCCCGCCCCTATCCGCGATGACATCACACACACAGCATGGGATTACCCCCAAGGCCACGGCCCGAAACACCGCGACAACATCAACACCACACACATCAATCAAGAGACTCGTGCTGCTCGTTAGCCTGGGCTATTGATACATGTACAGAAAATTCTATTTGATACAACTTATTCTTGCATCAGAGCATTTTGTACTTAAAAACTACTATAAAAATGACACAGGAACATAAAAATACATAATGATGAGAACAGGCGACTGGGCCCAACTAGGTTAATTCTTTACCGACAGATTACAGAGTATCCAGCACTGTGTCAAGCCTGGACTCAGAGGGTCTCTATTACATGACCTGGCAAGCTGTTTTGAGCCTTTATATTGATGCCCTCTGTGTAAAAATAGCACTCCCTGATATCATTACAGAGTTTAGCAACACCAAGATCCTTCACTCACACCCAACACTTCTTGGATAAGGATGGAAAAATAAGCACTACTTTTCTGTTTTAGGTATATGGGAATAGAGTCCCACTCCTCCCCCACACTATACCTGAGATGGTAGAATCCAGTCTCTCCCCCCACACTAAACCTGAGATGGTAGAATCCCATTTCCCCCATGCTATAAAATGAGATGGTAGAATCCAACCTCTGCCCCCACACTATACCTGACATGGTAGTGACCCATTCCTTCAGCAGGGTCCGGATGTCTGAAAGCTCACAGGCCCCGGCCAGGGTAGGACCAGGGCGGGGTGCGAGTTTGGACAGCTGGTGCTGAATATCCGGTTTTATGGGGGACACTGTGGGTCCATTCTCAACCTGACGTGAGAAAACAGGTTGGAAAAACACTATGCCTCAAACACAAGCAGAGACAGTCCCAGTCTGTCCCATCTTCTCACTTTGTGTGACCCGTTCATCTCGACTGAGTGAAATAAAGGGTTTTCCCCTCACCTTCAAAGTGTTGCCATCCTCGTGTTTGAGCACGTGCGGGAACAGCTTGGCCGGGCTGCTTTTGGCAGGGCTGTTACCATGGAGACGGGCTTTCAGGGGACTGGCTCCCTTTTTGGCGGGGCTCGTGTTCTTCCTCTTGTAGCGTCGCTTGGTCCGGCCGACCGTGGGCTGCTTCAGCTGCAGCAGAGGGTTCCTGGCCGCTGCAGGAGAGACGTGCACGTTCAGCGAGGCTGTGCAGCTTAGCAGTACTTCCACTACTGTGACTACAACGACTCCAAGTGCTGTGAAAATGAATACCACTACAACTACTCCTGCAACTACAAGTATAACAACTACTACATCAACTAGAACAACAGCTAATATCACTACTACTATTGAAACTATCATAATGAATACTACTACTACAACTATGAGCAAAACAACCAACACTACTACAACAAAGACAACTACAACCAATACCACAACCACAAGTGCTACTGCAACTGCTACTGCAGGGACAACTGCAAATATAACAATCACTGCTGCAACAACTATTGCTATAACTACAACTGATAACATCAACACTAGTGCTACTGCTGCTTACCACTACTGGTTCATTCACTGAAAGCATGCTGAGACACAACTAAGACTCAGGCCCAGTTTATAACACAGATTATGAGGGTCTTTATTCTACCTGTGGGGCCGTGGGAGGGGGTGTTTTCATTGCCCCTATACGCTGATCTCAGCTCCTCCTGCAGCTCCACCGGCAAAGCTGCAAACACCTCGGGGTCCACCTGAGAGCGAGCGAGAGGGAAGTGAGAGAGGCGTCAGAGGAGGAGAGAGAGAGAGAGGGGGAGAGGGAGCGGGAGAGAGGAGGAGAGAGATAATGTGAAGGAATCTCTTTCCCAAGGCAAGGCAGTGCAGCACTGTAAATTCATTACAGAGAGCAAAAAAATAAAAATTAAAGTCTGAGGAAGGTGTGGATTGTAAATCCCTCTCCCAGAACCCCGAGAGTCACTCCTGTTGTCATGGTAATGGTCGGAGCAGCCCGGAGTGAACGGTGTCGTGCAGGTAGTGAGCGAAGTGAATGCTGTCGTGCAGGTAGCAGGTGGAGTGAATGGTGTCGTGCAGGTAGTGAGCGAAGTGAATGGTGTCGTGCTGGTAGGGGGTACCTGTGAGAAGTCTGGCAGCTCCAGTATGATGCCAGTGGGCCCGCTCTGCCCTGCCTGGTCAGAGATGTGCAGGACCAGGGTGCCCACAGGCTCCAGAGGGGCTGGAGGAGCCGGGGGAGGCAGAGGAGGGGGCGGGGAAGGGGGCGGCGCCTCCTTCTGCCTCCATGACTGCTCCACCTGCTCTCTCAGCTCCGCTGGCAACGCTTCCAACACAGAACGATCCACCTGAGGGGAGAGAGAGAGACAGAAAGAGAAAGAGAAAGAGAGAGAGAGAAACAGGGTCAAACCCTCTCATCCACACCTCAAACGGTATCTAGAGCCAATTACGGATACAGCAATTATAAAAACATGTCAGCAGTAAAATTTTGGTTCAGATTGCATCAGCACATCTATAAAGAACACGGACTAAAGTAGTAACTGATACTAATAAAAAAGGAATCATTACAAATCAAGTACCAAACACAAATGGAGATAAAAGGTTTCCATGACGCAGGCAGTATGTAAATGAGGTACCTGGGAGGGAGAGGGGACCTCGATGCTGAGGTTGAGGCGTGTCCGGGCGTGGCTGGGCGTGTGTAGTCCCCCATTGTATCTGGGTGGGGGCTCCCCTTTGCTGGTTCCGGGTACGGGCTCTGGAGCAGGGGAGGCCGAGGGTGGTGGGGTGGTGGCGTGGGTAGGGGTGGATTTGGGGGTGGGCGGAGCCCTGGTGGGAGACATTCTATTCTGATTGGACCTTCCATCTAAAGAAGGGATGCTGGGAGAGTCCGCTGAAATAGACACAGAAGTTAAATTCAGTGGGGCCAACTCATGCACAACATTAACTAAGACAAAATAACATGGACAGCCAGCCAACAGAGTATAGAGCACTAACTACACACAATCAACCAAACAATCAATACAACAGTCGGACTAACCAATGAGAAACCAACCAATCAATAAAGGAATCAATCAGTAAGGATATGGGGTCATAATTCAGGGCATTTTGATGCATGTGCAGAAGTGACAACAGGAACAGATAGGAAGTCTGATTAGACAGCAGAGGAGTTGTAGCTATCGCAAATCTACATGATTTCACCCCCACACACATACACACACAGACTCCTCTCTCTTTGACCTCTGACCTTGGGCAGCAGGGTGTCCCGGGGTGCGCTGGGCCAGCAGCATGTCGATGACGGAGCGAGGGCGGTGGGGGCTCTCGGAGGTGGGGCCAGACCCCCCCACCAGCTGCTGCATCTGCACGCCCACGCCCCGCAGGTCCGTCACACTCAGCTTCATGGAGTGGAAGAGTTTCACGGCCGCTGTGCTGATCGCTTTAGCGCAGTCTGTGGGGTGGTCCAGATTCACCGCCCTGGAGGGGAAAGGGCAGCACAGTCAATAACACACATACTTTAGGGGGCAGTGTACACACACACACACACACACAAACACACACATACACACACACACACACACACACACACACACACAGACATACACACACACAGACACACACACACACACACACACAGACACAGACCACCCCACACAGGAGGGACACAGTGGGCAGTCTCCGTCGTGGAGGTCTGGTGTTTATCCAGGTTACTGTTTATACCCCCTGCCCTGGCACAGTTAGCTTATTGGTAGTATACACTTGCTCATTTTCACTGACGGTTAGATGTTTCACATGCAAACATGAGAACAGCTTTTGGCTGTCATTCATTAGTGTATTAAAATATGTCAGATCATACACATAATTGAGCTGATTTACTCATTAAGAAAAGAAGGTGGCAAGCATCACATACGAGAGGGAAATGGTTTACTAGTACATGTGACACGGGGGTTTGACTCTTTGAACCAGTCTGGGGTTCTTCTGACGCGGTCACTATGGTTTTTGCTGTTTGGACACCGTCTATCTTGTCAGTGTGCTAACCACACAGGGAAAAAAGGGCAAGCGCTGTCTCATAAAACAGTCCACACACTTGTTTCACAGTAGATGTCTCTGTGCCACTTTGCAAAGCCAGTTTACAAAGGAGTGCATGACTCATTTTGAGTGCACCTACAATTACAGTTAACGCACCTGCGCTGCCAGGTATGACTCAGTCTTTGAACAGCTTTGCAAATAATGTGAAAGTGATTTAAAGCAATCTGCATTCTAGACAGGCGGATGAGTGGGGCTTCAGACCAGCACGGCTACCTGGTTGAACTCTTTAAAAGATATCCGCAAAATGCTCTGAACAGGTGGCGCTACTTTAAAATGCACACTGTCATTTCATGAAAGGGAAATTAATTTATTAAGGTGGTATTAGCTAGTTATAGTTAACCTGTTGCTGGTCAAACCAAAAAGCTAAAGCTAGCAACCAGCTAAAAGCAAACATGAAGGTGTGGGAAAACCAAATAGCACATCTGAATCAAGTTTAACACGAAACAGTGCCACCTAACCAGAGACCTTGGAATAGCTTTTTTTTGGGCATCTTTTTCCAGTGAGAGGGAGGTGGAAGCCCCCACCCATAAGACAGATAGCTGCACCATGAAAGTGCTCTTTTAAACCACCTTAAGTCCTTTAAAAAGCCTTGACATTTGCAAATGGTTTTCACAATAAAAGCACAAAAACCATCCCACCCAAGCTCCTTCTCTCTGTCATTATTCAACAGCCTCTCTGCTGTTCGCAAATAAGATCAAACAAGCATTTTTCCATGAGCCTTCACGACAGGTATGGATGAGTAAAAAGCTGCCCTCACCTGGCCAGGTTGTCGCAGATTCCGTGGCCCCCATATTTGGCGGGCTCCGTAGGGGCCCCTGGTTTGCGCACCATGACCTTGAGGGTGAGCCTGCGGCCCCGTAGCCCCGCCCCCTGCAGCCGCCTCTGCAGCTCCAGCGACAGGTTACCCAGGAAAGACTCCGCCTCCTCCACCTGGAAGAGGGATGGAGAGGCGGGGCAATGGGGTGGGGTCAGAACAGGGGGTGGAGTCAGGGGCACCATCCATTGGACTAGTTGTTAAACAAGGTTCTTAGCTCCACCCTAACAGAGCACATAAAACCTCATTTCAACCATCACATCACCCAACTTCTGAATTGCTATGCAATCTGTTGAACTCTCCTCTATACAGCTTCCAAGCTTCATCACTGCTGATGAGAAATTAACCTTCCTGTTTCAATAAAGGTTAAATAAAAATAAAGACAGCAGGACATTTTACATTTAAATGCAAGTCTTTGATTGACTCTGTTACCCTGATCGACCTACACAGCTCTCAACTTCTACTTACGCACAATACAAATATACTGCACTTCTGCCAAATACCCTCAGACTCTGACCAGTGTCTAAGTTTTCACATCTAAAGCATGTGCTGATACAGTAAGACTGTTCTGAGACAGTCAGATGAGAGAGTGTTCATATCTCCAGAGATCTGACAGTCTGGACCCAGAATAGAGCTGCACCAGTCCCAATTGTAGGGCTGATAACCGTGAGTCTCTCTCTCAATCTGATGTAGTACACAGCTCCAAAAGCACTGAAACCTCTTCAAAGATTACATTTCCTTTTATGCAGACAGACGGCATAGTTTGGATTTGAAAACGGACTGTTAGAGCATGCAAGCTCGCAGTAAAAATACTGATTGGAAAACCGTGTACGCAGCATTTGTGATTCATTTGATAACTTTCAAAGGCTCTCAATACTTGAACAAGGCAGTGTAAATTTTGAGTTAATAGTGATTGGTCAATAGTCAGTTACTACTTCAGGCACATTAGAATGGAATATAATAGAACTGAATAAATTTTAATTACACAGTAAGGGAGCCTAAAATGATAAACCACCTAAATCAAAGATTGACTGAAGATTGAAGATCAGACCAATCAGATTTCAGGAAGCCAAGGCCAGAAAATCTACCCGGATACAGAGTGAGAAACCAAGCATCTGAAGCCAAGAGTGGATCTGCACTGACCTGTGTGAACCTGATCCCGTAGTTCATCTCCGCGGATACAGACTTCCGCTCTTTCTCGCTCCTGACGGGCCTGTCATCCAGCCCGCGGCAGAACCGGTAGAGGGTTTGGCCTGTCCGCGGCCCGAACTCCTTCTGGAGCCGGGACATGGGAATCTGCTGCAGGTCTCCGCATGTCCGCACCCCCAAAGAGGCCAGCTTGCACCCCATCGACCGCCCCACGCCTGCACACAGCACAGCGAATCACAGGCTGAGAACCCATCCGCACCACATACATTACAATGAAGCACTTAGCAGACTGTCAGCATCCTACAAAAAAACCTTTTTCAAAAAAAAAAAAAAAAAAAAAAAACTACTTTCATATCCAAAAAGGGTTGCTCTTAAGAGGTTTAACAGACAGGCAAAACACTACAATCTTTCACCTTTCAATCATTAAGCTTTATAATATACCAGCGTCTGAATTTTTTCTGCCCTAAAGCAAGACAGACTCATGAATTCAATCTTGTTTTGCAGTTAGGCAACATGATGACAAGACCTTAATCAAGTCAAAGTTTTCAATGCCTCAAATCAGATGGGCTTTCATTTTCAGAATTAAAAAACAGACAAAGCTGACATGATTCCCATTTAGGATGTTTCACCCGTCAAGGTTTTTTAATGGAAAAGTGATTCCATACAGACACCTAGAACATGTAGTACATATCCTCCAATGACCCCTGTCTGGATCCCAGTAGCTGTTTCCTTAAGCCGCCAGCAGAGGGAGCTCCTCTCACCTGGCAGACTAGTGACTGACTGGTCTCTGATAAAGTCGTCCACTTCCTCCGACTTCAGGTTGTACTGTCCGTCCGGTTTGGCTTTGCGAGTCGCCATTCTGGCCAGCAGAATGTTTGAACCTTGTGGTAAAATTACAAATCACTTACAGTAACGAGATATAAAGAATTAAGGCACCTTTAGACTTATAGCCGAACACTAACCACACAGTCACAACCATCTTAAACACATCTCTCACCTCTTTACAGAGAAAGTCTAACATCTTCCCTCATCAGTCAAACTAAATAAATTCCCCGCACTTCGACCATTCGGAATGAGATCAACCTGTATGCCCATGAAACCAAAGACCTGGAATATGACCACACCTGGAGTGCAAATACTTACACAGTACGTTATTTATATAAAATAGGTACATTTATGCTGAAAATAACTTCTAAACTTTATAGATAAATGTGTCTATTATTTATTACTAATACTATTATTAGCCTAGCATCTCTACTACTTCTGCTGGCTCTACTGCTAGAACGACCACAACAACAACTACCACTGCTCTTGCTACTACTAAAACTACTACTACAACTGCTAACACCACTGATAAGACAACCAATGCTAACGGTTACAACCACACTGCTACTGAAACTGCTATTACAGCTAATCATAATGATTATAGTGATAATAGTAATAATTATAATAATGATGACAGCATGTCTCATGAAGGTTAAACCGGAGAGGCGGGTGGGAACTCACCCATTCCCACGGAGGCAGAGCAGCCTGTCCTCTCTCGCACGTCCGCCCGGATGGCTCCAGCTAGCTCGTCCGGGGACACGGCCATCTCCGCCAGCACGCCGCTGGCGTCCAGCAGGGCCTCGTCGCAGCTCAGCGCCTCGATGTCGTGAGTGTAGCTGCGGAGTGTGGGGGGCGGGGTGGAGGAGAGGGGCGAGGGGAGAGGGGAGAACAGAGGTGAGTGATCTGGGTTGCAGACTTTGTTGGAGCAGGTCAGACTCAGGTCCTAGTTCACCAACTAAGTGGATGATACTCTCTCAGTTCACTCTCTGAGGTGTCCTTGTCACTCCTAAAACACTTGGACTCCCCTGCTGGTGTCTCACACTCAGTAAGGCTTTTCATTGTCTATTCATGACACATAACTAAGGCCCGAAATAAATGTTTTGTCAGCAATCTAAGGAAAAAACCCCCAGCTTCTTACATTTTTAAAAGTTTTGAGTTTAATACATGAATAGATAGCTTGAATCATCAGTTCCATTGTTCTGCAACTAATAGATTTATTCAAAGCATCATGAGACTAAGATTGTTAAGTGTAATTTAGCACAATAACAGAACTTCTTGTCAACACAGTTTGGATCATGTAGGAGTCATCCACATCCCAATTATTCATGTCAATATTACATCCCATAATATTCCACCTCCAGCCATCACAGACTCCGGCTGTGAGACTTCAGCTGGAAAAAAGTGGGTCCACACGGGGACAGGGCCAGGGACCATCCCATAAACCTACAGAGCGATTGTGGGAACGGATGCCTGCCATCTTCTTACACAACACAAAACACACGGTCAAGATATCCAGACTACAGGGCGCATGAGATAACAAAAGCGGTTATTTGTGTTACACCTGTAACACAATAACTAGGCTAGGCTGTGTTATGCTCCGGTATGTGATGTGGCGGTAAGATATGTTGTGTTATGCTATGCTATTTTCTGCTATGTTAAGTCATGCTATGTAACGCTATGTTATGTCACGCCATGCTATACCACGTTATGCTATTAGCACTTCAGTGAAGATGGACCTTGCGCTTTTTGGTCTTTGTGATTGGTCAGGTCTTAACCTACTGTGGCCTAACGCTTTGCTCTAAATCAGGGCAGCTGCTCAATGACTGTGATGTAATGTAATGTAACATGATGTAATGTAATGTGATGTAATGTAACGCGCGTTGTCGTAGTACCTCGCCAGCGTCTCGTACATGGCCTGGGCCACCTCCTTGTAGGCCTGGAAGTCGTAGGGCACCGACTGCAGCGCCGGACACAGCTGTTTGGCTTGTCCGAAAAACATCCCATTCCGCACGCCCGCCTGCCTGGGGTGGGAAGGGGGAACAAACACACTAAGTGTGAGCCTCGCATTACATGCACGTCACCATGGTAACGTGCACAACATGCACTCAGCACACAGACATGCTAAAATACTGCGGGAACAAAGCAGTGCTGGGGAGATGGAACTGTAGAACACCATATAATACATTTTCTAGAACTGTAATTTGCAATGGCACTGAATGGGAAAACCAGACAAACACATACATTTAGCCATGCTTGCATATATGTTGACAACAATGTTAAGAAAATAGGCTTGCGTGCATGTACATGCCAGTGTAATTATACTGAAGCATGTATTCCTACATTCAGACCAAACCAGGGGAATTAATGGTGTCCATGTGTCTGATGGCTGAGGACCAGCTTCAGTCTCTCAGCTCCTCAGCTGCAGTGTTTTACATTATAAGACACGGCCAATCAGGAAGGAGAAGGAAACGGACTGACACGATGCTGGCTACGAGCACACAGTTTGGATGGGGAAATAAAAAAACCAGGGTCTGGTTTGGGTCAGGAATTGGGGTGGGGCAGGTACCTGGCTTCGTAGCTGCAGGAGGCGATTTCGGCCATGGAGAGGGAGGCCACATCTTGGTCCACGCCGTTGCCATGGTTTTCAGGGTTGTCTGGAGAAGGGGTCGCCTCGAGGTCAGCGTCTCTCTCATCTGCAGAGCCGACAGCGAGACGCAAGATTGATGCTCAGACCCGACAGTGACTCAGCCGAAGAGGCGCTTTAGGACCAGCAGTGAGTCAGCAGAACTGGAGCTCTCCCAGGTGCCGTTCTTACCTGGTCTATTCTGGGCCCATTTTCTCTGGTAGTACTGCAGCTCCATTTGGGGGTTGGCCCCGGGTCGCTGGGCGACATGGCCCGGCCCTCGGTTACTCGTCACGGCAACAGGCTTTCCTAATGGCGGCAGTGGACGCGCAGTCAGTGACAGATGGCAAGTGGAGGGAGTGTGTTAGAGACCGAGTGTGTCTGTGAAATATGAGATTACTGAGGCAGGCAGTGTTAATTAAGTGAGTGTGCATGAGTTAATGTGTGTGTGTGTGTGTGTGCGCGAATGTGAGCGTTTGTCTTTTTGTGTGTTTGTGTTTCTGAGAAAGTGTGAGTGCATGTGTGCCTCTGTGTGTGTGTGTGTCTGTGTGTGTGTGTGTTTCTGTAGTGGTTAATTGCTTGTTGTAACCCATAGGTTCCAGGTTTATTCCTGCAGGTGCAGGTCTCTCACCCTTAAGTTCTGGCCGGTGTCGGATCCCCACAGAGACGAAGAAGCAGTCCATATCAACATGCATGATACAGGGCTGCTGGGTCTGTGGGCCGGCCGGTGCCACAGGACCTGGGGCACAGACAGACAGATGGACAAGTGTGAAGAGGCAGGCAAGCAGACAGACAGACAGACAGACCGGTAGGAAGAGAAATAAAAGCAAACACAATGACAGAAATGCAGGCCGGCAGAAAGACAGACAGAGACAGAGACAGAGATAGAGACAATTGAGCATAAGCAGAGACAGACAATAAAAAGGTAATGTAGACAGGTATAAACAGAAAGAGATAAACAGACAGGCGATGACATAAAGAGATCGAAATCAGCCGGGATAAACGGAGACAGACAGACAAAGACACTGAACAGACATGAAGACAGACAGATAAAGCAAACACTCAGACAGATGTCAGTCACTGCAGAGCCCACTATGAACAGGACAATAGGCCTGACCACCCTGCAGCGGTTAGTAACAGATGGCCGTACAGAATTGGGTAAGACCTGGGATACCGGCTGCATCCAAAATAGTCTTGGACGAAAACACACCCCACCTCTAGCTCCGTTCCAGAGCGATAACCCCCCTGACCTGCTCAGCAGGTTTATGGAAATAGAAATGTATATAAATGTATACTTTATATTTCCATAAACCTACAAGATGTAGCAGATTAACACTGCCATTTGGGAAGACGAGGAGATCAGGGCGGAATTTATTAATGGGAAATCTAATGGCTGTTACAGATGCTGCTGCTTCACAAGAGGAGAACAGACCGGACTCACCGAGCCAACAAAACAACCTCAAGGCTGTCAGACGGATTTTAATTCTGATAAATACTGATTTTTTCCTTTCTTAACGACCGTCTGTCTGGCACTGGGCCGGCGGAATCGGTCAGCCTCCTGGAATGTTCCGATAACAGGGCATTGCTGGGGGCAAAGACCAGGCCACTTCACACACAGCTCGGGACAGCTGGCCGGTCACCGAGCCAAATTCCCCTCCCTAAAAGGCCTTTTCTGTGTTAGCGAGTCCTGAGCTACGTTCCGAACAGTGGAGTGCTGTGTTGATGCGATGTTTTTAGAGGAAGTCAGTGAAACATAGCACAGATCACGGCTAACACTTCGGCCTGTTTCAGTTTGACTGCAAATACGTGGGCGCTTCTTCTCTGAGACCTTCCGTCTGTTTCTGTCCTGTTTGTTTGCAGTTGGTCAAGATGGGCTTTCCTTCTTCATTAAAGAAAGCTTTGAGAAACGGCACTGAGACACTATGTAAATGCAAGCAGTTATTATTAAGATTATTATTACTACTATCATAATTATCATTACTGTTTTTAACCATTTAAAAAGTCAAACTTAAATGTTAGACCACATATTTAAAAAAATATACAGATATCTGATCCAGAGGTATGTTAAATTAAACATAATCGGTTATCATTATTGACCCAGGAACTAAGAAGCAGCAGAAGAGATTTTTCTTTATCTGGTACCTGCGCCTCGTGCCGCGCAGTGACGCTTCAGCCTCTCCCTCCCGGGGAACACAGCGCCCCCTGCTGCCCGCCGCTGCTGCTGCAAGGAGCTGACGTACTGCGAGAACTCGCTCCTCCATGTCGAGATGTGGTGGAGCCGCGAATACGAGTAGAACTCCGAGATGATGTTGGATTCGGCGGGTCGTGCTAAGGGCTTAGCAGGGAGCGGTCCGGGTCCCGAGGTGCCGGGTGCCCGTGGTGGTGGGGGGGGCAGGAGGGCAGGGCTTTGAGGGGAACAAAATGGTGTGTGCCGTTCAGCCGAACTTTACTGTGAGCTGGAGAGCCGGCCTTCTGGGGGCTGGGCTTCTCAGGGCTGCGTGACAGAGGGGGTGGAGTTTGAGGTTTTGTGGCAGGAGCCACCTTCTGATTGGGTGGGAGTTGGAGGGAAGGCTTATGGACTGATTTTAGGGTGCCGGGGCTCTGGTGACCCTCGGGTTGGGGGATTAGGGGCGTCGGGGGTGGGGCTTTTCACGGCCA
This sequence comes from Albula goreensis, assembly GCA_022829145.1. Classification (NCBI taxonomy): domain Eukaryota; kingdom Metazoa; phylum Chordata; class Actinopteri; order Albuliformes; family Albulidae; genus Albula; species Albula goreensis. The sequence goes on from CM040761.1 coordinate 22,563,937, forward strand.
GGTGACTGAGGGGGCGGGGTATGGGGTTTCGTGACTGTATCCACATTCTGGTTGGCGGGCAGTTGGAGGACGGGTTTGTGGGTGGGTGATGTTGTCCTGGATGTCCCCTGAACCGAAGCCTCGGGCTGCGGTGAGCGGGTCGTTTGGGGCGAACGGGACGTCTGGGGGCTGGGCGGCTGCATCACAGGCCGGTGAGGGGGGCCCAGCTGGGGGTCCCGTCGCAGCGGGGAGGGGGTCCGGAGCGGGGCCGTCCTGAGTGAAGCGCCAAGTCCAGCGGTTTTAAGGCACCGTTCACAGGGTGGGCGTGGCCATTGGTGAGGGGCTTCTCCATGGAGCCCCAGGGGGCAGAGACAGGGCTCTGGTCAGGTGATTCGCTACCCTCCGCCCGCACCCCGTTCATTTTGGGGACCGCTAACAGGTCCGGCCAAGGCCTCATAGAGCCATTCCTGAAGGACAGAGAATACTTAATTAAAAAATATTTCTTCACAATCAGCAATTCTGTGGGAACATGTACTCACATATGTAACAGGCTACTGAAAAGATACCGCAGAGCACAGAATCTTATGAAACCTTGCAAATTAGCCACTACCCGCTTTTCCACGTATAACGACTCAAAGCTTCCTACTGCGTGCTGTTACTGAGGAAACCTGCACCAGCTAAACCACTCATTTGGGCCCAATCAGAGCCGGCAACAAATCGCTGTGAAGCTGTCGTGAGGCCACATGTTGGCATGTCGCCATCACTGTCACCATGCGATTGTCACCATGCGATATAATGCTTATCCTGACATTACATCTAATTTACAAACAAACAAACAGGTAGCTTGTTTACTTAACTATATTTCATTACTGATGGACTGCACTATAGTTTTCACAACCAGCCCATCAGAACCACTGCAGGGGGTGCGCCAGGCAACTGAGCACATGGGGAGGTTCATACTCAAGCAATCAGGGCAAAGTAACCAAAGTGATTACACGGCCTCCAGCCGCTTTCACCGTGAACACCGGGTCGCAGCTACCTCTTGGCCCAGATCCATTTAAAAGTTCATTTTGGATGCCAGACAACGTTTAAATGCTATTCACCAAATGAGCTTTTTTTCCTTTCAATGGTGTGAAGATAAACTCATTATGGATTCAGAGTGTATATCCATCACATTGTAAATCGTAACAGGATGTTGAGTGCCGTAGTGTGACAAAACCAGGGGCATGGCTATTATTCAAACAATAAAAATGAAGAAAGAAAGCTATCCGCACACTGCAATAGATGCAACACCGGCAAAATTATTTATTATTCTACTAATGTGCAACCACAGCACAGGTACAAAAAGCAAAAGCAATATTATCATTATAATACTCACAAATCAAAAGCAATACTATCATTATTACTAAGTGATATTAATCAACAAATAAATCATTCAGTGAATGAAGTCCTTGGAAGAGGATTTCATCACTCCAGATTTTCCAGTGAACAGACAACCAGTGCAGCCCAATATCTATATTATATAGAGAGTCTTGCTGGAGGAGTGCTGATCTTGGATAATTTTTACATTTAGGTCCATAATGGATCATGCTAATATGGACAAGGGGGAGCCGATCCCAGATCAGTACTCTTAGTCTCTGTAAATGAGGGCAATTTGTACTCACGGTCTGCAGTCTCCATCCTGACCGGCAAGGTGGGCGTGGCTATTCTCCCTGTTGGTCCGGTGATGGTGGGCGTGGCTCAACTCCCTGGTGCTATGGTGACGGTGGATGTACGCTAGCTCCTGGGTAACATGGCGATAGTGGGTGTAGCCCAGCTCCCGACTGGCCGGGTGACTAAAGGTATGGCCAAGCAGCTGGTTGTCATGGTGATTGAGGGTGTGGCCCAGCTCCTGTTTGACAGGATGACTGAGGGCATGGACCAGCTCCTGATTGGCAGGGTGATTGAGGGTGTGGCCAATCTCTTGGTTGGCATGATGATTGCGGGCATGGCCCAGCTCCCGATTGACAGGGTGATTTAGGGTGTGGCCCAACTCTCCTTTGGCAAGGTGACTGAGGGCGTGGCTAAGCTCTCGATTGGCAGGATGATTGAGGGTGTGGCCCAGCTCCCGATTGGCAGGATGATTGAGGGTGTGGCCAAGCTCCCGATTGACAGTGTGATTCAGAGTGTGGCCAAGCTCCTGGTGGATGTGATTGGTGAAGGGGCTTTTCCCAGCATGCTCCTGGTGGATGTGATTGGTGAAGGGGCTTTTCCCAGCATGCTCTTGGTGGATGTGATTGGTGAAGGGGCTTTTCCCAGCATGCTCCTGGTGGATGTGATTGGTGAAGGGGCTTTTCCCAGCATGCTCCTGGTGGATGTGATTGGTGAAGGGGCTTTTCCCAGCATGCTCCTGGTGGATGTGATTGGTGGAGGGGCTTTTCCCAGCAGGCTCCTGGTGGATGTGATTGGTGAAGGGGCTTGTCCCAGCAGGCTCCTTGCCTTGGCCCTGCGGAACACGGGCTTTTGGGAAGCTAAGCCCTTTCTGCTTGGCATAGAGCTGGTACTGGATATAAGAGAGTAGGCGTCCGGCCTTAATGCTGCAGACAAGGGAAACACAAGGCACACTGTCGCAATGTGTACAGAACGCTACAACACACCGATGAACAGTGCACAAACACACACACACACCATAAATGGCTCCTCCTATTCACGTGGTGACGATCCCTTGGCTCTTTCCACGCTACAGATGGGCCACCAGTTACATGCAGCCAATGTCACCGGAAAACGACAAAGCATGTGATTGGTTCCTGAAACCACAGCTGACCCTGACTGGCTGCTACAGAATGACCTGCTTTCGCTTTTCACATCTTTATGCGGCAAAAATGGGCTATTCGTTGCTTGGCAATGAGGACTTCCGGTCACTTAAGTCTCCACCGGCGACGGTGGAGGAAAAGGTGAGAGAGGGAACTGGGTATGTTAGCACGATAGCAGGCTGGAGGTCATAAATAAGGTGCCAAGGATCACAGAGAGGAAGTCTGGTGGAGTATTACAGGAAATGCTGCTGATAACACTACACTGTAGATCTACAATAACACTAACATACCACCCTCTAGACTTGAATTCTGCCACACTAATATACACACAGGAAATGGATGTGACTACCTGAGCACTAAATTATCTCAAATATTTGAGAAATCCAAGAGATATCTAACCAGCTTTGTTCAAATCCACTCAGCCATTACTGAAGTCCCTATGCTGAAATCTTTGCTCAGGTTTGGCTGAACTTGGCTTCTAAAAGCCTCGCTCAGCCAATTGTAAGTGATGCCCACAACTCTTGTCTCCACACCTGTTCCGCCCACCTACCTGTCGGTTATCCAATCAGGTCGCACCACCTTCTCCCCCCTCAGCTCCTGTATCTTGTTGTTGGGCAGGTTGGTGGCTATGATGTGGGTGGTCTTGCTGCGGGAGTAGTACACGTGAAACTGGCCACCATGCAACATCATCAGTCTGCGCAGCTCATCTGCAGTTGGGTCTGCACAGGAGGAGTGAAACGGTTAGGGGGTTGGGCTTGTAACTCAGGGGTTGAGGTTTAATCAACAGGCAAGACATTGCAGTTGAGCAAGCTACTAAACCTAAACTTCTTCAGCAAATACCCAGCTGCACTCTCATTGTTAAAATGAAAAATATACTCTCAAAAACAGTTCTTCTGGAAAAAAAAAATAAATAAATCCACATGAAGGTTATAAAGGAATTTTCCCATTTCAAATGAACAGGAAAAGGAAGAGGAAGTTGGGTGCGCAGGTTCACCAAAGAGTGCTCCCTCAGACAGACCCCGTGTAGCTGCCGCGACAGAACGTCAGAGAAGGCGTGTGAGTCCCTGGTGTGGTGTTGCTTGCCGGGACGAAACATGAAATGTGAAACAAGCAAAAGCAACCAGCACCATTTTACAAACCTTATCTTCGAAAATCAGCAGCTTTAACCTGGGGAAAATGGTGGGCACTGCAGTAATTTCTCATTAAGAGATGTGAGAGACTTACAGATGGAGAGATGGTTCACATCTTGTTTAATGTCACGCTTAATTAAAGGGTGGAACAGGTTAGGGCGGAGAGCCTACCAAAATTTCAGCGCTCTCTGCATCAGAATCAGATTTGATAGGGAAATAAAGTTTGCTTTTATGCAGTTATATCACGGCAGCAAAAAAAAAAAAAAAAAAAAAAGAAAGAAAAAATATGGCTTTTATTAATTAAAAATATGTACCCTGGAGATTTGCAGCTGTTGCATCCTGACTCAACAATGAGCAGGCTCGACAGCAGAGCTCAACCACACCTCCCAATATGAGCCACGCACACCCACTCATTAGCCATAGCACTGACACACACACTCTCTACCTCATCAGACAAAATTACACACACACACACACACACGCACGCACGCACGCACGCACGCACGCACGCACAGGCTAATTATCCATGGCACTTGCACATACACACACATACATATATATAAATATATATATACTCTTACACTTACGTTACTGGACACAAATACACACATATACACAGCACTAACACACTCAAAAAATGATACACAAAAAATGATAAATAAAATCACAGCCTCTCATTATCCCTTCCTTCTGCTTCTGTCTGGGAGCATCCACAGTCTCTCATTGTCCAGATTACACACACGCACACACACACACACACACACACGCGCACACGCACGCACGCACACATATGCACACACGCACAGTCTCTTATTATCCAGATCACACACGGTCAAACACAGACACACTAAACTAACACTGACACAAACCTATGCACATACTTTCACTTTCACGTGCAAATTGATTGCCCGTCAGTCCCAGACCGCATTAGCGGGTCAACAGCACAGAAAAACAAGAACGACAAGGTCATATGGGAATCAGTGAGGAAAAATCAATACGTCAGGTCCCCTTTGCTTCCCTTCCAGGCCCACCTGGGATCAGGTACGTCTTACCTGTGTACCCATTCACATAGATGGCCACACCGCTGAAGATGTTTGAGCATGTCCCCTCTTTCTGCTTCTCTCTGGGGGCGTCCAGTCTGAACTGCTCGTCCAGCTTGCTCACCTTGGCAGCCATGTACCCACCCTGAAAGCAGAGACAGACCACGGGGGTCAACAGCTTCAGACCGGCACTCACCTCACACTGACCCTTAAAGGGGAAACACCAAAGGTGATCTACGTTTGACAGAGCACATCAATGCAGACTCTTCAGGTGGAGACATGAGCTGGAGTTTAGGGATTTAAGGTTGATTCAAGGGAAAGGAGGTTTCATATCCAATGTCTGCCCAGTGCTATGGCAACCAATGGAACTCTGGGGTTGTGATGGGGATTCTGAACATGAAAGCATACTAAGAAGAAAATAAAAGCCCACAGCCATTCTTTTCTAAACTACACTTTTATGCAGATATATGAAATATGCAGAGATGTCAGTGTTTAACTGGCCATAACTTTCCCTACATAGTAGCCCATAATGTGTTGTTCATCAGGCCTCAATGTAAAATCTAGAAAACAAACTTTAAATTACTGTAATAAACTAAAATACCCAGCATCCACTGGAAATAAAGTAGGCTGTGAACCATCACTGAGGTGTAGTTCTTATATGCAGAGCTCACTAAATGTGACAGACAAGAACAAAAGTCCGACAAAAGTCCCTTCTGAAATTACAGCTTGTTAAACCTCTGTCTTATTTTTACACACACACTGTCGAAAACAAATCGTTTATATAGTAACTATAAATGTATTAAATAATAAAGGTCTTTTCTAAACCTTACTGCTGTGCTCCCAATATGTACATCTGTAGCAGGGAAGAACAAGGGGTATCCAATGGACAGTCCATTCCAGTTAAACAAGATGAGACATGTCACAATAATTTTGGAGAAAGCGCTTTGGAGTTTAAATAAAAGGCTGTTTAAAGTGCACTCTTGGCTCATCTGCCTGAGAGTACCAGGCCAGACACCATGACTTAGAGCAATGTTGACAGAATGTAATTGCGGATTCAATGCGGGAAACTGGAATTAATTTGTTTCACCAAAGTAAATAACAATCGCCTTGCACAGATTTGTGAAAAAAAAAAAAAAAAAAAAAACCTTCTCTGGGTAACAAAGAAAAGATTTTGGCCCCATTTCTGTTCATGACTTTACCCTTTGCAGTAAGGCAGAGTAAACATGGTTCTGGGTATGCCATCGAAAATGGTATATGCAGTTTGAAATCAAGATAACATTACATTCCACCCAACCCTGCTGCTTCTCCAGAACTGCCCTCAAAATCAACACTGAGTAGAGCCCAGAGTGTGCAGTTTTTCACTCCAACCGATTAACGCTGCCTTACTTGATTAAATAATTTCAGCCATGTAAGCACAGAATGCATCAGGTTGTTATTTAGACAACAGGTGCTTATTTCACTTTATATCCATAATGTGTGCTATTGAGATACCGAGTTGGCATTACTATTCCAACTAGTTCCGTGAACTCCTCCGTCACCACTGTCTGCTTCCATTTATTCAATTATTTCTTTGAATGTAAAAATAAGGAGGCAGGTTTGACTGGAGTGGGCTGTCAGTCAAGAACAGAGGCTAAAACAGGAGCCAGCAAACACAGATCGCCATGGCACTGAGTACTACACTGCTCCCAAAGGGATGACAGTGCTGTCATACAGACATACATTTTCGTGCAGTTTAGGTTGTAAGGTGTCATCACGTACAATCCCAGCGCATAGTCAGGGGAGAGCCAAAGGTGAAATGGAATGAGCTCCATGGTTCTACACACGGTAAGTAAGTCCCGGGGGAGTCCAACACTGCCAGAGATGAACGCTGCACCCTTCTGATTAAGACCTTAAATTGCACAACAAGTCTCACAATTTAAGCACACTCTTTGCAAGGCAAAGCTCAAGTTGATGGATTAATGACCACGCCATTTAAGAACAGAGAAGTTCAGCAAAACCGACAGTGGAATCTCAAGGCTCCAGTTCAGAAATCTACCTTAATATATCAGTATAAGAGGTCAAATGGCACCAGTTTAGGGTACACTGCACAACAGCCACTACAGATAATTTAAGGAGAACTTGACCTGTATTCTATTTTTTAAATATGTTGTCATCTATTCTCGTTGTAGTGCAGATGCTAATGCATGTACATTTTGACCATATGAAATTTGCCTAAAAAATAAACGCAGTGCAGTCTGGGAGAATGAGGCGGTGGAGGGAAAAATAATGGATGGCTGTTCATGTGTAAATGTAAAATAACGCTGATGTTGTCATTGTGTGTGAAAAGGCTTCATATGTTTGTAGGGAGGACAGTCTGTGTGGCTCCTCAGTGGCCAATTCGGTGACGGGGACGGCGGCCGGCACCGCTAATCGCTACAGACGCTCGTATGCCCGCGTAAGCCCACAGCAGGAGAGAGAGAAATGACAGTGAGCGTGAGAAATGAGAGGAGAGAGAGATATGGCAGAGTGAGGGAGAAAGAGACTGAGTTTGGAAGAGAAGACAGAGAGAGAGAGTAAATATGAAAAAGGAAAACAGAGTGAATCGTTGAGTGAGAAAGCAGCACAGCGAGGCAGAAATAGAGTCAAGAGTGGGGGAGGAAGTAAGAGACAGTGTGAGAGAGAGAGAGAGAGAGAGAGAGAGGAAGAGAGAGAGAGAAGGGATAAATTCGCCAGTGCTCAGAGGAGTCACAGCCCACGTACGCAAACAGCCCACGGCTCGGTGTAGACTCGACTCAGCTCCCAGACCTGGCAGCATCTCATGCAGCCAGACACAACAAGCCGGTCCTGCTCACGGTGTGTTCTCTGACCCACTTTTCCGCCGCTGCAGGGGGGCTGGGGGTTGGGGGGTGGTGACGGCGACAGCGACACTCTCGCTTGCGCCAGGCACAGCCGGCAGCCCCGGTCCGGCTCCCAGTGGGGGATCAGCCTGCCCTGCACAACCTTTCCCTTCCACTTCAGCTGCTGGCCAACGCACTCAAGCTCTCCATCCTCCAATCTGCTTTGTGTTTTACTCCTCCCTGCAAGAACAGCCCCACCCTGTGCCGAATTTATCAACCTACCACTGTGACTCTCTCCCACCAGCTCCGGTCAAAGAGGCCATGATCACACGACTCAGTCAACTGACATAATAACCAGTCCACACTAAATATATGTCACCAATTAAATACCGCCTATCAGAGGAACATGAAGTCTACATACACTGTGTTCGTGCACTTGCAGGCGCTCTGCCAGCCAGTAGTGGCCACTAGAGAGCAATGAAAACCTTAAGCAGCTTACCCCCTATCTTTGCCCAGCAAGGGAGATCCAGCTGTTGACTCACCAACATGGATCTCCAGCCACAGCCAGTAATGTGTGATTGTGTATGAGAGGCTGCAGTAAGATGCCTTAACAGTTGTCTTAGTCTAGAGATGTGTTGCAATTAGACAGGGGCCAAAGTCTATCCATCCTCCTCCTCCAAGTGTGCATTCAGGGAAATGTACCTTGTTAACAGAGTAGAGGGGAATTACACCTTGTATCTGTCAGCTATGAAGGAACATGCTTCCCATGGCCGGCAGTGCAATTAAACTCATCCTGCCTTCTGTTATGAACATCGTCCACCTGTTTGCGCTTACAAACCCCCAAGCCTCTCCACCCGGCTCTGTTCCCTCTCCGCTTGCCCTGCGCCCTTAAAAGGCCAGATTCAAAGTCTGTGGAGAATTTTAACTTCCCCATGAGAGCCAGATCTCACACTGACTGCAGCGCAGTCCTCGCAGTCTCAGAACTGTAGCACTGTAGCTGGATTAGGATAGCCTAGCCTGGTGAAAGCTACAGGCAGCGCAGTCTAAAATTATATTTTGTTTTTGAGTGATGAGCGTACCTTGAGCATCCCAAAACCTTGTAACAGCTTCATATTTCACTATTTTGTCAAGTAGTTTGCAGAACGCGTCTCTGACAATAAAAACATGCCTGCTCGCTCCCGTGTATGCTGACTGACACAGGTACATGCAATTACAGTATGCCTTAGAATGAATGCCAATGGACCAGTTTAAAGCTTATTGTTACAGCAGGATTCCCAATGGGGCGGTTCATTCGATTAGCAAAGAGAAGATGCCAGCCAGCTGGTCAGTTACAGAGCCTGTATGCAGTGGTGGCCGTCAGACTGAGGACAGACACTGGGGAGCTGCGTATGTCACCAGACCGAAGTTCCTGGCTCTGTCACAGGAAATGAGGCGGGAGACACAGAGGAAGTGGGACTCACCATTCCTCCCCAGCCATCTCCGTCGTTGGCCCTCTTCCTCCACCCACCGCGACTCATGCTGAAATATCTGTGGGGAGAAAAGAGACCACATTAGCGTGATGGAGGGACAGGAGCCGGTCTCTGTGCAGCCAACGGCAAGCACTCCCCAAACGATTAATGATCTCAGCCGTTTGTTCCTCTGCGTTTGCTCTCTCCTCCATGTAGATTTCCTTTCTTCTTTTTTATACATTTTTTATTAAGGATTCAAAATTCAGGATTCAAAGTTAATACAAAATTACAACATAATTTCCATCCCACCCCTCGTTCCCATCTGGTCTTCCCATCTCCTAGTTTAACTCATACATACTGCTTACAGCTTAGGGTAAGGAAACATTTTTTTTAAAAGACATGTAGGTAAAAAGTTCAGCCAAACATCCAGTGAAGTAAGGCAGGTATTTCATTACCTAAGTAACTCAAATGTCTCATGACTTCCTTTATTCTCAGCACAGTTCGGATGCCAAAAGGGTTACATTTATATTTTGTTGTTTCAGCACTACTTCCATTAAAAGCTGTCTCTCAAAATGCTAAATTGATAACCACAGCTCAATGGAGGTATATAGCTGTTAGCCCAAAAATACTGAGTAGACACTGCAAATGGAAAACTTTCTTCAAACTGGCCTGAAGTCAGTTATTGTGACATTTTTAATTAACTTCTTTGTGTTCCACTGCTGACTTAGATGGAGGAACAGATGAAAAATCACAGAGGGTCTTAAGCATTAAATTATCTGCACTTCACAGTTTTAGGAGCTGTCCCCTGTGAACACACAGCCAACGACTAAGGCCGCTAGCTGGAAACACAATCTATAAAAACATGTTCTTCACTACATCAACCAGGTAGCTACAATGGAATTACATTCAAAATCACAAGGGACTGACACAATTATGCTTGCTAAATGAAACAACACATGACAACATAAAATGGCCTCTGTCCTGAAAAAACGAAGCTCCATGTGTTCTTGTTGTCATCTAATCTTGGATTGTGGGTTTCTGGTAGCCAAACTTGGCTGTCTCAATGTTTTTCATACTTCTACATGAGATGTCTTCACAGTCCAACCCAGGGCTCACCTGCACCAGTTAATTTATCATCTCAGGGATGAGATTTTTCTTTGTCTTTTATTTCTTTCTTTTTTTTTTTTTTTTTTAAATCAGGGAGTACCAGTTTATAGACCCAAATATTTCAAACAGAAGCAGCCAAGTAGAACATAACAGAAAACAAAAAACTGGTCAGGTCTCATGAACTGTCCAGAAACACAACAGCTGAGTTGGTGAAGCAAAAGGAGAACAAAATCTGTATGTTCAAAAGCAGGTGGTACATATTCAATGTCTTTTCAGTATGCAGCAGGGCCAGGGAGTTAAGGCACAAAGACCAAGGATGTGACCAGGTGTCCCTTCCCCACTGGAGACACACTGGAGGCTGGAGGTCTCTCTATCCAGCCAGGAGACCCACTGCTCAGTTCCCATCCACACATGAGTGGAGCTGGGGTCAGTCGAGTGCAAACTCAGTATAAAACCCCCTTATAAGCCATAACAGTGATGGATGCTTCTCTTTTAAAAAGTAGGAATGAGATTGGTTGGTAAAGTTCAATTCAACTGTATATTACACAGATCCGAGACCTGAGACCACCCTAAAGAAAGCCTAGGGCAACACTGGCAAAAAATGAATCTAAACTATAAAATATGTCCAAAGAAGAAACAGTAAGAATGATTACAGGGAAAAAATGGAAGAAACATTGAGATTGTACATCAGCATAAAAGCAACTGAGAATATAGTCTCACTAACCCTAAAATGGGTGGAGCTATCAATGCACCAATCATATTGTTTTGTGATGGGAAACAATGGCTATGGATTGGTTAGTAACAGCAAGTGATTGACTGCACATTGTAGCTTCACCCATTCAGGGGTTTTGGAGGTCTATCTCCCCATCAACTTCTAAAACAGTGCATTATCTGATTCAAACTCAAAGGCCAAACTTTTGTTCCACTCAATCTCCAAAGACTGCCCTGAAGATATGACAGTTCTGAAATACTTGTGCCAGTCTCTGACAGAAAAAGACAGGATTTCAGACACAAGGGCTCATCGACTGCACCATTTTCTGCAGCTTTACACTGCCTCTTCAATCACAATCCATGCTAGAAACTTCCACATAAGCCACATGGCAGAGTAGCTTGGTAGGAAGTTAGTGGGGGTGGGCTTTCTGGCACACAATTTGGGATGAGCTACCAGAGGATGCACTGACTCCCATTGTATTCTGAAATCAAAGCTAATGATGCTAGCTGTTGGTCCATTTTGAGTGAATTACGCTATTAAGCATGTGCACAGTTCCTGCAGATGGGACAGGTTTGCTCAACCAGCAGTCATCACTGGCCTTACCCCAGTATTTATTATTTATCTGGCAAAGAAAAGGAAGGGGGAGGGAAGAAGAACCACCACAATTCCAATTTAAAATGGACACTGAAACCGCAAAGCCACATGAAGGGGCTGCAGTGGCATAATGGTTAGGGAGCTGGTCTTCAGAGGTTCCTCAGAGGTTGCAGGTTTGATTCCTAGCCATGCCGTTGTACCCTTAAGTAAGGTACATCCCTCGACTTGCTCCAGTAGAAGTGAAAGTCCCAGCTGCATAAGTGGATAGAGTGGAAAATATAGACTCTGGTATGGCACTCTGAATAAGCACATCTGCTACATGCCTTAATGTAAAATGAAAAAACTAATGATGTATCAACTAGCCGAGAACCAAGTAAGAGGACAAAAAGAAGAACAAAATGGATCCACCACATCTCTACCGGATGATCTCAGGTCGACCTACCTATGGGAATGCAGTAACAACACACAGCTAACGTGCTATTAGCTGAGCCATTATTTATACATGCATGATAACCGCGCTAATGAGCTTGCAAAGCGGCCATTGATCAGCGACAGAACGATGCATTGCGTTCCGCTAATAGCTCGGTTTGTGCGATAAAGACTGGATTAATTAGACACAGATTGGCATCTGACTGAGGTGCATGGCAAGAATCCAATTAAAGAAAGCTCTTTTCCATTGCCGGATGCCCTTACGCAGGGCTAACTTGTGATGCATCACAGTGCACACGCATCGTTCATTTAATCCCCGTAGTAAAATGGGCAAGGGTTCACTACCGTGACCACCGCTCCACAAAATGGAGGATTGAGTCAGTGCAAACCTGGATGAGCCTCTCTATAATTACTTCCCACCTCCACTTATGGACTGTAGAGTGAAAATAAGTGGCAGAAGACAACACAAGCGAAGGTTTGAATCTGATTTCATGAACACCATAGTGGGAGGAGTTGTCAAAAAGCAAGTGAGTTCTTTGAACCAGTCGAATAATTTCGCTCTCCAAATCAAAGACACAAAGATTGGTAAAACTCAGGTGCTGGTAGGATATGGTAACCCCACCCATTTCTGATGTCATAAATCCTGATTATTGAATCACTATGCTACATACATTCCGGCTGAGGGCCACACTAGTTTGGACTCCCCAGAATTAGTGGACAAGGTTACAGCAATGGGACAGGCCATTAAATGAAATCAAAAAATTAAATTAAAATTAAATAAAATACAGAAGAAGAAAAGATAAAAATCAGACCCCCACTGTGAGAAAAGCTTATTCCTTATCTGATAGCGATACTGCAGTGAATATTTCAAAACCCGTCACAGGCCACTGACAGCCTCTTCCATCTCCGATTCTAATTCAATATTAAACTACTCACAAGAGGCTCTGGAAGCACACACAACCCTTACCATGATCACTCTTCAGTGAGATTTTTCTCTTCTTTCTCTCTGCCTCATCTCTCTCCTATCTCAGTCTTTCTTCAATCATCCATCAGCCATACCACTCCTCCTTACTGCTCTTTGCTTTCATCCCTTGCTTTCCTCCCTCCCTCCCTCCCTCTCTCTCACTCACACTCTGCTACAGTGAGACATTCCTGTGGGAGCTGGCAGGGGCAGCACAGATGGTCTGGGTGCGGGTTGGTCCAGCGGCAGGGCGGATGCTCTGCTGCTCGTTAGAGCCTGACGAGGCTCAACGAGGTTCGTTAGAGCAGGGAGGGAGCTGGGTTCAGAGCGTCAATCAGAGGAGGCCGCCTCCCCCGCTGTGGCCTGCAGACACCAACACTGCTCTGGGAGAGCACACGTTATCCCTCTGTCATACTACACACACACACATTCATTATCCTAGAACAGCACACACCAACCGTCACTCATGCAACACACACATTCAATATCCTGGAACAGCACACACTATTCTCACTCATAGTGCATGCACACACACACACACACACACACATACACACACATACACATACACACACACACATACACACACACATTATCCTAGAACAGCACACACTATTCTCACTCATAGTGCATGCACACACACACACACACACACACACACACACACACACACACACACACACACACACACACACACACACACACACACACACACATTCATTATCCTAGTACAGCACACACTGTTCTCACTCATAGTGCACATTCACACACACACGTGCACACATGCGTACACACATGCATGCACACATGCACACGCACACCCACTTCCCCTGGAACGACATACTCTCCTCTCTCATTACCTGCACTCCAGTCTCTCTCGTTTGCTTCTGCTTTCTCATTCTCTTTTTTCTCTCACAGTGCACACACCCCTCCCTCTCTTCACCATGCTGCATATGTCATCTCTCTCTTCATCCCTCCACATCTGTAAGTGTTTGTTTCTGCACCACGCAATACTCTCCCCTGCTTCACAGAAAGCTCAGAGCTGTGCAGGTCAGTGAAACCATATGACCACTGCGATGTCTGAAACTCTGTGAGGGCTTAACTAATAATTCAGCGTCTCTGATCACAAACTTTACAGCCTCACCTCGATAACCTGGAGAACCTGGAATGGCTAATCACCTGACCTGACACCTGCCACAACTCATCGCATCAGGGCTAAGTCTGGGGCCCTGTCCCCTTTAAAAATCAGGCGAAGGAATTTATATATGAACATACTGCTCAACCTGCTTAAAATAGGCTGAACTATCTGCCAAGGACAAAAATGAGTTGAATTTAACTTGATGAGTTGTCTTTAAACAATATAAAATTTAAGAAAGATATTCTTGGTGGGCAAATGGTAGGTGAGAAAAAGCTTAAAATCATGAAATTACTGTCCAACAAACTGAAAAACACCCATTACAAAATAACGTTTTGCATTGCAGGCAGGTAATGACTACTGGAAGTCACTGGGGCCCTACGACTTTGGTGACCCCTGACCCGGCTTCTGAAAAGGAGAACCTTCCACTCCCAGAATTCCGTATGGGGGCACGGTTCCTCCACTAAGGCTTCAGGAATGGACACAGGGGCCTCCTGCTTCATTAGCTGGGCTTATGGGGCGACAGGAGGGGGGAGAGGGACACAGAACTAATGGTGGGTAGGATTGTCTATCTATGGTACTCCTAAGTAGACAAGGTGATTGTATATTCACATGCCGGGGGTAACTGCACATAAAATACCAACAGTACAAACAAATGAAGTTTTTTTTCTTTTTCTCAGTCACTTCGATGCCACAGCAGTGCTGAATAAAACTGACAGGACAAATCCAGAATGCAGCAACATGTGAATCTGAGATTAAAGCCTCACTGACCTGGACCAACAGCAGTGTTTTTCTCTGCAGAACAATAGCTCTGGATTGGTTAATAACAGAAAGTAAAAAAAATCAGCAAATGGTAGCTCCACCCACTATGGGGTTAAGAGCTGTCAGAGTAAGACGGACAGCACAATGTGAGCAACACACCGAAGTAACAAGAGGAGATCGCCAGTGGGACTTCATTCCTGGCCCTTCTCAGCCAATCTACACAACAAGAGAAATAACCAGCCTGCTCACCTACAGACCCAGGTTCTGGGCCATGGGACCTAAACACACAATTATTGATTCTGGAGAGGTAACGTCTGTTGCAGACGTTCTCATGCCAATTCAAACTTGTGTCTCCAAACTTCACTACTTAGTTTCCGGAGAACAGGTATCCAGACTCGTACCTAAGTGAGTCTGGTTGGCACCAGGCTAGCCTCCACTGCTCCACAGTCTTGCATAACTTCCGATTACGGTAGTGGGGATGTGAGAGGATGCATATAAATGAATGGACATCTCCACCATGGGAGAACTACATAAAACTGGGACGACAAGCTGTTAAACAAGCACCTTTCTGTCCATTGCTTAGTGACTGTTTTAAATGTTACTCGTCAGGCTTAATGGTGTTACAGGCCACAGTGAGCTCGTGATTGGCGTCACAATAACAAGTTTCGCGGTGCACACACCTGCCTGCCAAGCTCTCACCAGTCTAAGAACTAATGGATCATCCACTGACAGTTTGTTCACAATATTCTTCAAAACTACAACGAACACAGGAGACAGAAGAGGGCCCATTTCTGAGCGCTCTCCTTGTCCGGGAACCCTGGGACTCTTTTGACTCTGTCTTGTAGTCTTTCCTGTACATCTACAGGAAATACATCAAATAAAAGTGTAAAAAACAGACACTAACTGCAGCCTGAAGAGGCAGGTTCTGAGTAGACTTTGGTGAGAGCTTCCACATAAGCCATGTAACCAAGAAGAACATTCCGGAAGCTTTTCTTTTCTTTTTCTTCTTCAGCCTTGACGTGGAGTTAACAAAAATTAAAAAATAAAAATAAAAAAATCAAGCTCTCTTTCCTCTCAGTAATCACTTCACTATGCAACCTCAGCCTGCCTGGAGCCGGCCACACCCCTCGAACCTCCCGCTCCTCCACGGCATGGCTCTCAAACAGCCAGGCCCGGGGCCAGCAGCAGCGCCTGGGTTTCTGCGCGGGGTTCCCCCCGCGGCCGCATGCCGACGGGGCCACCGCGAACCGCAACCGTGACCGAGACCGCGGCTGTCAGGCCCCAGAGCGAATGGCTTGTTTACCCACACGGCTCCAGTAAAGAACGGCTATAAAAAAAAAAAAAAAAAAAAAAAAAGACAGAGGGGGGGAAAAAATAAAACCACACTGTGTTAATATGTTCCAGAGAACTTAATCCCCACAGAAACGCTAGTGATGAAAGCAAGAAGCCAGAGCGTGACACCTGAATTAAAAAGGTCCCCTCTGAACCAACCATAGGCTTTCCAAAAAAAACCGTGCAGATCCCCCTCCTTCCAGCGCCCACCCTGCTGTCTATCAGCCCCACTTTGTCTGCATGCAACTGTGCCAGTCACATGCTGGCAGGGGCTGGGGGAAGGTGGGCAGTGGGCGGGACAACAGGAAGGGGGCGGGGCCACATACAGGCTGACTAATACTTCTGCCACGGCAGCTTTGGAACCCTGTGAGACTTTTGATTCCGTTACATTTTTACGGGCGGAATGCGGTCTCTTTTCTTTCTCAAGCAGAGCCAGGGAGCGAAAGAAGAACGTGGCAGACAAAAGGCACTCAACGTGACGCTGGAAAAAGCATAACGGCGGTGATGGCACTGGACCCACCGTTTGATCATTCGATTCGGGCTGGAGCGAGCGTTGCCTCGGTGCTGGGGAACCGCAAGATCGGCCTGCAGCATCGGACCAGCGTGGCGTGAGAATCGCACGCTTGTGAACCAACCGGGCCTGGGTTTAATTTTGACTTAAAAGCCCGCTCCATCCAAAATTACTTCCTGATCTTACAATGAGAAACACACATAAAAACGGAAGCAGAGAGTGGCGATGTACGAGTTGACGGAATAAGTTAGTAAAGTGACGCCCCTATTTAAATAAGGACTTTTAAGAACAAGACAGCCATACTCCATTTGCAAAGAACCAAAGAACACTGCAGCACATCGAAGATAAAAAAAAAAAAAAAAAAAAAACTTTTAAAATACTTGTAACTTTCCATGTCCATTTTCAGACTACAGGATGTGAAATACTTCTCAAAAACATCAGGGTGAATTCAGTGACCGCTCATGCGCTCTGAGTCAGCAGCTACAAGCAGGACCGCTACGGGCTTTCTGATGAGACCAGGCCACTGCTGGTGGTTCACAGTTAGAGGTTTTTCATTTCAGGTGAGAAGCGGCATGACTCCGCTCCAAATCGGGACTGATTTCTAGCTGAAGTCCGCTTTACTTGTAAAAGCATGGTCATGTAGCCAGCATGTTTGCATTCTCACGCACGCATGCACACATGCACACACTCAGAGTGGTAATTTAGCCACATATTCAGAGAGGTCACAGAACGACATGGGGAGAGGAGAAGAGAAAACGGTGTATCTCTCTGATTTACCGAGAGTCATGAACACTCCTGAATCCGTAAGGAGACCAGGCACCTGTTTCTCACGCTCATGTAAACACATATTCACATGTGTACACACACACACACACACACACACACACACACACACACACACACACACACACACACACACACACACACACACACACACACACACACACACACAGTTACATGCACATACACATGTACATGAAAGCACACACATTCACATGCATGCACACACATACATGCACATGCACATAGACACAAATATACACAGACATCCAAAAGTGAACACATAACTCCACACCTGCACACAATCAAAGACACACACATGAATGGATACGCACGTCTTAATAAACACATAAAACAGTCTCATATCACTGTGCTCAGTCACTCACTGAGACCTTCTGCTCAAGCTGAGTACCCCCAGAGAAACAAAGAAAACGAGAGCAGCTCAGAGAGAGAGAGAGAGAGACAGACAGAGGCAGAGAGGATCGATGGAGGCATTATTCTTCTGTTTGAAAGCACCTGACCTCCCTCCCTCCCTCCTCTCTGTTGCCCTCAGGCTTATAGGAGAATGTCACAACCTTTAATAACTGCGGGTCCCGCCTCCCTTCCTGCCTCCACCTCCTCCTCTCTTACTCCTCCCTGTCAGTTCCCTGGCTGGATAATCTTGGGACCGCTAGAGTTTCAGGCTGCTGAAGCCGCTCGGCCCCACGTCCAGTAAATATGGGTCACAGATGATTCTCTGCACCTGCAAACGTTCTGAGCCAGTTTGTGCGCGCACACACACACACACACACGCTCATACTCACACTCACCATCTAACAGCCAGCATCTGTCTGAGGCCACGTTTCCATTAGACACACCAGCCAACCCTCTACGGTCCAAAGTGGAGAGTAAAAAACAAAACAAAAAAAAAAAAAACAAAAAAACAAATGTGACAAGCTCAGTGGAAACAGTTGCAGTTTAGGTTTTTTTAACCCTGCTCCAGAAATACGACTCTCTGAGAGAGACGCTCTGAGTGATTCAGAGCGCTGGATCCCTGAGTGGCAGCAGGGCCCGGCGGATAGCATAATGGAAACAAACCTGCTGATCTCCAGCCCGATCCGATCCTCCGCTGCGGTGAGCCATTAGTGCATATAGCCATGAGGTCAGCGAAAAACACACTCCCTCCAAGAGAGACCACGTCCCTTCCATTACCCAGTCCTGCAGCTTTAGGTACCAGTGTCGCAGCTGACCCCCCCCCAAACACTCCCAGAGCACCAATCCTGTACTCTGAAACCCCAAATCTAAGGCTGGGGTTAGCATACTCACAGAATTACAGTAAGCACACATACCCTGACACCCCAGGTCTAAGACTAGGGTACATATACTCTCAGAATTACGGTAAACACGCATTTATGATAAGATGTGCTGGGGTAATGACTCTGTATGCATTATGTTTCTCTCACTCCCTTTAGCCAGACTCAAAACAGTCCTGGGATTTTTTGTGGACAGATCTGGATCCAGATTACAGTTGTTAGGCTGAAGCCTAATGCAGTCATTTTGTTAGGGTGCAGTTAGTGGGCAATAAATCATTAGAAGTAGAAAAGACAAAAATACCATATTTGGCGAGATGCTGACCGAAGGACATGCAAGCAAGACACACAAGTCTACAACACTCTTTTGTTTGAATGGGCCTCCATTCAAATGAGCTGTGACTATGAATGGTAAACTGATTTGCTGACCTTTGACCTTTGTTTTGTAACATCCTGAGGAATGTCGAAAAAAAAAAAAACGTGGCTTTTGTTTCAGCAATATACAATAAAATTGTTATTTGATCCTCGTCGTTTAAGTCGTACTCCTGCGATCATGCCTTTGAAGAACGTGTTTCAGATGAGAGCACAAACACTGCACGAGACCCACCAACGTACACTCCTTCCTTAATTGGGCCAAAGCAGCCATCTGGTGGAGGCTAGCAATTTATACTGAGCTATATCTGACAGGCTGTGTCAAGAGTTTGATGCGAAATCGCCCTGATTTCTCTCACAGCCCAAACGTTAGCGCTGAATTCGTTGTGCTTCATTTACATCAAGCGCGGCTCTCGCTAGCATCACGAGCAAAGTCTCTTCCTCTGTGGTGATCTTGTGGGAGATAGCGGATTTGCATTCCCGCGCATAAAAACCGCAGTCGCATCAAAAGCATCGGTGGGCATAGAACACAGAAACAACACACGAGCCGTCACTTCCTCTACATCTTATTTCGACGCCCCACAGGGGTACAAACCAACAAACACAAAACAGAGTGATGTCTTTTTCCTTCTCTTTAAACCAGAGATGTCGGAATTCAGACCTGGAGGAGGCGCAGCATCTGCTGGCGTTTCAGCTCCCAGGTGATTCATTTAAAGTCACTGATTGGCTAAGGAGCTCATACCCCTAGATTCCAAAGCCTAAAACCGATGGCTGAGTGAAAGACAACCACAATGCCTCCCTAAGAGAGTTCAGTTACACACCCCCAACTTTAAATAGGACACAGAAGTCCCATTGCCCACCCTTGAATCCACACTCGCCCCTTACACCTACGCCAAGAGTGACCAACCCTAGCCTTGGAGAGCTACAGGCTGTGCTGGTTTTTCAGAGACAATCAGCCATAAATTGATCAATTAATTCTCTGTCTGACTCCCCTCACTCCTCACTCTTTGGTACGAACTGGTTGCTGATTCAGAGGGAATGGTGTCCAACTGAATCCCTGAAAGACCTTTGTGCTCCTGCTCCTAGTTTCCTCCAACTGCACTGCAGCTGTACACACCAAAGGTGGCTCATTTCTGTACTGGTACACCGTGGTACATTTTCGATTAGAATACATCTGCAGTCTCTGCAGCAGCTACTGCAGCTCATTACTTCATCAATGTGACCAGGTCAGGTGAATTACTCGCCAGAATGAATACGTGAGGCGAGGAGTCGGCATGAAGCCCCAAACAGATCGGCCCTTGTGGTGCAATCCTATTTAAAAGATGAAAGTACAAAAAAAAAAAAATAAAAAAAAAAAAAAAACACCCTGTGTTTTTCAAGGACCAGGATTGGCCACCCCTGGACTGGACTGAAAGTACACACATGCACCGAGGAGCCCAGTCCACAAGCGCCCTGCATTAATCAATGACAGCAAACCTGAGAGGCAGGTCTTAAGAGGTGAGGCTGACCGAAGCCCTTAGACTGGAGGACTGATGGAGGGGACATTCCACCTGCTGGGCCCAGAGGCCGAAGGTCACAAGGCCAGGAATTCCCCACCGGTGATCCTGGGAAGCGGGCACGTGGACTGCGCGGGACACCTGCCAGCTGCTTTAATTCATTCGGTTCGGCTGACATGCCGACTGTGCGCTGAGATGTAGCAGTGGTGAGCGGTTACAGAGAGACAGGCAAACCTAGTCACCCAGAAGCATTTCAAAATGCTACGACGAAGGGGTTACACAGAGCGCCAATGAGCACATTCGCGAAACGATCTGAACCTGTGGCCACCTGCCTCAGCCACTACGTGCTCTGAACGGCAAACAGAAACTACGGATCAAGTTAGACGCTGTTGATGTTTGTGTAGGAACAACAAGAGGGGCAGAGCTGGGCAAGATCCAAAATACTTGCATTACCTTGCCTCTCAGAGAGATACTGTGACAGTCACGCTATACTCAGGTAATGAAAATCACATTTGAAAAATGGAAATTCTCTCAGCATTTTGACATACCTTTGTGCAAGCAATGCTTGACTATCTTGCAGTGAATGCACACCACTAAGCTGCAATGATGGTCCAATGAGGTTCAATGAGGCCAAAAATCCAAAAAAAAAGCTGGTGCACCCATATTCCATCAGTGACTCTCTAATGTGAGCCCATCCTTGGGTGGGCTTTGCTGAAGGGGCCATGGGACTGCCTTTGTAAAACCTGGCTCGTCTTATGATGACTTCACTTCTGAACACCTGTAGAAAAGGTGCTGTTACCCCATGCACAAGCAAGCTGAAGTGCTGGGGGATAATGCACTGCCTGGACCCGGGTCCATGTCTACCCTTCTGACCCTCCCGCTCCTGACCTGGACCTCACACCACCCGTCACTTAATCCTCAGCAGGAACCTTGCGGAAAGCTCGTCAGATGCGTTTGTGCTTGCAGAGGTACTACAGATATTGTGGTTTGGCCTGCTTTTTTTTTCATAATTTTTTTTTAATTAGATGTCTTTTTTGTGTCATCTGCCTTAGATGTCTTTTACAGACATCTATGGCAGATGACACAATGAGGCCCAGTTATCTGAGACCACCTGTACAAGGTTACAGACAGATGATTTAAAAACACCACAAATTATTTGAGGAGATCAACTATTTGTTTACAGGGTTACTAATAAACCAAGTAAAAGAAGTCCCATCACTTGTACTTTACAGCTAGTATAACTCACCATTTTAATACAGAATTTCCATTGCAAATGCTAAACGCAGACATCCGTAAAAACTCACATAAACATTCAATTAACAATTAGCATGATTACACTGATCACAAGCTTCTTTAGAATGAGTGTTAGCGTATGGAGCATGAGGACTGGGGTAGGAATGCAAGCACAAGGGGATAGAGGTTGCCAACCCTGGTGCTGGCGAGCCCCAAAGTCTCCAGGAAGTTGATTTCACAACTACTTAAAATCAGCAACCAGCTTCAACCCAAGAAAGTGCCTGGCTACTCAAACGCTGTTTAAGACTGTTCCAAACTATGGTCTGCTAGCTTTCAAGGTTAGCCTTCAATTAATTGATGAAATAAAGCAGTTGATTACATGGGAAAATCATGCCTGCTGTTTTCTTTGGACTGATCTCAGATTGTGAAGGTGAAAACACAAAGTGGGAGGATTTTCTGGCTCTCTGTAATGGCAGTTTAAGGGCCCACATCATGTGTTATATGGCAGAGAACGAGCAGGGAGAAGAGCGGGGAATGCTAACATGCTTCTGGAGAGCTATAGGGTGAGCTGCTTTTTGTTTCCACCTTAAAAATCGGCAACCGAATCTGACCAAGAGGACTAACCAGAGGAGGTGAAGAAAGTGCATTATGAGCCCTGCTAATCGATCGACTGAGTGCAGATTAACGATAAACAAGCGTGAATTAGCAATAGCTGCGATCACGACACTGATGTATCTACACGTGCATGCATTCCCACACACACACACACACACACACACACACACACAGCCTCACAAACATTTGACACTCCCACTGTCCCACTGCCACACCCCCTTTTAGCCGATTGGTGTGAACAGAAACACACACACCTTCTCTCACACACACACACACACACACACACAAACAACCTCACAAACATTTGACACTCCCACTGTCTCACTGCCACGCCCCCTTTTAGCCAATTGGCATGAATAGAAACACACACCTTCTCTCTCTCTCTCTCACACACACACACACACACACACACACACACACACACTTGACCTACATGCCAAATTTCAGCCTCCTAGGGCGGAAACTGTGGCCGCAAAGGGTGGGGACATTTTTGTGGAAAGACCTACTGACAGACTGACTGACCAACTTACCGACCAACTGACAGAGCGAGCTATAGTGCTGCTGGTCACAGCTAAAAAATAGCAGACAATGGAGCTGCCCGGGATCAGAGCTGGCCAACCCTGATGCAGAGGGATGGGGTAGGAAGGCCACTTTCTCCCACTAGCATGAACGCATGCAAATGTCACACTGCTGAATATAAGCAGGTCTGTGCCTGGGTAGCACTGGGATTGAGATGTCTGACTGTCCATGTCATCACAGCTAAAGTGATCTGAAATTCTCACTGGACCCAACCTTGTGAAACAAAGGATAAATAAAAACCAAACGTGCATGCTTTGTGTGATCTAAAACGCAGCTCCACTGACCCAGGGAACAACTTGTAGCGAGCGCCACTTTAATTCATCCACTTCAGACAGAGGGGCGGAGCTGTCTCAAAGAGAGGTCTCTAATCTAATCGTCATGGAGACGGTGATGCTGCAAGGGGTGACGGTCTCCTGGTATGCCCAGCTCATGTTTTTGACCGGAAAATTTTGCCTTATTGTCTCATTTGCCAGAACTGAGTTCAATTATGATTCAGTCCGAGGAAAAAGCAAGAAAAAGGGCAAGGTGCTGAACCCTGCTCTATTCACAACTCCACACGGAGGATGAGAGCCAGGCTTCCTTCTGACTCCTGTTAACAAAGACACAAAGACGGCTCCCACTGCTCCATACCAGCACCTGTGAGAGCAGACCTGGGCAACACCATCGAGTTTCCCAGGAAACCAGACAAAATTTCCACTGGCCACTCCACTTCACCTTGTGATAAGCAGCCACCTCCCACCACTGCGTAAAATGGAAAGAGGGGAAACAACAGAATGCTGCTGTGTTTTTTTTCTTCTCTCCTGCCATTGGAATGTAGCCATGGCGCTGACCAATCAGAGGATGAGAGTAGGACTACTGAACATTGCTTCAAAGAATGACTCCCACCCTCCAGCAACACTGATTGGCTACATTTCTCCTGGAGGCGGGGACATGGACCTTCCCATCTGTGGATCAAGGTGCGGCTGTGGTTTTTCTGTAAAAGTATGACTGTGACATTAGCAGCAGTCAATCCACTTTCAGAAAGAAAAACTAAAAAAGGGCAGTAGCTGATCCAGACTGAACAAAACCCCAAAGGGAAAAAAACATCAGGTGTGGAGGGACAACAAGCACAGTTTAAAGAACCAGAACAAAAACACACATACTGCTATGACTCTAATGCCACCAGCTACATAAGTGATACAAACAGCCCCTGAAATCCAAAACACCATGGGGAACAGTTTAATTGTAAGTGCGTTTTGTAATTTATGCCTGTTTTTTTCTTCCTATGAATGAAAAACACGCCAGTTTCTAACCATGCCAAAGCCCAGAGCAACAATTCAAATAAATCGGAATGACATTCAAAACCCTTCCATTTTCAGCAAATCACAGTCAGGGAAAAAAAGAGCTTTCTAAACCCAGAGCAAACACTGTCCCTGTCAAACAGACAGAAGGATGGAGGGGAGGGAAGGAGAGCGCAGATAAAACACCCGTCTGCATTCCGCCCGCCCATCCAGCTCGCCATCCTGAGACTGCAGCAGCGCCAGGAGCTGAGCCCGTGCCAAAATGTCACTCTTCCCCTGGTGTCACACTAATATCTATCCCACTAGTGAGCACTCAGGATGACCACCTTGTTGCGGTGTCCCGCTGAAATCCGTCCCACTGGACCAAATGAGTCTCCTATGTAAAACGAGTGAATAAACACAACACAGTTTCACAGTTTGAGCAAAGATGTATAGATATGTTCATGTCAAAGCAGAAAAAGGTAACGTTTGTGTTCTCTTTAATGAGTCATCTGATTAATGAATCCAGCTGCTTTTCGTTTGAGGTTGCCGAGAAAAGTGACAGCAATCACACAAACCTGTGTCCGCCAAAATGGGAGGTCTCGCTCTCGTTCACTTATGAAAAATGATCATTGCAATGCCCCTCTTCTCACCATTTGTCTTTCGAGAACACCTGTAACTACAGTGAAACCTGAAGGGACTTTCAACACCGTGTAGTTTCTGCCCTCCTGGCACTGAGGGAAAACCTTCCTATTCGAGAGATGCACAGACTTGCCACAAGGGACATTCCGTGTTAAAGGGAAGGTCTGAGATTTAGGCAATTAAGTCCTCTGGTTTACTTACCAGGGGAGAGAAACCCACCAGCACTGTTTTAATTTTGGTTCTTTCACTCCAAGGAAACCTTTTGAACGATTCACCCGACTAAAGCTAGGAGCAATCAAAATGAATTAAAGTTTGAGGGAACGCTGTTAGGTCTTGCAGGTTCACTGGAAGATTTTGCTTTTGATTGTATCTAATTCGTGTTCCCGGCCATACCCCATAGACTTTCATTAATTTTAAAATCTGCCAACTGTAATCCAGTGAATGGTTCAGCGGATTTCTCAGGAATGAACAACCACAAATCAAATCGGTGCTGGTGGGTTTGTCTGCTCTTCGTAAGCAAATGAAAGGGCTTAATTGTAAAATAAAATTTAAAAAAATAAAAAGCTGCAGTGTCTCTTTAACATTCACTGCAGTTCAGACTGGGATCCTACTGGGCTTTAAAACTCACCTCTCATTCGACTCACTGGTATACCCATCACCAGCCTACATGCACACAATTGCATGTACTCAATGCAAAGCGAACTGTGACAGACAAATCCAAAGCAACTGTTTAGCACAAGCAATTACAATTGCATTTATTCAAAAACAAAAAAATGCATATGGAAAACCGCGGGGGCACGGTGACTTGTTTCACTTCCGGACAGGTACTAAAAACAAAACCACATGAGAACTGCGTGCAGACCTCAGCAGAAGAAGCAGTGTTTCGTTTTTTGCGCTTGTCAGTTTGCTGAGAGTGCTTGGTAAGGCTTGCAAAGTAATAAAATGGAGGGGTGTGCATCCTCCTCACTGAAACTCAAAGAACCTGTCTTCAAAAACATAAAAATTACATATTCTAATTACTAACTGGCAGTCTACCTATCCAATTACCAGTATAAAACAGAGCGTGGAATTTTTGCTAATTTAAGTAATATATGACCGACTTTTTTCAGTTTTGAAAAACAGTGTACAAGATCGAAGCTGACTGACAAAATGTGATTACTTTTGAATTATAATTGAATGATTTGAAATAATAACATTAATTTGACAGGATAAGCTGCAGCTAGTCCATGGCAGAGAATTCTAGAAAACCCCACTGACACTAAATCAGCCTTCAATAAAATGCAAGAATTTTCCAGCGAAGGAAATTTTGTGGGTTTGGCAGAAACTATTTTACTCTTAAGGCAAGAGCCGCATCCCCATTCATCCAGTATGAAGCTGATAAAAAAATAAAAAAACCACTGACACGTCAAGCAAGTGTCACAGCTGACCGGCCAGACTGACCAATCAGAGAGCTCAAAAACTGTCAGGAGAGGGCTGCTTTAGCATATTGACGTCCACGCTACAGTATGGCGGCCCTGATGATTGAGGTCAATCATGAGACTCTAATTTCCCCCTATCCTGCATGCGTGCACGTGCACGTCTTTGCAAGGACCCCAAACTCTACCCTGGCATGCCTGAGCTGAAAGAAGAAAAAAAAAAAAGGCAAAGCTACATCCAACTTTTCTCATTTTCATTATTGTTTCATAAGAACCCGCTTAAATGCTTACATTTAAATGCAAACATGCACTAAGCCATCGCACAGAGAGGACTGACAGTCGCTGGAGTGTGACCAGTGTGACAGACCTTGCAACCGCATGTTCCACCCTGTTTGGGGGTAGCTCACTCCCTTGCCTAACCCAAAAAGGCTCTCCTGTGGTGGGCCTGGGATCCAAAGCACCCCCCTGTCTGAAACACAAAAAGAGCTCCACATGCCCCATCTCCAACCTACTTTTCTCTCTGGACAAAAGCCCCTCGGCCACAAAAGTCTCTGCGCCTCTTTCTAGATACCTGCACAAAATCCCCCACTCTCCC
The DNA here is from genome assembly GCA_022829145.1 of Albula goreensis. NCBI lineage: Eukaryota > Metazoa > Chordata > Actinopteri > Albuliformes > Albulidae > Albula > Albula goreensis. Next base: position 22,590,960 of record CM040761.1, read on the forward strand.
CCCCCTTTCTCTCATAACACCACTACAATTTTCTCTCACAGAAAAGACTCTCCAACCAGACCCTCCCCCTGTGTGCCTGCTTTCTCTCCCTCTCTCTTTCTTTGAAGCTCACACTTCCGTCTACTCACAATCTCTACGGTTCATCTCCTGGTACTTTGAGAGGAAACCAATTAAACTGTCAGTTCGGCATGGGGCCCACCTGAGGAAGGGGTGTGAGGCAGACGGAGGGGGTGGGGTGGGGTGGGGTGGGGGCACAGCCACAGCCAGACCCAAAGCTGTGAGGTGAGAAAACATTTGCAGAGCACCCAGTACAGAGCTGGGCCTGATCTAATAAAGACAGGGGTCCCCAGTCTTATCCACGGTAGCCCTGTGTGGATACAGGCCTCAGTTCTATCCCAGCACTAAGCAACTAATCAAATTAACCAACTGATTATGTTCTTCAGTCAAGATCATGATTAGATGAGTCCAGTTTGAATTCTAAGGCTCGAGCAAAAACATGAACCATCCTCTGGTCCTCTTGTGATGAAACTGAGATTTAAAAATGCTTTATCATGAAAGATGTCTCTTTATGTTTGTTTCTGGGTTGCACTATTTTTAGAGTGTTGAACAAAACAAGACAGGATATTAGGCATGTAACCAAACCTGTTCACAACATTTTGATCATTCTAACCAGATCATTAAGTCATATCTGGCCAGTGGGGCACACATTTTCTCATGTAACATTTTTTATTTAATGCTTCAACCGATATCTGTGGGTATATCAGCGGTGATATAGATAACAGTAACGCCAGGAAGAGGAACAGTGTTGACTGACAGGTTGCTCTCCTCGCAGGGCACGCCAGCAGCTCGGGCACCATGCTGCAGCGGTGCACGTGCACGACGAAAACAGGCCGCTAATGACGCGGCCGCGGCTCAGCCCAACGCGCTCCGGAACTGTTCCACTTGAAGTAAAGTCTCAGTTAAAAGCAAGAAACAATATGACATGATGTTGAGTCACATAACATTTTAAAATTTTAAAATTAAAGCTCTGTATAGGCTAGTAAGCTTGTTATCTGGGTGTTAGGTAAAAATATCTCAATTTGTTTGGTTAAAAGCAACAGCATCACTATGTTCTGTATTCATGGGAAAGCTGTAAGTTTCTCCAAATGTCGTTTCCAGGCCATTTTATGCATAATCATCTAACAATAATCAATATTAATCAACTACGTCACAATATACTGTACGCTCAATATATATGCTTCTAAGCTCATACACATAGGGTGGCCTATTTTGTAGTTTCCCCCATGTATTTCAGTATCTGTAAAACAATCCTAAAACACACACAGTGTCCCACAGCAATTTGCTGGTGCCAGGTTGCAAGTTTTTCTAGCCAAGACCTGCTGCAAAGGGCTAGCGGCTCACTTTCTAAAGCTCCTGAGCCAGCAATGTTGTGGCAAAACCATTCGGCTGAGGTCGTCGGGGTCACACTGCAGACAGCACTACTCAAGCCCGAGCACAGAGCCTTACGTGGGGGGTAACGAGCTTAGCACGTTGAACCCTCCCCCCTCAAACACTTTATCTATATACAAAGCAGGGTTAGCCACAAAGCTACTCTGGACACGTACGCGGAATGCCCAGTCATTCCCCCCCCCCGAACGTCCACTGAGGTCCAGCAACCACGCGCATGCAATGGCTAGTAGCCTAAGCACGCGGTTCACTTTATAAAAATATCTATATCCAGATATTCCATCAGCCCACCTGAGGACCCGCAATCCCACGTGCCCATACTCGTAAATACACGCGAAACAACAAGCAGTGGCAACTGAAAAGATTGTGAACCAACCGCTCTCTAGGCAGCATTCTGCTCTTCGTGTTGTGTCTGCTATAGTACAGTCCCATGTGATTCGACTACAGTAGTGGGTGCGACTGGAGACTTTATCCAAAAGACCGGCCTAAAAGCACAAGGCGAGACCCGAGCGAGGCTGTTGGACAAGTCGATCCAACAAGCAAGAGAAAATTACTCGAATAACAACCCCAAGAAATGTGACAGAATCACAAATCATGCACCACAAGGCTTTCCACGTAGCTACACTGCTGCGCCGTACAGCAAGCTAGCGAGACAGAGGGCATGCATTTTAAATTCTGTTACATAATTGAAGTAGTCTGCAACGACATGTGTGCAATGTGTTGTATTTACCCCAGGAAAAAAATCTGTGCAAAGCAGCCTCACCTTTTCTTTCTTCCTTTCTGCTTTGTATTTTATGATTTTTTACGCTCAAAGCAAGACGCTCATTGCTGTCTCTACGGGCAAGCTTCGTCTTCCACGCACAGTCCGTATTATTTCCCACTTCTGGAGTTTATTTTCGGTGTCTTTGTCTTTTAGGCTCCTCCAATTATGACATATCCTCGCGACTCTCCAAGAATCAGACCAGTGATCACTCACGATCACCCCTCTCTCTCCCTTTCTCCATATCTAACCGCCTCTCTGCTCTAGCTCTCCCCTCCTCTCTCTCCCTCTCTCCACGGCTCCTCCTCTCGTTGTTTTCTTCCTCGGACCCTCCTCCCTGCCGGTCCACATAGTGACAACCTCGCTGTCAACCAATGGTTTCCCAGCGCCCCCCTGTGGAAAAGCAGCCACACTACACTTGACGCAGCGCTGTGATTGATGTACTTTTTCCTCCGGAAACCCCTCCCTCTCTTGCCTAACCCTCCTTTTACGCGAGCGCTCTCACGCAGCGATTCATTGACTGGGCTATCTGCTGGCGAGCTGTCACCTCCCTCTCTGAACCAACCACGTTTTCGACGCCAAAATATAGTAATGAGCTCTCTCCTGGGTCCAGCATTTTCCTGTCTGTGGAGAAGCAAGACTTATGGAAATCGCAGAAAAAAACCCAGTGTGCTTTCAGAGAACAGCAACAAAACAAAATGTCCTCTCTATAAGCTGCAATTAAAATGAAATAGAAACATTTCTGTTAAAGGCTGAACTGCGCACAGTTTGACTGAGTGCAAGTTTCATGCAGACAACATTTTATGGGGGTATGCGGGGATGATTAATGGAGAAAAAGTTAGAGAACAATGACAAAATAAGGCCCCTTTTCCAGATAAAGTCTGGCTGGCATGTAGCCTCTTTTTACTTCAACCCAGTGTCCTCAAAAACCCTGGTATGCTGTGACGCATTCTTACGCATGGCAGGCAGCATTGGCCTGGAGGGAGAGTGCGTGGATTAGTCTGTTGACTGCGGTTAAATACTGTAGATACAGGACCTGCGTTTGTTAGCGTCAGACTGTCGCAACAGCTGGAACACCCCACTTACTGTGTATAACACAAACATGTACAATCTTACTGGCTGAACTGGTAGCGGGACAGGGAACGAGACAGGCAACATACTTCCGCTCGTATTTTCGATGCCGTAAAGCCAGCACGGTCCAAGAGGAAATGGGACTGAGCGTGCGAGACTCTAAGCGGTAGCATGCTGCCTCTGTGTGTAGTTCCTGGCCTTTAGTAAAGCATGCGAGGACATTTGCAAAAATCTTGGATTCGTTTGGGACTACGACTTGCATATTTGGTTTGACATTGAAAGATCTCATCTGAATGCATTTCAGCGTGATGTATTTCATGTAAGGAATACTTACGGAGTGTATTTGTCTTATATTCATTAATCACTGACGCCCGTCTCCCTGGAAATTAACGCTGAACCAAGAGAGCTGTGTTGGCCTGAGTGTAATTTCCATATCCGTGTCTATTATGAATATTCATTGCGCTGCAGTTACACAGGAACTCATCCTGTTTCAGACAGGGACGACACTAACCTCTTTTGTCCCCTGCACCGAGAGGTATTAGATAATCGTCTCACGTCGAGTTTACATCACGACTGTCGGGTTCCCTGCTCAATTCCCTCCGTCTATACTCCCCAAACAGAGCATAAGTAATTTACAACGACACATAATTCATAAAGAGGTGATCTAAGGACAATGAAGAATGCACAGTTTAACTTCCCTTAGTACCGTTCCAACATGCAGTTCCAGAAAAGTCCATTGTTGAAGTTTTATTTTATCCAATAATACCTACTTCAGTTTGCGTGATTACAGTAGGACAGTCGCTTCAAATGTTGTATAAACAGATTGCATTAAAGATAGCGCATACAAGTTACGCTTCCTGCAGCTATCTTCCCATTGGAAAGAGTAAGGGGAAAAAAAAAACTGCTGCCTAAAGCAGTAATTATCCATGTCTTTTAAAACCGCCACTTTGATCAATTAACCCAGTATGTCAATAAAGCTGGCTATTGGTTTCCAAGGCAACTACTTGTGTTTGTCTGGCACATTTTTCCCAAGTCCTTCTTAGAACCCAACAATAAAAGGAATTCAATTCAGGCCTTTGCTGTACTTGGCAGCAACATACAGTTTCAGCATATCTACTCAGTGTCAATATAGCCCTAACCAAAACATAATTCACATTGTACATATGTGAATGTGTATATGTTAGCTTATAGAGTGCTTGAATATTAATTTTATGTTTTTTTTTTTAAAAAAGCACTGGGAAAAATGCCATGTATGTCTTACAGCAATAGTTCCCATTTTCAGTTTTTGTTTCCTGAAAAGTGGAAATAATGAGCCATTTTACAAATAACAACCAAAACATCTTCTTGCCGTGGCCTGCAGGTATTAAACACCCTTTGGTTCCAGTATTTATGAGTTACAGTAAAAGGGCATATTTTGGTCAGAGAGTCTACATTAGAGATGTGAAGGCTTTAAAGCCATGTGACAATAACGAGCTTAACAAGAAACTTGTGAATACAACATGGGATGTTCATCCATTTCTGTTCAGGTTGTCATTGAAACCTACAAAGTATTCATAGGTTTCACCAGTGTGACCTTTGATGCACACCCCCCTATGGCTCGTACATACAATGCCTTCTATGCCCCCATCGAGGTAAGTATCGCTGCAATATTAAGTGATATAGATGAGCCATTTTTAGTGTCTATTTAAATCAATCCCATTTTTGCAACTTGTCTTGAGATATTTTGAGCAATAAAGAATTCAGAGACTAGCATCCCATCAAAGAAGCAGCAACAACAGTACGTTGGAGGGAGGGAGGGTATATTTTTGAGTGTTGAGATGCACTCTCAGTAACTCAGTATTCCTTGTGGCCTTCTATGACTGGAACAGGAAACTATTGCTCCTGACTGTAGGTAAATAACTGGCATTGCTGGGCGGAGTGACTTTTTTTGGCATAACGTTTCTTAATGTACTTATGAAGATTGTATCTCAGAGATGATAATCAATTCAAGCATGGAGATCAGTGAAATGCTGAGTCAGAAGAGATGCTGGCAGTATGCTGCCATTATAGCAGAGATATCACAATACCACTGTACTTAAACAGCTCCATTAGCTGTACTAAATCAATAATTATTAATAGGGGATGAACACATGACTGGCACAAAGGAGAAAGGTCTGCAGTTACAGGGGCTACAGAGGGCCATTCTCCTCATGAACCGGAAGAGTGAAGCAACAAGTGGACTGTTGCGTCAGGGTCAGCGAGATTAAGTGCGCTATCACGTTGTCGTGGGGAGCGACGGGCCTTCTTTCTGTGAGGAAACGGGGGGCAGAAAGCGGAATATGGCCCTATATGTAGAGCTCAGCGCCTTTATTCCACAGTTCGTTTACAGTGAGGCTCATTCCATTTGACAAGGCAGCATTGCCCTCATCCGATTGGCTGCCCTGTTCTTCTGTTGCTATGGTTCCACGTTGCTGATAGTGAAGCCTGGGACTGTAGACGCCTTCCTATTGGGCGACGGCACGTTTGAAGGAAGAGGCTAGTCAGACGCAGGCAGAGAGAAAAAAAGGGAGAGGGAGGGGGAAGAAAGGGAGAGAGAGGGAAGCATGAAAGCAGATTGGAAGCAAAAGACAGGAAAATACTGAAATTAACAGAGGGAAAGCAAAAAAAAAAATGCTTGGTTTGACAATAGAATAGCTCGCCCCACCAGAATCAGTGCTGAGCCCCTTCACAGGCAGACTGGCAGGGAAATCTGTCCCTGACTGAGAAAGAGTGCAGTTCGGCGTAACAAGTTCATCATTTCTGTTCTCGCACTCTGTCTCACACCTAACACAGCAAGGTGTTGATTTCAGAGAACCAGACAGAGGACAACCCAGCGGATCTCAGCTTCACAGCAACTCTAAATGTGTGGCTCTCAGAGAGGAGGGAATAGAAAGTGATTGAATATTGTTGAAGTAAAAAAAAAATAAAAAATAAGAAGAAGCAATTACCACCAGGAGAGCTGAGCTGAAAACTCACAGTGGTGGTGACCTCAGGATCCAAACACCCTAAAACCACAGAGGACTCAGTTTGGCAAGGCCAAGTGGTTATGCATTTAAACTGATACAGAACGAGTCAACTAACAACTTGAAGAGTAACAATACCACCTTTGTGTAGGTCAAATGTTTTCTGCACTGTGACATTTGATTTTGACTGTTTTTTTATCTATTCTGTCTCCTGTTGTTAAATAAGGTTAATTTAATTTGGAACAACAGTATTACAGTGATTGTGCTCACTTTGTATTTAAAAAATCAGATAAAAGTGAGGCTCAGGCATTGTAGGTGGTAGTCTATAGCTTACCCAGAATGCAATACAGCACAGAAACCACTACATATTATTTCTCTAGGTGAAGGGAATGCGCGACAGCAAACATTTTGGAGATATAAATAAACGGCCATACAAAAGTTAAGAACCATTTACAACAATCTTTGTATCATCGATGATCTGATTTTTTGTTTGTGGAGAACATTTGGCAGTAAGTAATGTATGTAACCATGTCAAATTGTCCTGTGTAAAATGAAATGGTGCATGCACAGATCCTCACAGAGAAGAATCCTTGTGTTTTCCATTCTCAGTAACCTTTTCTTCTCTAAAACAGCTAGTTTGAGGATAATTAAATCTTTCACTGCATCGATTGCACCCAGTGAGCTGTAAAATGGTATTCAGAGAGCTTACCAATAAATATTGACAATTTTGGGTCCATATTCATACAACATATCAGAGCAGAACTCCTGCTCCAGGGTCAGCTCTCAATTATCCGTATCCTAACCTAAATGAAGGCCAGCATAAGAACAGGCAAAAATGGCAGAACTGATCCTAGATCAGTATTCCTTCAGTGAGAAGCTTTATGAATGCTGGTCCGGAATCCATTTCTCATAAAATTGATGAATTGTTCTGTACCCCCTGTTTGTATCCTCTGGCTTCTGCTGGAAATCACCCATTCAAGCTTCCCCAGCACCACTCAAGTATCCCCCAAAGCATTTTCTGTTTTCAGTTAAAAAGGGTCCTTAAATCACTGTACATATACTGTTCTATATTATATAGATGTCACTGAATTCATTGCCAACACAGGAAATTTGGTCTTCAAATGTCCAATATCAAAACCTAAAATTGGAGACGTCTCAAGCATTTGGTCGCTCATAGTCAGAAAATGATCTAAAATGATAATTATGCTTTCATGTTTATGGAGGATATTATATGATATTGTGCAATCGATGGATGCAGGGGAGGTTTAAATCACTTCCTTAAATTCAGAATACCACTGAACTGTGACCAGATGCTAGTTTTCTCTCAAATGGCACAAATAATGAAAATGATAAAGATCATTTGGAATCAGGGTGGCCATTTTGTGTTTCCATGCCAACTCTTCTGAATTGTAACAGATTTTATGTGCACACTTAAGATTATGTCACACCAAAATCATGCAAACTTTATGGTAAACTGACTATATCCACCAATTGAAATGCAGCAGAACTACATTTTTAACATTGATGCTTTTCTCTTAAACTGTAAATATTCATGTTTGCTGTTTGTTAGTGACAGCATTACCTGTAAAAAGCCTGCTGGCAAAATTGATTGTGGTGCATATTGTAATACATGTGCAGGGGGGTTAGAATTCTGTTTTGACTGTGTAAAATAATGATTTTGGCCTCTTTGTTTGACAGGGTATTGTGTTGCCCAGAGGGTTATCTTTAACTGTAACTTTACCAATGTGTATTTTATCCTAATTTAGAATGTTTTTGGAGGCAGAGGGAAATGTTTAGTGTTACAGTTTTGTAAGGTAAATTAACAAAGCAGTTTTGGTTCCCTTATGATAATTTATGGTTAAAAATGCTTTTAGAGTAGTTTGGGGGAAAATATACATATATATTTGGTGACTAGAGATGAAAAATACCTGTCAGATGTTTTTTTTTCCCTGGCTCAGAGATGAGCCCAAATGCCAGAAAGATTCCAGGACTCCATACATAACCACCACTAGGTGGCAGCACACATATATCTTTGGCAGAGAGGCACAACCACAATCCCAGAGGGCTGATGTGTATGCAGGTTTCTATGGTTTACTTTGATAAGCTGCCGATTTGAGCCTTGGGAAAATGTGTGGAGACCATGAAGGTCTTTTTTTGGTGATTCCAGTGGAATGTACAGGACTGCCAAACCCAAGCTTCATCAAAATGATTTTCATTTCAAATAAATATTGGACCAGTCATTCAAGAGCAAATTATAAAATGATGGAACAAAATAAAATGTCATTACATTGCAAAATCGTAGACAACAGCCTTATAAATACTTGCATAGATGAATATATATATATACTGGCTATGCCAAAATAATAATAAAAAAATGTTCAAAACTACACATCACTCATTTTTTTTGGTTTCAAAGATGAGCTACATTTGCCTTTGAAATATAAAGCCATGTGTATTGCACAAGTGCACATAAAAAAGTTTTAAAAATATTAGAAAACAAGCTTCAGTCACTTCGGTCAAAATGAGAGAGGTTTGCTGTACAGGTGTTCCCTTGAGCCCTCATTTCATCACTCATTATGATAATGGATGCAGTGCACACAGTGGAGGAGGGGCCTGTCACTTAGGCAACCAGCTACCCAATGACAGACTCGGAAGCCTGTGTAGGCCCTCCCCTGGTTACAGAGTGCTGTTTAAGAGGTGAGTGGTAAGGCAATTGTTTTAGGTATCTCATTGATTTGATATGTGGCACAGTTCAATTCAAAAGGGTCAGGAGTAACCAACCTCATTATCTTATATCATGGAGGTCTAGGAAGAAATAATTGGTAATGCCCTCAGTATTGCCCTTCAATACTCTTTTTGAAGGGAAGAAGGTCCTGACTCTAGCTTAGCCTATGTCAATGACATTTTAGTGCATGAGTGCAAGAGTTTGGGGGGAGGGACTACAATCGGAAACAAATTATTACAGGGCAGTGACATCAGCTGCAGTGAGCTTGATTGACAGAATTAGCCTCCAATGGCACACAAGACAGGGGAAGACTGAATTAGTCACACAGCCAGATTCATGTCCAGAGTCACCCCATGACCGCACGTTCTTCAGACAGTATAAAACGCAGCATCATATCTTCAAATGATAATCCATAGCATCATTTTTTTTCTGTACAACACTCACAACAAGAATGTATCAAAAGAAAGGAGCACATTTGGCAAAATGGTGAGACCCACTGAGAGCCTGAGGTCCTCCCAGTACATAAAGAAAGCACGCACATATCTTTAAAAAACTGTCCGTTAAAAAAAGAAGAAAAAAAAACATTTAAAATACAAAGTCTTCTTCTGTTGTGGCAGACGCTCCACAAGCTGGCTGATATTCACACATGTTGTCATAGTTACTGAATTTCCTGTTGTCCCTGTGAGGGAGGAGCTAAGAGCGCTCACACCATGTGACCGTGGGATGTTCACACATCGATGCGGTGATGTCATGAGTGACATCGTCCTTGCGAGGCAACAGTGACAACGGCGTTCGGAACAAACCCCCAAGCTTCCACAGCCGAGATCCCGGACTACCTGGCCCTGTGTGGCCCACCCTCATGTAAGGTCCCCATAGAGAGAGAAGGGAGGGGCGCCCTGGATGCAGGTACACGGCGGCGGTGAGAGGCCGCTAAGACAGGTTGGCGCTGATCCGGATCCACTGCAGACCCTGCCTGGTGTACTGGACTATATGGGACATGCTGCTGTGGAGAGTGATGGGACCCATCAGGTTGTTCAGGTAGTTAAAGAACTCTGCAGAAACAGAAGGTTAGAGAGAGTGAGGGCGCGTTCCACACACACAAGAGCATACGAACGCATAATGACCATAAGAACACACAGTGACCAGAACGGGTCATTCAGCCCAGCCAGGCTCTTTAGGTACCCACAACAGAGGTGTCTCACTCCTGTCCCAGTGAGGAACACAGTGTGCTGGTTTTTGTTGTCACTCAGAAACTCACTGATCAATTAGCATAGTAACTGTTTATGCTGTTAACTCACTTGACCTGGCTTCCTGGGTCTGAACTGACAGCTGATTTTCGGTGGAAACAAAAACTAGCACATCTTGTGTATGCTCTCCAGGACCGACACAGCTTCAAGCCTGGACTTGTGTACTACTCCAAGGGTCTCTTCCTCGACTACATGACCCGGCAAGCTGTTCTGAGCATCGATAACGCTCTGTGCAAAGCAATACTTCCTGTTATCAGATGCTAAGGAAGGAGGAAGCGAGGGCAGTTCCCACAAAGCAGGGGTTTCAGATCCAGTGCAGTGGAGGGCCATGTGCTTCTGTTCACTCCACTTAATTAGATAATTAGTTCCGTTATTAGCTAATCTAGTCCTATTGGTTTCAAAATGCAGCATATCAACTGGAAATCGTTACTTCTGTTGCCTAATTAACAATCATTGCTGATATCCCCTGCTTCAAAACAGGGCTCCCTATAGCTGAATGAGCAGCTGAACAAATTAACAAACCATTAATTGGTTACAATAGATGGCAGCATGCAAACAGTCCCTCCTGTCGTGCGAGTTTGACACCACTAGGTTAGTGGGACAAAGCAGGAGATAATGGGTACCAGGGACATGTAATCAAGGTAGGGACTGTAGACACCGCATACCAAGTGAAAATCCTTCAGACTATATTAAAATGTTTATGATTGTTCATTAACCTTTACAATTCAGCTCAGTTTGTTATTTAATGGTAGGAAAGTAGGACAACCATAATAGTATTGGACAAAGCAAAATGGACACAAAACATGCAAAGAATGACATAAACGTATTTGCACGGCCATTCTCTGCATGGCCTAAGCGTTTTCTCTGTGGTAGTGTATAAATAGCCTCAGCTTACTGCGAGGTATGAGGTTTGGAGGGCCCTGGGAAGGAGGACGACACACTCCTAAAGACAAAGACGCTCTATTCCTTTCCCTCACATTTCCCCACGACGGTGAGTGTGTGTGTGTGTGTTTGCTTGTGCTTTACACTGGAGTGTGTGCAGTCAGGTGGCACAGTGGAGACGGCCCCTCCAGTTTTACCCGCCCCTGACCACATGTCCCTGAAGAGTGAAAGGTTAACCAGCAAAATGGTCTTAGTGTAAATGCTTTGTATAATACACAGGACTATTAATGTATTCAAATTTATTTTATGAAATTACATACCAGTTTACACAAAAACAAACAAAAAAAATGTTAACAAGTTACTTTATATCATTTCTTTTTTTTTTTTTTTTTTACAGATTTCTGATACAATGGAAATGTGCCATCTGGCCCTGTACCCTCGGCTCAGTTGTTCAGAATGCTTTTTGCGTTATGTACCAGCGATTACAGAGCTCCATAGGGGGTGACGGTTCGATGAGGGAGAGCTCTAAGGATGGCTGTCTGTTCTCATGTCTGACTTGAAGGCGATGCGCCCAAAGTTGTAGTGCTGGCAGAGAGGAGCGCCGTTTTATTTTCAGCATGGAGGCCCGTGCCAGGTTTAGGCAGTGAGCGTTGGTTTATAGAGCTGGCTCAGCTCTTTCAACACATTTGGAGTTATACAGGTTTGGTATTGAAAATGGACTCTAAATACCTAAAAGCACTTCTTAATACGCTGGAAGCCACCACTAATATCTCATCACTACTTCCTCAGGCAGTGCACACAGGGATTCCTGAATGGATCGCTGCTTTGATTTTGTGTAATTATTGTACGTATTTCTTGTACTGAGATGCAACGTTTTTGTAATGGCTGCTGCCCTTATTCCGTTCATTGTGGAACTGAACAGCTTGAAGCCAAAGTATAATTCTTCCTCGTAAACGGGCAGGTGATCACAGATCAGAGATCACTGATAAGATCCCGCTGGATGACACCTTGTGAGCTGAGAGCTCTGCGGCGCATCCTGTACCTGTTTTTTTTTTCTTTTTTTAAATTTTTTCAAAAGGCCAGCAGAGGCCGTGTTGAAAGGGAGACCCGCCTCCGCACTCCACAACATGCTAACGCGGTCCAGAGAGATGTATGCCCGTTTCCATGACAACAGGTGGCATTATTTTCTTTAACGCTTCATTGTCGCTTGATCTGCACCCACAACGGCCTGTATTTCCACACCCCAGATATCAGAGCAGCACAACAACTGGGTTTCTGTTTTTTTTTTTTTTTTTTAGGGTTTCTCAGCATAACGGTGTCATGGTGAAGAAAAGATAGGGTTAAACAGATGCCGTGGCATTGGTTTTAACAGCACGAGTACAAACGTGAGTACTGCTCAGGCTCACTCTCCGATATGTCACATTAAATATTAAATAAGAAAAAAAACATGCATGTGTAAGTTATTAATTATTATTTGCAAATGTAAATAATATTGTAGGATATATATGTACATTCCTGGTTTTAAACTGTATATATTTATAAATATATAATTTTACAGTAATAAAATACTAACACGTTTCCCTTTTTGTATGTGATCTGAATGATTAATCCCAGCTTCTCTTACCTTTGTTCTCCTTAGCCAGGTTGTCGGCCACCTCCCAGTACTCATAGCTATAAAGCACGCTGTTGGTGATGTTAAGGTGATTTGCTGCCATCTGGTGGATGCGCTGGGGAATGCTGATGACGGGGGAAGGGGAACTGCCGCTCTGAGACCCCAGCGAGCTGAGAGAGGAGGCCGAGGGGGACATTGAGGCCGGTGGCCCTGCACCCCTGTTCCCAGAGGATAAATACATTAATCAATGTACTATTTATTAGCTTATCCTTAACCAAACACTTTTACATTACAGTACATCATTTAAAAAAAGTTGCCTATTACTTCACACATAATTTAAAAATATAGGCTATACATGTACTCGGGCAAAACAGCTTTACCCCACCTGGGATTTGAACCCATGACCTCTGAATTATGAGCCCTGTTTCTAGTCCATTACATTGCACTGCAGCCTGCTACTAACATGTTCAGCATATCCACAATCAAACAGTGATATTTATATTGGAGTGCAGCGGTATGAGGTGGTCAGGGGTGAAAGGATAAGTGTAGCCCTTACTTTGCACATGTGTTCCAGGGGGCCTGTGAGTGGGACGTTTTGGGGGAGCTCTGTAAAGGAAGAAGAGGGCACACAAAGGAACGATAAAACATCCATCTCTCCATTTCCCTCACCTTATCTTCCCATCTCTCACAGAGCAGTCGCTCTTAACAGACTGACTGTTTGGCCACCCCTGGCTTACACTAACAATTAGAGAACGCTCAGGATGTGGAGGAGTACCTTGAAGTAGTCGAGAAGAGCCTTTGAGTACTTAATAGCGTGATCCTTCTTCAGTCTGAACATCCGCCAGTACAGCAGAGCCAGACACCGGAAACTGGAAAACACACACACACACGCACACACACACACACGCACAGAATAAAAATGATCTCTTTCTTCCAGAGGACCTTTCACACATTCTTATGGCACCCACACAAAGCACTTCTGTTTACAGTAAGACGGATGGAATTTCAGAGAAACTAAGACAGTAGGAGGTCAGAAACAGGAAACAGGAAGTGACACACTCACCATAGAACGGCTAACTGCTTGTCCTCTTGACTGGCTCCAGGGCCTGCATGGCTTTTCAGTCTCATTGCATACCTAACAATGACAAAGGTGTTCACAATTACTGTGTGTCTGCATGTGTGTGTCTGCGCATACGTGTGTGTGCGTGTGTGTATATGTGTATGTGTATGTATGTGTGCTTGTGCATATATATGTATATGTGTGCATGGGTGTGTGTGTGTATGTGTGTGCGTATGTATGTATATGTGTGCATGGGTGTGTGTGTGTGTATGTGTGTGCATATATATGTATATGTGTGCATGGGTGTGTGTGTGTATGTGTGTGCGTATGTATGTATATGTGTGCATGGGTGTGTGTGTGTATGTGTGTGCGTATGTATGTATATGTGTGCATGGGTGTGTGTGTGTATGTGTGTGCGTATGTATGTATATGTGTGCATGGGTGTGTGTGTGTATGTGTGTGCGTATGTATGTATATGTGTGCATGAGTGTGTGTGCATATATATGTATATGTGTGCATGGGTGTGTGTGTGTGTGTGTGTGTATATATCTATATGTGTGCATGGGTGTGTGTGTGTGTGTGTGTATATATATGTATATGTGTGCATGGGTGTGTGTGTGTGTGTATATATCTATATGTGTGCATGGGTGTGTGTGTGTATATATGTATATGTGTGCATGGGTGTGTGTGTGTGTGTGTGTGTGTGTATATATCTATATGTGTGCATGGGTGTGTGTGTGTGTGTGTGTGTGTGTGTGTGTGTATATATATGTATATGTGTGCATGGGTGTGTGTGTGTATATATGTATATGTGTGCATGGGTGTGTGTGTGTGTGTGAATATATGTATATGTGTGCATGGGTGTGTGTGTGTGTATATATATCTATATGTGTGCATGGGTGTGTGTGTATATATATGTATATGTGTGCATGGGTGTGTGTGTATATATATGTATATGTGTGCATGGGTGTGTGTGTGTATATATGTATATGTGTGCATGGGTGTGTGTGTGTATATATCTATATGTGTGCATGGGTGTGTGTGTGTGTGTGTGTGTGTGTGTATATATATGTATATGTGTGCATGGGTGTGTGTGTGTGTGTATATATGTATATGTGTGCATGGGTGTGTGTGTGTGTATATATGTATATGTGTGCATGGGTGTGTGTGTGGGTGCATATATATGTATGTGTGTGCATGGATGTGTGTGTGTGTGCAAACATATGTATATGTGTGCATGGGTGTGTGTGTGTGTGTATATATATGTATATGTGTGCATGGGTGTGTGTGTGTGTGTGTGTGTGTGTGTGTATATATATGTATATGTGTGCATGGGTGTGTGTGTGTGTGTATATATCTATATGTGTGCATGGGTGTGTGTGTGTGTATATGTATATGTGTGCATGGGTGTGTGTGTGTGTGTGTGTGTGTGTATATATGTATATGTGTGCATGGGTGTGTGTGCATATATATGTATATGTGTGCATGGGTGTGTGTGCATATATATGTATATGTGTGCATGGGTGTGTGTGTGTGTGCATATAGGAAATATGGGGGGTGCATGAATATGTCTGTGTATGTATGAGTGTGTGTTTGCTCCAGTATGTTAGTGTGTAATGTAATGTTTGTGTGTGTGTATTTGGGTATGTTTGTGTGTGTGCGTGTGTGTTTATGTTTGAGTGTGTGTCCAGTATGTGAGTGTGTAATGTAATGTTTGTGTGTGTGTATTTGGGTATGTTTGTGTGTGTGTGTGTGTGTTTGTGTGTGTGTGTGTGTGTGTGTGTGTGTGTGTGTGTGTGTGTGTTTGCGAGTGTGTGTGTGAGTGTGCATGTGTTTGTGTGTGTGTGTGTGTGTGTGTGTGTGTGTGTGTGTGTGTGTGTGTGTGTGTGTGTGTGTTTGCCTCACCTGATTAGCTCCACCGTCTCAGCGTACATGGTGTAGGGAGACTTGGCCTCCAGTGGACCCTCCTCCATGGCCTTCCCACACTCCATGAAGGACAGAGCTGCGTCCATGTAGTTCACCGCCTTCCCAAACTTATCCACCTGTGTGGAGGATGGAGTGAGGGGCAGAAGAGGAGAGGAGGGGCGGAAAGGAGTGAGCAAGGTAAGAGAGAAGAGAAAAAGAGAGGAGGGGGAGGAGAGAGGCAGGAAGACAGATGAAGAGAGAAGTGAAAGGAGGAAGAGAGAGAACACATGAGGAAGATATATTATGTACACACATATGCCACAGAATAATTATCATATCAGAACAGATATGCTCAAAATATCACCTTTCACAGTACTATTATCACTGGCCTTATTTGCTTAGGCATATACATCAAACATGGCATTATAAATCAAAGCAAGCATTTGAGTGTCATGGGTATTTCAGAATGACTCGTGTGCTATGCAGGAGATGGAAAGTTTCAGGAGTAAAGACGTATGCTGCTTTCTGTCCTTTTCAGACTGTGAGAGTCTAATGAGCAACGCCACACTGCTAAAAACGCTTTCCTTAAAGTTATTTTTGTAGATCTAGCTCGTATTTTCTTAGATTCGATTTTCTTCCACATATGAAATCATATGACAAGGTAAAGCATGATCAAACATCCGAAAAGTGTTTATTCTGCAATTCCTTTAGCTTTATAATGGCATAAATTTTGGGGAATTTCATCAGATTTCACAGCTCCTTTCCAGGTGCTTTCATAAGTTCTGCTATGGCTGTACAACTTCCTTCACGCTTGCCAATGAAAATTCATTGCATAGATGAAAACGGCCAATCAGGATTGAGCCTGGTGAACATGTGATGGTGCTCCATTGTTATGTCACATGTTTAATTCCACTTGTGGTAACTGATTTTAGGGGACCCACTTTCATGTACAAAGAAGGAAAGACGGGTCGGTTACTGGTAAGGATGATAGCAGACGTTCTGCAGTGAAATTTAGAGCAGCTGAATGCAGAGTGAAACAGCAGAGCTCCTGACAGACTTACCATGGCGTCTGCACGGTGCTTCATCGTCTTCGCCTCGTGCATGTAGTACTCAGCGTGGTGTGAGCTGAACGCAGGGGAGAGACAGAGAGAGGGAGAGAGAGAGGGAGAAAGAGGTTGTTGTGCTATTTAGCGAGGTATTTAACCAGGATTGCTTCAGTAAAAAATCCAGCTGTATAAATATCTAAAGTATAAAAAACTAAGTTGTGCAAGTCTCTCTAGAGAAGAGCATCTGCTATATGACTAAATTAAATATAATGTGACATAATGAAATATAATGTGGCATAATGACTTGCTTCAGCAAATATTCAGCTGTATTTATAGACTGTGTGTCGGAATGGAAAGCTGCGTTAGTCACTTGGTGTAAGAGTGGCAGGTAAATGCCTACTTTTTAATGTATAGTAAGAGTAAAGATTGGTGATGTTGCCACACAGATGAAAATGAGGATGGTTAGAGTTGGTGGGGTAGGGGGTACCTACATCTCATGGCTGGGAAGTGCTCCTCTGTGGGCCAAGGGTGGGTTCAGGGGGTTACCCCAGGACTCACACACTGGGTGGGGGCGACCGGGGAGACGCCGGGGCTCTGGCGCCCCCTGCTGGTGCAGGGCTGCCAACTGCAGACAAGCAGGTGATACTGTGAAAAATCCCATAGTAAAAGCCACCACAGCCAAGGTAGTTACCAGGTGAGAACAGCGATCATGCTGAAAATCTGAGAATAAGCTGTAACGTGCAAGCAGCAACAGGGATAGCACAGGGAAAGTACAGTTCAGTACAGGTGTGTCTGAATCTGGGTCTGTTTGCTCCATACAGGTGTGTCTGGACCTTAGTCTGTGTGCTCCATACAGGTATGCCTCTACCTGAGTCTGTGTTTTCAGTACAGGTGTGTTTGTACCTGACTCTGTATGTTTAGTACAGGTGTGTTTCTACCTGAGTCTGTGTGTTCAGTACAGGTATGTCTCCACCTGAGTCTGTGTGTTCAGTACAGGTATGTCTCTACCTGAGTCTGTGTGTTCAGCACAGGTAGGTCTCTACCTGAGTCTGTGTGTTCAGTACAGGTATTTCTCTACCTGAGTCTGTGTGTTCAGTACAGGTGTGTCTCTCTCTTTGCATGGGTGAAGGTAGTACTCCTCCACTTTGCAGTCGTCCTTCATCCTGCTGGGAGGCTGGGGTACCCCACTGCTCTCGTGGGGTTCGGGGGGGGACAGAGGGGAGACAGGTGACAGTAGCCCCCTGTCGCTGCCCAGGTGGGCCTCCTGGTACCTGCACACAGAGCCAGGGAGAGCACACGGCAGAATTATGAGGGGCTGTGGCCTGTAGCCTGTATACTCTCCTCACATGACCCTCATCCATGCAGTAGACAGCATGAGCTGTAATCAGACACAGCAGCTATGCTTAAAGCAGGATCCACTCAAATCCACAGAAAAACGGCACGCCAGAGTTTGATCCAGTTTGCCTGAGGCGTGTGTGTGAGAAACGTTGGGTGTGGAAGTGGGGTGTGTGTGTATGTGTGTGTGAGTGATTGTGTGTGTGTGTGTGTGAGTGTTTGTGTAGGAGTGTGTGTAGGGAATGTGTGTGTGAGGTGGGTTGGCTCAGTCTTACCCGTTGAGTCTGCCCTCAGGGTAAGCCTGCAGAGGAGCTCTGTCAGAGGAGGCCGCCTGGCTGGAGGAGGGGTCAAGGGTCAGCGTGTGGGCCCTCTTACTGCCTGCGTGAAAATCTCCATTCTCACACTGAAAGCAGCACACGAGGGACACGGTCATACAAACACACACACACACACACCATGCACATAAACATACACACACACACACATTACGCAAAAAGCACACAGACACACAAAAGACATACACCATATGCAAACACACATATACACACACGTATGCACGCACACCACATGCAAAGACGCACAGCCACGCACACACAAACAAACACACATACCATACGCCGCACACGCACACACACACACACACACACACATCTGTGGTTAGCCACGTGATCTAGTTCCTCCCACTGACACACATATAAACATGATGAAAACGTTCTTTGTGCACTAAGGCTGATTATGCCTGTCAGGCTAGTGTAGATTGGGAGGTAATCCATGTGAGATACAGTGTAGATTGGGAGGTAATCCATGAGAGATACAGTACAGTTTGAGCTATGTTGTCAGCAGGCTGATGCTACAGGCTGATGAAGGCTTAGGCTAAAAGCTCTGGGAATCTCCTGTAAACTTCTGGGAATCCCCTAGAAAGTTCCAGAAATCTTGTGGATTTAAGGCTCAACTCCCACATGGCGGCAAATGATCAACAAAAATCTCCTGGCAATAATTTAGGACACCAACATGTTTTTGTTAAAAGTGAACTATTTGTTTTTACCTGCAAGTATGAGATTTTTGCTAAACGGAATGAATAAAAATATAAATGAATGACTGGTTTGTTTGTTGCCTGTCCATCAACATGCTAATGACCAAAGTCCAAACCCTCTGATTGGTTTGTGAGAGGAGTCTGAATTTTCAGTTATGATGTAGCCTCTGTCATTGGTTTTTAACAACATGTCTCCCTGATGTTTTAGCATTTTTCACTGATAAAAATAGTTTCAGATATGTAAGCCTTCAGCTACTGATAATTATATGGCATAACATATTTTTGAGGCATTAAGAAAAACAAAATGTTTTTAGGTATTAAAAACTGAATCTTTGTTATTATACACCCTTTCTCCTCTCAGTATCATTTCAGAAACTTCATATTCATTTATAAAATTATGCTGAGAAGATAAAGGATACAGATGTTTTTTTTTTTTTTTTTTTACAATTGCTACAATAAACTATAGACATCCATAGAGCACCAAGACAATGCCTAATAGACTACTCTAGTGTACCAGTACAACTCAAGACAAGACACTCAGCTACACCAGGACTATGCAAACAGTATGTGACTGTTGATGAAATTCATTTTCATTTTCAGAAACCCACCATCGCCCCCTGCAGGCCTTACCTTACGCTTCCTCTTGTTGTCACTGACGTCCGGGTCAAATGGGTAAAGGTGTCTCATAGCGACCTTCTTCTGGGCCTTCCCTGGAGAGGAAGACGTAGATGAGGAGGAGGAGGAGCGGGTTTTGGGGGCGTGGGCGGTGGTGGTGGGCACTCTGGCCAGCAGGGCGAGGTCGATCCTCACCAGCAGTGTGCGGAGACCTCGTGACCGGGCGTGCTGGGGCTCTGCTTGCTGCTCGTTAAGGCCGAACGGGACCAGGGTGTAGAGTTTCTGCTTCCCCGCCTCTCGCCTCTCCTCTCCTGGGGTCTCAGTGGTGCGTCTGCTGGGCTGGACTGGGTCGGGTCTCGCCACGGTGGGTCTCCCTGCCCCGTTCTGCAGTCTCTTAGTAACCGGCCGCTGGCTGGAGGTGGAGTCTGCCGGTACCTTGGCAACGGCGGGAGAGGGGCTGGGCTCCCGGTCTGAGTCTGAGGAAGAGGAGGCTGAGGAGGAAGAGGAGGAGGAAGAGGAGGAAGAGGAGGAGCCCGAGGGGAGGGCAGTGCACTCAGGTGTGGGAGAGGGAGAGGGAGAGGGGGAAGGGGAGCGATTTTGGGCTACAGTGCGTAGGCCAGGAGGCTTAAGTTCCTGAGTCTGCTCTTTCCCCTCCCTCTTGGGTTTTTTGTGTCCCGCTGTGTCCCACGTCTCCTGCTGATGGTGCCGTCGCTGGCTGTTGGTGTGGGGCCTCTGCTTCGGCTGCACGGCCAGAGACTCACCCCCCCGAGGCCTCTTCCTCCACCGGTCTTTCTCTTTCCCCCCCTCCTCCTTCCTCCTCTCCACCTCTCCCTCCGCTGATCCCTTCCAGGGACGCCTCAGCTCCGCCTCCTTTGTTGTTCTCCTGCCCCCTCGCCCCTCAGCAACAGGCGGCGCCCACCTCCTATCGTCCGTTTCGTGGTCCTCCCGCCGGGAAGTGGGCTTCTGGTGTTTGCCCCTTGGGTTCTCCTGGGGCCTAGTTCTGGGTGTGGGGCTACTGCGTTTAGGGCTGGTCCTCAAACTAGGCCGAGAGTGATGCTTGAGGCTCGAGTTTGGACTAAGGTCAGGTTTGTGGCGTGTGGCACGAGCGCTGAGGCCTGCTGCAGCCGGGGGCTTGGCTCTGGGCGTGGGGCTAATTCTGGGTCTGGGCCTAGGCCGAGAACGGGGCCTGGGGCTGGAGTCAGGACCTGGCCCGTGAATGTGCTCTGTCCTTGGGGCCGAGGTGGCTCGGGGTCTGCCTCTAGGTTTGGAGTCAGGCTGGGGACTTTGCCCAGATCTGTGTCGAAAGCGAGGCCTCGGACTAGGGCTGGAGGTGGGGCTGGTGCTAGACCTGTGTCCAAGCTTAGAACTGCAACCTGCTGAGTTCCAGGCCCTGCCTTTGGGCTTGGGAGAGGGACTGGGTGTGGGGCTAGGTCCAACAGGAGGGCTGTGGATAGGACTATGACAGGGAAAAAGGCTATGCTGAATCAAAGGCAAGGGACTAGAGACAGGGCTGGAACAAAGAACAGGGCTTGAACCGAAGCTGGGGCTGGGTGAGATAGGCCGAGGACTAGGCCTGGGGCTAGAGTGAAGGCCTGGGCTGGGAACGGGGCTCCTCAGGGGGCTGTGGTCCTCTTCCCCTCGTTCCCGACTGCGGCCCCTCCCCCAGGACCCAGCAGGAGACCAACTGCTGTCTGAGTCGGAATGGGAAGGTGATTCTTCCTCTTCCTCTTCCTTCACGCTTAGTACATCTTCGTCCGACTCCCGGTCACTGGACTCTTGTTTCTTCCTCACTTTCTTCAGCCACTTATCCAGCTGCCACTGTGTGGAGGTAGGCTGCTCGGTCTGTGGACAGAAAACAGAGAATCAGCCCAGTTGAGTAGACCTGGGTCTTTCCCACAGTACAATTGCTGATCTAAGATCAGTATGGCTCTAATGTTTTTTGAAAGATTGTTACCACACAGACAGGCACAACCTGATCCTAGATCAACACTCATAAATAGGTATACTCATATATAAACAACAGGGTTTGGATTCAATCTACGTTCCTTAACTCTGAATCGCAAAAAATAGCAAGTGACTTGTGTTTACTTACAAACACTCACTCAAAAAGAGATGTAATCATCAATGGGACCATCTGGTTGAATAAAGGATGATCCACAAAGATCCAGCAATCCATAAACTTAACTCATCACGGTCTGTTTGAAGAAAACAGTAGCACTTTAAAAACTAAAGGTTTTGAGTCACAGTGTTAAGGACAAACGTTGACTGAATCCAGCCCAGAGGATAACTAGGGTGAACTGGCAGGGTGTCCACACATATCCAATGGATGAGACATTAGCAATCACAACACTTTAGAAATGAGGTTTGCTGCAAGCAGGCAGCCATTGCAGTATCCAAGCAGTGTAAATTTGCAGCGACTAGCTAACGTTAGCTGTCCGAATGCTTCCCATCGCACCACAGGATACCTTCCAATATCCTGCCATTTTCCAATCTGCCAGCTCAAACCCCTCCTCCAAACAAGGTTAAGGAAAAGAAGGAGGCAGAGGACAGGGAGAGAGATGGATAGATGGAGAGAGAGAGAGAGAGAGAGAGAGAGAGAGAGAGAGAGAGAGAGAGAGCCCACATCGTTTGTGTTTTTTCTCACTCCACTGTGAAACCATGAGCTCATGGAAGGTCCCTGAGACTGAGAGATGTGTCCAGACAAACACGACTCCACGGGTGTGTGTGTGTGCGTGTGTGTGTGTGTGCGCATGTGTGAGTGCGTGTGTGTGCGCACGTGTGTGTGTGTGTCCCTGACCGCGGTCACCAAACTGCCAGAGAGGCCACACTTCCTCTCCACTCTGCCTTGACATTTCTTCAGCACTATGACCCTGCACATCACCTTCTCAAAAAAAACTTACACCTACAAAACCGATGGTACATCCAATAAGACTTCTAGTGCAGCCATAGATCTAACACTAGTTGTCCCCATCTCAGAAAACAAGCCATTCACACATAGCGATGCCAAAAATCATTGCCCAGAACATGCTGAAAAGATACTTTTCATAAAAAAAACAAAAACAAATAAAACTTACGCTACTCACATTTTAAATCCAGAGACCAGAATTCCTGCTTTCCTCCACTGGCTGTACAGCTTTAATTTAAACCTTTTCCTCTTTACATACACACCCAGACATCACCCCCTCCTCCCTCTCCTCCATCCCTCTCTCTAACCCAAAAAAGACACTGCATCTCTTGTATCCTCCAGCTCTCCTCCCCAACCCCCTTCTACCTGGAAGCCGCTGCTGTTTCAGGCCTTCCCTGGAGAAGGACACTGGATGCCCAGCGTATATGAAAAACACATGGTGCTACGCTCCCTTTGGTAAAGTCCTGCACATTCAAAAAAAAAAAAAAAGAGACACTGTCATTACACCCGTGCGCACGTACATGTGTGTATCGACACAAGCGGCTTCATTCATACTGTCTGGGTCCCCCCCCCCCCCAAACCCCTCCTCCCCTTTACCTACACACTGCACAGCGGAGCGTCCCCCCCCTCCCAAAAAAACTTTTCCCCAAATGCATCCAATGAGAGCGCGTCGTGCCTCACTGACTGGAAAAAGAAACATTGTTGCACAAGACACGTGCACTGATGATAGCGTATCAGTGCTGTGGATTGAGTGACCCCCGTTTTGAAGAGATAAGTGGTGTGCGTTACGACAGCCAATCAGATCATGCATGTCAAGCTCTCTTACTTCCATCCATCCACAGTGCTCACTGGGCCTCCACATAATGAAATGACACCAAAACTTCTCTTCCCAGCATGCAACTCCACCTCCACCCACAACCCCCACCCCTCCACTCTCCCCCTTCCACTCACACACATTCCAACTCCCCCAACTCCTCCCCCACACCTGCCCCCCACGGCCCCCTTACCCCTTCTCCTTGTAAATCTAACTCCACATGCACACACACACGCACACACACACACACACACACACACATACACAGTGTACACTATAATACCACTTTCTTTCACGGCTACATTCAAAAATTGTGCCAGGGAAGGGAGAAAGGAGGAGAGAATGACAGTGAGAGAGAGGGAGTGAGTCAGTGAGTGAGAGAGATAGAGAGAGAGAGAGAGAGAGAGAGAGAGAGAGAGACAGAGGCAGAGAGTGAGTGGCTTAGTGAGAGAGGCACAGAAATAAAAAGAGTTAAAGGTAAACACACACAGTAACGAAGACAGACAGACAGAGAGTGTTTGAGGTCGGTCGGCTGAGGTACCCCCTCTGTGGAGCGGCTCAGGGGCCGGGCGGTGGTGGGAGACCCAGGATCGGAGTGCGTCTCTGGGCTGGGGCTGCGCGGGTGCTGGCTGCTGCTGTCCGAGTCGCTGGAGGTGGCGGAGCTGGAGGAGCTTCCACTGGAATGTCTCGCCCTCCTGCCATGTGTGTACTGCTGCTGCTCCCCCCGGCTGTCAGTCAACACCACACACACACACACACACACACAGACACGGCTCAGCTTACCAAAGCTGAATGCTGTCCCATCCTCCCCCAGTGGCATACACACACACAAACACACACACATGCATGCTAGGTTTCCCACACACACACACACACACACACACACACACAAACATGTGTGCTAGCATCCATGCACACACACACGCACTCACACACACACTTACTAGAGAAACTTCTGATTTGCTCTTTTTGCTATTAGGGTAAAGAGAGCTTTACCATAAACTGAAGAAACACTTTGGGACAAAAGTAGCTGACACAAGCAAAGAATTCCCATAGAAGTCTGAGCACTTAAAACTGTTACATTAATGGCAAACCCAATAAACAGGCTCATTCCGGCTAATACAAGACTGTTATAAATCTATCCATTGGATGAAAATTCACCTCTCCGAAACAACCCAGGAAGTAGACAGCTGGGGGTCCTGGGGGTGGGCAGAGAGAGAGAGAGAGAGAGAGAGAGAGAGAGAGAGAGAGAGAGAGAGATAGTGAGCTGCATCTAATTTCCGTACATTGTGTATCAACTCAGCCAATATTGAGTGCTGTATCTGCAGTTTCGGACATAAGTACGGAGACTTCATTTATACAATGGATTCATACCACTGCTCAAAAGAGGTTGTGTAGTTACAGTATGTGCGTTCAGATAAATGCATTGGAGGAGTCTCGAGAGGCATGTGACACACTATGTAGTTATCCACCAATGAGATGCGCCCAGAAGGCAGTGAGGATATATTGTGGGCTCAAACATGGTTTTCTCGAACCTGGAGAAGACAATAAAATTTGACACCTCGCCACATCTGAGGTACAGTGTTTTACAGGGTCTGCACTCCGCAGCGGCTAACAGGGTTACAGGTGGCCTTCCTTCCTTACAACACATTGAGAACTGTTAACTTTGTCTTTTGCGGTTTTGATGCATAAATGGAATAAGCTTTACACTTGGTCTTTAACTTCAGGTTAGTCTTTAATTTGCGTGTGTGTGTATGTGAGTGTGTGTGTGTGTATGCGAGTGTGTGTGTGTGCGTGTGCATGTGTGTGTGCGTGTGTGTGTGAGTGTGTGTGTGTGTGTGTGTGCATGTGTGTGTGTATGCGAGTGTGTGTGTGCGTGTGTGTGTATGCGTGTGTGTGTGTGTGTGTGTATGCGAGTGTGCTTGTGTGTGTGTGTGTATGTGCATGTGTGTGTGTGTTTGTGTATGCGTGTGTGTGTGTGTGTGTGTGTGTGTGTGTGTGTGTGTGTGTGTGTGTGTGTGTGTGTGTGTGTGTGTGTGTGTTAGCCAGCGCAGCTCCCGCAGTATGAGTGGAATGCCAGGCTGTGTAACTCAGAGAGGTGGACGAGCTGAGTCCCAGAGGAAGATCCGCCCAGGGCAGCGGGACGAGGCTCTCGCACCCCCTCCACCCCCCCACCCTGCTCTCGCACCCCAGCACAAAGAGCTTATTTATCAGGATCTGGCAGCCTTCTGCCAAAGGCCCCTCACCGCTTTCACACTGAGAGGAGCCCTCTCTCTTTCCCTCACACACACACACACACACACGCACACACACACACAGAGGCGGCTGTCAAAAGACAGCATCGACGGTCAGCTCGGATCACAAGCCCAACCAGGAGGACCTGCACTCTGACCCCAGCCGGGTCTCTGTAGATAAGGGTCAGTGCTGGATGGTATCTTGGGTGGGCTGGGAGATGGGGGTTGGAGGGGTAGTGCTGTGGGGAGAGGGGATTTTGGGAGGGAGGTGGGGGGTGTGGTTGGGAGTAGAGTAGCTGATCCTCGGCTCCCGGAGACCACTGCCTCCCCTCTCCATACCAACATTCTCTTTCACACTTGCTCTCCACTTCACATCCTCTGAGTTTATTTTTCCACATCAGCCTCTCGGGAAGATGGAAATTCCATTTGTGGTGGTTTGAAAAAAGGAAAAAAAAAATACATCGCTGGACTGAAACACGAGTGTGTATGCATCGGTTGTAGTGCATCGTGGGATACATGAGGATGGGCATGAGTTGGAGGGGGAAGGGGGGTTGTGGGATGGCAGGAGAAAAAAAGGGGTTTTGTTGAGTTTGTAGAGTTTGGTGTGTGTGAGTGTGTGCATGTGTTAAATTCAGTTCAGCTAGGTTTCGACTGACATGATTCATTTTCCCCTTGGCTCCACTTCCTGGCCTCTGATTGGCTGACAGACATCAGCTCTGTGGGGTCTGTGTGTCTCGGTGGGAGTATAGCAATTAACCTATTCATAGATCTCACCTACGTGACTTTTCAAGCTAACCCAGACCCCAGGCAAGTGCAAGTCAGTTAGGCTAGATGGCATATGCCAAGTCCACACTATGAGAGTCTACACTATATCTACTTGCAAGGCAAATATAGCTTGTGAAGGTGCTTGAAAGTGATGAATTTCTGTCCCCCCCAAACCCCCCCAGGGGAAATTCTCACCTTGGCATTCTCCTCCTCATCACTGCTGAGCTTCAGGTCATCTGCCAGCATCCTGGAAGGACAAATGAGATTGACCTTTGAACTCTGACCTCAGCTAAACTCTGACAATACTGAAAGCTCATCGTTTTCAGGTTTGCCTGAAAAAATTCCCTGACTTTTTTTTAAAAAAGAGAAAATCTGGTTAAACTGATTTTCTACCAGATTTGTTGTTTTTCATCCATCAAAAACCATTTAGAGTTTATGAGGTTAGTGTTATATTTTTGTAAATAGTGCTGTCTCATCGTGGAATTTGCGATGAAGGACATTACCCAGTGTAACCTAGCCTCCTCTCCACAAATACATGGTATCAATGTTAATGTTAAACCAAAATTCAAAAGCATGTTTTACATTCAAATATAATATTCTTCTGGGAATTTGAATTATTATTTTTATCACCTGATTTTCCCCCCTTTTCTAGGTTTTGATCCGAGTTTTTATTTCCAATTTTTTTTAAAAATTAAAGATAAACACTGAATAATTCCCGGATTTAAAATCAATACATAAAAAACACATATGGCAAGAACCTTGACTACACTGTAAACCAATAATCAGTATCAAAAATCACAGGAGCTCATATTGCAGTAAACACGCTGTCCTGCAGACCCCATGAGACATGGTACAGCACTCTCACATACAGCCATATCCTGAGTTTAGGCTGAGGTCATCTACAAGCTGTACTGTAGAAATGCATGTTAAAGTGCGTAGACATTTTAGAATACCATTAGAATAGCACTAGAATTGTATATTATTTCATTTTATCGGCAGGTGTCAGGGTTCTACACAAATCACGGAGACAGCGAATAGTATGGTAGACTATGGAGTGGCTCGTCCAATTATAACGCTGCTTCAGATCAATGTCGCAGGAACAAGGTGTGCATACTAATAAAGTTTTATGTTCCAAAGTTTGGAGAATAAAGAAAGGAATAAATTTGGTCGAAAAAGCTGGAGACTGAATTATTGTTCAAGGCAACAATTCAGAGAATTCCACAAACATCTTTACAAACTGGGTTGTTGACTTAATGCTAAAAAACACATTGGCTAACAAGCTCTGAACAACCAAAAATAAAAAAAAAGTATTTAATTCATAAACACACTTTTAGACGTTTAAACGGAGCTGTGCTTTCTACCCGTTGTTTGTCCCTGCACCCTTAAGCTGTATTAATTCCACTCTAAATGAGGTGATACCCCCATAAAGACAGGCGAGTTAATAAAGTTGGATGTAAAGGAGAGCAGCCTGCCCTTTTGGCACCGCTGTGTGTTTATAAACTCAGCACCGGCCGTGGCAGTAAAGCTGTCCGGACCATAACTCCGCTCACCACTAGGGGCGCCGTCATCGTCATTACCACCCCCCAAACACCTGTTACAGATGTGTTTATCATTTACATTTAAATGGCCCCCTCAAGCACCTGTTAGTGTACATTTACATTTCTGAGAGGTGTAGTACAAACATTTTAAGTTACACTGTAGAGGCAGCTGTGGAACGATTTGTTCAAATGACTGATTTCAATTAACAACTGTCCTTAAATTTGACCTCTAAAAAAAAGCAGGATGTAGTTTTTTTGGCATGGCCTGTTTGCATCGCAGGTAAAATGAGATGAACTTCAAATCCCAGAAACCCCTATAAAAGAATGGGCAGGAAGTCCATCCTTCAGGGAAGCACCTGAGGATGGTGTTGGGTGATAAAGGAAAGGCAATGAGGAGGAAGAGATAAGAACGTCAGAGTTGTATGTCCAGTTACGCAATATGGTTCTATGTCACTGCTTAATTTCTGCACTAACAATGTGCTCAAGCAGTAATCCCCCAGTACACAAAGATAACAAATAACCTGCTAAGCTTGGCATGGGCATAAATGGACAAAAAACACATCATAGAATTAGCAATATTAATATAATAATACGCTTTGTGGAGTGCATCTCAGAGGGGTCAGACTTCAGCCCTAGAGAGCAATGGTGTCTGGTTTGGGGTGAGTTTCAGCATTTAACTGGCTGATATAAAGAGTCCACACACGTGGTTGCAAAGGTCTAAATTGGCTGTATGTGTGTGTTGTTGGTGTGTCGTGTGTGTTGGTGTGTGTGTCTGTGTGTGTTTGTATAAACAATGGTATATACTATATGTGTGATGTGTGTATTTGTTTCATGCATGTTCGGATTTGCATGTCTGTGATAGCCAATACGTATGTAGGTGTGTGTGCGCGTATAATATACTGTGGTAACGCTCTCCTCTCACGGTTTGAGAGCAGCAGCTGTGTGGTGGCTGTAGGGAGCTGGTGCACTGCCCTTTTAGAGCTGTGTATACCCCCCTGTCTCTCAGGGGTCACTGAGCGGGCCAGCGGGGGTGGGGGCTGGGGCACCAGCGGGGGAATGTGTAGCTCTTCTGCCGACGTGCCTGGTCATTTGACCTGCCTCACTCACGATTTGTGGGGCGCTGCTTGTGAGAGAGTGGCCCTCGCCTCTGCATCGCACCTGGCTGTGAGAAAGAGGGAGAGGAGGAGGAGGAGGAGAAATAAATTTGCAAAGAAAAAAATTCAAAAGACTATAACTAAATATTCTGAAACATTCTGTATAGACAGAAAATAACCAATTTTACCGGGTGAGGGACACAGTACAGCAAACTTCCATTAGTAAAGGAATACAATAAATGTTATTTGTTACTTAATAGTTATTCATTATTTACATATGTTTGTTCCTTTTTTCTGTTCTTATTAATCGTGTTAATTGTACCGTTTGCTTTGGCAACACAGCCCATGTTATGCCAATGAAGCACATTGAAATGAAAAAAAAAATGGACAAGGTCAAAGGTCCTTATGATTTTTCTGCTTCACAAAATCAGTTTTACTCTCTTTTGTGGTGACTACTGAACTCCCAAACTATGTTTGTGAAAAAAAAAGACAGAAGGGCAATTGAATAATATTAAGGAGTAAGCGTCAAAGTTAAGAACCGAAGCTGAGTGAATCCCGACCATGACGCGATTTCACTCTTTTTATTGTACACACACTACAGCCTGCGGAGGACTGAAGGCTGGATCATTCAGTCCAGGTTTGGATTCAACATTGTTCTAGGAAACAGGGGATTCCCACGGCAACACAATACTTCCACCTGTCAGGGACGATGTACTGTACTTCAAAAGGTGTCTCATCATACTGCAGCCCAGCTGATGAAGCTGGAGACAGACAGGTGGTCTGATACGACACCTGACAACGATGCATTAACAATGAAAACGCTGTCTACAACTCTGCCCCTGTTCCTTTCAGCTGTGTATGAGTCAGAGTGTTTCCTTAAATCTCACAAAGTGTAACTCTTTTTGGAATATGCCTGGGAAGAAAAGATTCACTGTTCGGTTGTGTGGGCACACTTCTCAGAAACAGAGATACTCACACTGTTTGTGCAGGGTGCCATGCTTCTTCCCTTCCTGCAAAAACAAAAAAAGTAATGAGAAATAAGAAAAGCTCCTGTCTACAAATGATTGAATCCTCAGAAAAATGCATGAAACAATTTTAGTTTAGTGAGTCCTGAGAGGGCAGACAAATTAGGTCCTGGCATCAAACATTCTCTCTCTTTCCACCTCAGCTATGGGGACACTCCGGAACAAAATGGCTGCCATGCTTCATTCAAATGGGTGCTACACACTGGTGAACCTTCACCCTAAAGCACCTTCAGGCCATGACATACATTCATATCGGTAAAAGCTGTAGGCGATGGAAAGCAACATGTACTTTTTCAGTGCTGTATGTTTCCGTTCACACAAGACTCACCAAGTGATCCCTTTTAAGGGCAAATAGGACTCATAAGGTAGGAGAAGGACCATACTGTCATAAGGATATCTTTTTCTACAGTGTGAACATCTCCTCTCAAATCCAGTAATTACTTCACATCATTATCTCAGCAGTGAAAGGTATTCTTGAAATGGTTTTCACTTTGCCCCTCCCCCAAAAAAATCTTCCCTTCAAAGTTTTTATGTATGAATTTTCAGTATGAATTTCCAGCAGCCCATCCATCCAGGGACAGCCCTGACGGTGTAAATGCAGGACTTGCTCATGGGTCACTTGCTTACCTTGGCACTGTAGGGGAAGCAGTGGGCTTCCCCGTCTCCTGATCGCTGCAGGGAGGTCTGGAGGGGCGGCCAGGAGTGGGTCATGACCTGCACCGGAGGAAGGGGGTGAAACGGTTAATGTCCAGAGTGGTCCAGAACAGAGCGTCTGCTGTATAATGTCAAACTTATATTTTCACAGAGAATGTCATTTGGCTGCAGCCTAGTGGAACTCTCTCTCTCTCTTTCTCTCTCTCTCTCTCTCTCTCTCGTATGTCTGCGGACGCCCACGCACACCTAGGACAAGAGATGTGTTTGTAAACGAAAGGCCGTACAGCTGGCATTTGGGTGAACACTGTTGAAAACACACTGTTTTTCTAGGACAAAATCATGATTCATTCCATGATGTGTTTGTCCAAATTCTTTGGCCAGGTAAAGGGGCAGAATGCAGCTGGCATTTGGGTGAACACTGTTGAAAAATCACGGTGCACTGTTTTTGTGAGGGCCTTGGATCAGTCTTTAGCAAATGCAGAAAGGTTAAAATTTGGACTATAGACATGGGCAAGCCTGAGACCCAGTTAAACATTTTCTCTGCTCTACCTGCCAATTAGCAACACTTATCGAACTAACTACACCTAGGACAAGAGATGTGTTTGTAAACCCTTGGCATTTGGGTGAACACTGTTGAAAAACACGGAAAATGCATCCACGATTGATTGAAGAGCCCTTGAAAAGACAGAATTCTGATTGATTGAATTGCAGGGGCCCTTAAAGGCGCAAAGTGCATTTGATTGAATCTAGCCCATAATTTTTGTTATAGATTTTACAATTGTTCGTTTAAAAAAATGTTTTCGAGTATTTTCTGACAACCCCTTCACTCATTCACCTCTATAATCCAAACCAGTTTTTCCATACAGGTTTAAATTGCCACATACCTTTTCTCCCATCATGCCCTCTGCTTCCGGCATCCCCCCTCCTCCCCATCTCTGCCTCTTCAGTCTACTGTCCTTTCCTCTGTCTATCACTCTTCCCTTCTGGTAGTCCAACAGGGGGTTACCTCTCCCAAATGGTCAGGCATGACTCTGCCCCCCCCCCCCCACCCCCACCTTTTTGGACTCTAAATCCAAGATCAAATATCTGTACTTGAAATACTAATCACCACTCTTCCAAATGCATTTAATAATGTCTGACACTTCATTCTACTGAACTGGTGGTTTAAACGAGGTCCGGAGTGCCTTCGCAGGTGCAGAGCTGGAAACGGAGCAGGCCGCGTTCTCCACAAGCCTCAGTCTGACAGGGAGTAACACTCCGGCATTCAGAGAAGCCATGTATCCTGAAACAAGACCCCGCCAGGGTGAGAACTTGGCCACAATGGGGGGTTTGGACAGGGGCATGGGGCCAGTGAGGGGGGGGAGGGGACAAGTTCTAAGTAGAGATGTAGGTCACGATAAACGCTCCTGAGGGCGTGTGAACTGCGATAAGGAGCCGTGATGTTCGCATGTCACTCATTCATAAAAAAAAGCAGTCATTCTCGCGGCAGTATTGTACTCCGTGGCTGTGTACAATCTCAATACGATCTCTCGCCTTTTGTTACCTCAGTACGGTCCCATGGGAGCGACCCCGATAACCACGCAGATAACCACACTCACAAAACCATTCCCACAGATTATAGATAGCTAATATCCTATTCGCCTTTCTCTTTGTCTGTTATGTCTCTGAGATACGTCAACACGCCACTGCTTTCAGGACAAGCTAATGGAAAATATGGAAGATAATGACTCTGCTGTGCTGATGTTGATCTGTAGGATGTGAGTCAACATTGAGGCGAGAATTATGCTTACAGTAGAAGGACATGAAGTTTGAGTGCGCAAAATAAGCACTGTGCAACTCATGAAACTTGAACAAAAATAAACATTCAATTGCGTATGGTTATTCATTAAACTTAACTTAACTATGCATTTTCTACATAATTCATTTTTTTTGGCAAATGAATACCAGTAATGTGAGGTGATGGCACTGGGCAGGCCACAATCTGAAAGCCAAGGCCAGGACCTGAACAAGCTAATATGGGATTCAGTCAAAAGGACATGTTTGCTTGTCTTTAATAAAACAGAAACTTATGTTGCTATGCAAAGTCCGTTTTGACTGAACTACATAAGTCCTGAAAGAGACTAAGTGCACATAACTGGGTCCCGGCCAAAGCGTTATGTCGTTTCATCCATTTGTCCTGAATTTTTATTTTGCAGACATGCACACATTAATATTTCTGCGCACGAAGCGATGCCCTGTGCCTACCTTGTCTACCTGGATCATGTGATCTTACCTCATTGGTCGTGTGAGGCAGAACAGTACTGTGTGTCAGACAGAGATGATGCTGGACCAGTGGTTGTAGTCCAGGTGCCAAGGCCGCCCACACCAGTGTTTCCAGTACCATGGCAAAAGATGGAGATCTTTTACTCAACTCTGCTTCACTCCCAGGTTAAACTTCACTTCTGTGGCTCATTTCGTTGTTCTCATTCTTTTGATTTACACGCCTCTGTTTTTAATGCAAATGGCTGAAGTAAGAGCACAATCCATTTCTATGTTAAATATTTCATAAGGCTCATTTTACCCCACAGTTTCTCCTAAAATTGCTTCAGCTACAGCAATTAAAGGGGCTATGGGAACTATCTATTGTAATTCAGAGCTGTAGCACACAGAGCAAAAATTAAGAAAAGCTAAGCCATTGTTATATCTATGTTATAACTTAATTTTTCCCATTTTTTAGTTAGATTCATAATATGAAGACTTTCTATGCTTTTTTGTTAATTATTGATTTTTGTTGATGTAACACATTTTTAAAATCTTTTTGATCGCAGAAAAGAATATGAATTAACATCCAGCATCACCATTTGTAAACTGTCAAGGCTCAGTAACTAATACATTTTACTTACAAAAAGATGTGACTATCACTCATTTAAAGTAATGTACTAATAAAAGTACTACTCATTTCCTTAAAATGTGTCTTTCTGGAGAAACAACAGAATTTTTTTTTTTTTGCAATGGGAGATGGGACTTTACTCACGGTTGAATTGCACATTTCACTGAATAAAACATTCCCAAAATAAATGATCTTTGTGTTAAGTGTTCCTTTCAAGTACATTCACCGGTTCAGAGCCACTTGTAAGATGACTTGGCAGATGTCAGTACACTTGTCTGTATTCTGTGGAAGGGGAAGGAAGTAAATTGACAGAATGGTTGCTGTCAGTCGTGTTATTGATTCTTTAACTGATCATGCACATAGTGGAAGGCTTAATTCGACCCAGTTTAGCCTTGTGTGTCAGGCTTATACCTCTGCAGATAGGCAGAGAGGGAAGGAGAAGCTTTTTGTTTCAGAGCGATGAACCTGCCTGCCTCTGGAGTGCAAACAGTGATTTCTCCCCAGCCTCATCAAGGTGGGTATAAGATGGTGGTGGTGTTTTAAATCGGTGGTTCAAACATAAAGTATCTTTAAAAGGTGTCGTTTTTCATATGCTTCATATTTTCATGAAGTGTCCTCTGACAATATGTCTAAGCCGCCTCGTTCCCTGGTCAGCCCGTCTGAAGTCCAAAACGAGAACCTCTCTCCAAACACAGTGGCTACAGTGACTCCTGGTGGACAGCCATGAGAATGCATGCTGGGAAGGGTGAGGAGAGACCCATGGAGCTAATCTATTTAACTCATCAGTGAGACTTCCTGTTTCTGTAGGGTGAAATAGGGTGGCGCGCCCTGGTACCTCATCCGGGTAGATAATGTAAAAACAAAATCATGCATTTGTTCCATCCATGCGCTCAACCAGCTGATTCTGATCCACGCAACTCTTTGGCCAGGTAAAGGGGCAGAATGCATACACGGTTGTATTTTTACTCCCTGAAGCCGGCATTTTCCACCTCTTTTGCTTATGCATGTGTGTGTTTAAGTTCTTACGTGCATGTATGTGTGTGGGAGGGTGAGTGTGAGGATCCTTAGTTATTTGTGCTGCTCAAGAAACCGTACTCATGAAGTTTGGTTGTGAGGGTGGATCTTGGATCAGTTATGAACTTTAGCAGAAACAGTACTTAGCAGAAAGGTTAAAATTTGGACTATAGACATAGGCAAGCCTGATCTTAAAAGTACCCAGTTAAACATTGCTCTACCTGCCAATAAGCAACACTTATCGAACAGCTAACTACTCTTCCTTGAGCCTAAACTGATAGTCAATTTTAAAGTTGAAACAAAAAATCAGTGGACCGAGTTGATCTCCAGGCCCAGAGTTGAATGCCATGTTCTGGACTTGGCAGGTTCGGTCTTGATATTTAGGAGGAAACGGTTTTCAGAGGAAAAGGGCATGGTGCACTGAATGTGCTGAGTCAAGTGTTTGTCACGGCATACGGCGAGGAGGAACAGATCAGGATATGAGATAGCAGAGATGCGTAAGTGGCCTTATCATCCCCGGATCAGCCTGGTGGCCGCCAAAAACAACCAGCAGCCGTGTACAGAGCGCCCGCTCTCACCGTGTCTGCTCTGCAAGTTTGCCCCGCACCCCAGTCTCTGTCCTCCACACACAAAGGTCTCACTTCAGAGACAAAAAAAAAAGTTACAGAGCTCAGTCACAGCATGTCAGGTAAGGGCTACAATATGGAAATGAAGATGTTTTACAACCCTTTGTAACGCTCCCAAATTCAGTTCAAAGGAGAGACCGCGGCATCTTTCTCTCTGAGTACAGTGCCTAAGTACTTTCAAATTCTCTGTCTCTCTCATTCATTCTCTCTCTCTCTCACTCTCTCATTCTCAATCTTTCTCTTTCTCTGTCTCACTCACTTATCTTTCGCGCTCTCTGTCTCTCTTTCTCACTCACATTCTCTATTTCTCTCTCCTTTCGTCTCTTCTCTCTCACCCATTCTCTCTTTCTTCCTCTCTCTGGCTCTCATTCACACCATAACCAGCCCGTGAGGGACATAGCGCGGGGCCACAATCACGAATCACCCTCCCACCATGGTTTCCATATCAACCGAACGAAAGGACGGGCCCTAAGCCGTTGGTTTATGAAGCTGCTTCTGATTTCCCTGCACAAAGCCCACCACCTTCATGAACCCCCCCGCCACACATGCCCCAATACACCTCCATGCTGGAAACCCCCCCCTCCCACCTCCTCCTCACAGCGCTCATAAAACACACTCTGTCCCACTGCTCTGCCGTCCTCTGTCTCCCACACAAATACTCATCCCCTGACATGAGTCTTCCCCTCCACTGATTCTGTCGCTTCATTATCCCCCCTCCCTTCTCTCTCTCTCTCTCTCTCTCTATCTCTCTCTCTCTCTCTTCCTCCCTCCCTTTCTCGGTCACAGAGGATCTCTTCCCATCCCTCGTTCCTCTCTTCTCTTGCAACAACAAGATGCCCCAGGTGGCCCCTCCTTCTATTGCTCTGCCTCAATCTCTCTCTCTCTCTCTCTCTCTCTCTAACTCCTCTCTTCCACTCACCTGGCTACAGCATGGTTACAGTTTATCAACACCGCAAGGACCCAAGGGCTTCTGTAAGTTCCATTTCACCTGGAACCTTTACAAGTTTTATTTCACCTTTCAATTCATTGTATTATAATTTATATATCATTGAACAGAACCTCACCCTTTCCCTAAAATTTCACATACTGCTTTTCCTATTTACTTATTTATTTGTATCTGTCAGTCAAAAAAGTATTTTTTTTACCATTTGTTGGCTCTTATGGTGCAAAGGAAGCAGAAAGAGACAACCTCCAGGCAAAACCTGCCCTAATATGATGGTACGAAGTACAGGTTGGTGCAGACCTTCCCATGATGCATTGGTGTACGTCCAATTAATGCATGACCAGTTGAACGAGGGTTCAGGCCCGTCACAGCAGTACTGTCCAAACGTATCCCTGAGGGGCTAATACATGTGTGGGTATTTATTCGAGCCCAGCACCACAACACCTCATTCCACTAATCAACTAATCATGCGCTGCCTTTAAGACCGTAATTAGCTGAGTTAGGTGTTTTAGTGTCGGGATAAAACAACAGCATGCGCTGGCACTTCTCGGGTAAGATCGAAGACCCCGGTTTTACAGCGGCTCTTTGGCGTACTTAGCAAATTAAGGACATAGTCGGGAGCGTACCGTCCACTTCCTCGCGGATTTCTGTTCCTCCAGCTAGTATATGGCATTCTGAGATAGAGCAATGCTGCACATCTCAAAAGCACCGGCTGCGGTGAGGACAGGTCGCTGTGGTTTCAAAACACGAATATGGACGCCAGCCAAAACATCCCTCCTGATGACGTGAAAACTCACAGCACCAAGCACCATTATGTCTTTTCTGCTCAGCAAAATATTTTGATTGGTTAAAACAAGTCGGCGATGAACGATCTCAGTTCAAAACCCCATTCCCATACAACCATCTTGACTTACCTTCAGCACGTCTTCAAACTCGCCACTGTCCTTGCTTCCTTGGACCTGCGTGAGGCAAAACTTTATCACTGCTGATGAAAATGAACGGCCTAATAGTAGTCACATTTAGATGAACCAATGGCACACAGTTTGACAGTGACAGAAATAGACTGTCACCCTCCTCCCTTCCAAGAAAAAAAAAACCAAAAAAAAAAAAAAAAACTACATCATTCAAGAAAAAAAAATTGAGAGCACTTCAGGTATGTAGAGGTATGTGTCTCTGTTTCACTGTTATCTTTAGCGTCTTTGTTTTGCGAGGTTGGGAACCAGAACGAAGCATGCGTCTTTATTGTGGGTGGAGGAGGCTTGCACTGACACGCTCGAGAGCTACAGTGCTGCAGAGGTTGGCCTGACTCACAGGGTCCCACACCAAACCGCAGAGAGGATGGGCCCTAAACAAGGGTACGGTAACCACACAAACTCATACCTGCACCATGCACCAGCGTACATGTAAAAAATAACACCCTCAGTACGACCTCGCTCTCCCACACACACAGACATGCACACACTAGCTGACACACAAACACACACACACACACAATGCATGCATACAAGAGTGCACATACACACACAGATGCATACAAAGTGTATGTGCATATATGCACACAGACTCACTCCTATACTGATTATGCATATGTGTACATCTATCCTCCCCTCTCACACAGACACAGACATGTGCACTCACAAAGATGCATGCATGCTCACAGACACATCTACACAGCCAATTACACACACACACACACACACACACACACACACACACACACACACACACACACACACACACACACACACACACACACACACACACACACACCCACAATGTGTGCATATACAGATGTTTGCTTGTAAGTTGCACACATGCACTCACACAAACACCAGCACACGTTTCTTTCCGAAAGTCTAGCAGCTGCTTCTGACTGCGGCTCACCTGGAACAAGTTACAATGCCACCCTACTACCCTAGTTCAGAGAGGCTGAGAGAGTCAGCCTCTGCAGTCCCAACCAGCTCAGGGAGAACCCGCTATGGGATGGAGGTGCCTACAAAGAATGCATGCAATTGCTGTCTACGTTAAAAACCTATTTAACTAAGTCCATTTAAAACATGTCCTGAAAAGTGACTTTTTGTAGTGACACCTTTGTGAAACAGTCAGAAAGATCAAAGTTCCAAAAGTCCACCTAAGTACATTCATCTCATTTCACCACACCATCTACTCTGCGCTATGATTGGTTGATACTGATGGGAGAGGGAGGTTTCATGTTTGAGTGCTTGATTGATTTCAAGCAATCACGGAGAGCCGGTCCGTTGCCTATATGTGATTCAAAAAAGATCACTGTCCAATCACGAGGGGCCTCCAGAAACAGTCACTCACCACTAACCCTGGGGCGATGACATCACTGAGCTACAACAAGCTTGACAACCACGCATCATTCCGCTCCCAGCGGGGGCCTTTTTGGACCCACAACCAGGTTAACTGTCCTAAAACACAAGTGTGCACACTCACGTACCGGACGCTAACTTACACCAAGACTGAGACGGCACGCAGTCATCATGTGCACCCGTCTCAATGTAAACACGACCCCCGCTTACTAAACACTGTTATCTTCTTAAATGGGTAAACGGGGCTCTGTAACTACGATCAGTCAGTATGCAGGGTCTGCATGGCTGTGTGTGTTGACAGTCCATTCACTGGGACTAATCACTTTGATTGCTGGGTGGTAGAAATTAGCAATGACTCATTTCTACACAATCACAGCTGATGGCTTGGAGGAACATCTTTTTCCACCCCTTCTGTCTCTCTCGTCTCCTTTCCTTCTTATTATTATATTATTATATATGTAAGTTATTCTTACTCTTCCCATTTGTATGTCTGACTAAAAGAATATGAGCTACTCTATGAGCTTCCATCGTAATAAATAAGAATGGAATGCACACACACACACACACACACGATTTATACATTATTTAAATTGGGTTTAAAATATTGAATTCACTGACCCAGGTTTGCGGGGCAGGTGAGTGCTTCGTGCTACATTTTGTACTAAATTTAATTATTAAGCTCACTGTAGCAATTGTAACATGTCTTACTTTGCTTCTATTTTAAGACTTGTGACAACTCAAAATACATTTCTAAACAAAAGGAAGCACACGGGCTGCAGTTATACAGGAAGTCGTTTAACTGTTAAACCGTTTAACCACAGGCGCTCCACAAAAACACAGCGCTGTTTCACACAGACCACTACAGCAAGAGCAAGGGCAGTCAAAACAGTACAAACACGCACATTTGATACCGGGCATTCTGTCTCAAAGTTAATAACAAAATGGACATTACTTAAACCTGAGAAAAGAGTACAGTAGATTTCTGACTGGCAAACAGAATACAAATTTAGGGTACAAGAACAATGCTAGGTTTCTGTCAATGTATTATTTTACTGTCAAAACTTAATTTTAACATGTGAAAATTTAAACACACACATCACAGTTTACCTTTGTTTACTGCTAAGGCAAACGCAATCCCGCTGATAATTATGCAATTGATTCATTAATAAATACCTCTCACCTGAGATGAGCAACGAACCATCAAACAAACGCTGATAAGTTTATCTTTGTAACCGCAGATCGTAGGCATTTTTCCTTCAGTGGTCTGTTACGGAGCCCATCGCACTCAAAAGGTCACAGTCCGAGACAGAAACCCGAGGAAGAGTCCGACTACGATCGTCACTGCCTCTCACACAGGAGTCACAAACATGCTTGTCGTGGGAGCGTGCGTCAAGAGGCGATTAGAATTGTAGTCATGCTAGTAGCGCGGTGACACTGTTGACACACGACGGCTCCGCTGTGTCACAGCACGAACTGCACTCAGGCGGCGAGCGCCAACATCACTAATTAGAACGAAGGGAAATCAGATAGTCAGGACTCAAGAGTACCTCCACACGAGAGCGGAAAAAAATAGTAACTCCTTCTGCCAAAATGATAAAAATATACGAAATCCGTGTAAGGATGCAGGCACAGAAGAGAGAAATGTCAGTGACAGCTCATATTTGTTCATTTGTTTTTACTTTGCCAATTCATTTTCATGATACGTGAAGTTTACAGGTTGATTTTTTCGAGGTGACACTTTTAACTCCGATATTTATTCACAGGCTATTATTTAAAGTATTTAATAGCTGTGTACCGCTAGTTGTGAAGTGTAAAGATTTACAGTTACCACGATGAACCAGTTATCTCTCTGGTGGTTCATAAGAGTTGGGTCTTATGACGCAGGATGAACACATCTTTCTTGACGTTATTCAGTATGTGATTTTGTCATGGGGGTTGTGGGTTTGATTCCACCTCAGGCTGAACATTGTGTTACTCAGACAATATGACAGGGAAAGTGTGCCATGTGCTGTATCCTGCTACATTAAATAATCTGTATTTCACAGATGCTGTTATCCAGAGTCACTTACCTGGTCTTACACACTATCCATTTATACAGCTGGATATTTCCTGAAACCATTCAGGTAATAGTCTTGACAGGTGTACGATGGCAGCATCTCACCTGAGAACCAAACCTACTGACCTCCTTACCCCAGAGTGCCACCTCATCAGAAAACTAAATTTACGTCTTGCTGAAAATGTCACCTTTTTTTTGGCAAATCGGTTAATAAATGGAATCAATTTCCATGTGATTTGAAGTATTAAATTTGCACAGGGAACCTCAGAGACACTGAGACATTTCTACTGATCTGTATTGAGGTTCGAGGGAGGACCAGGAATTATCTTGGGGATTTGCTTCCTCTGCTAATAACCTTGAGAATGTGACAGTCTTTCATTCCACACCCACACTCATAAATAGCATTTTACAGTGACGATAAAGCCGACCTGGAGGGCTGTAACAACTTTATCTTCAGGGAAAAGTGGAGAAGGGTCAATAAAATTAAAAAGAAACAACCAAGGCATCGAAAGAGACATCAGGGGAGTGTGTGTGTGTGTGTGTGTGTGTGTGTGTGTTCCAGGTGTTGAGAATGTCACGTGAATATCACATGTATATTGATTACAGTCTATTAATACTGGTACACTGTATTGTATAGACAATATATTGGATTTCCATGTAGGTATATCCAACCAAAACATTTCCCTGTGATTACTTTGCTTCTAAACTTCTATGACCAAAGAATATGGATATAATAAGCATACCAAAAGTGGAAATATATCCCTGCTATCCCATTGTGTTGAGAGGTGTTTTCAATTTCAAGTTTTCTTTTTTTTTTAAATTTCAATTTCTCCTTCTCTCCCACGCTGTCTCTTGCAATCACTCTTTCTTTCCTAACCCCTTTTTCTGTGTCTTATGCTCTCTCTCTCACACCCCCCCATCTAATACACACACAAGCACACACTCACACACACACACACACACACACACACACACACACACACACACACACACACACACACACACACACACACACACACACTCTCAGAGGTGGTATCCAGTTTCATCTGGCAAATATGGTTGACTGTGGTGGGTGTCCCCCTCAGGTACCTCCCACCCGAGGGGATCCTGCTGCACTCATGTAGCCCAGGAGAGCTGCCCTGTTTATAGTTCCCCCTCCCCCTCCCCCGCCCTCTGCCCCCAAACCCCCCTACAGCCCCCCGACACCCGCCCCGGCCCGCAGGGGCACCTGCGGCTTTCTGCATAACAACGATGTCACGTGCTGCCTTAGCCTTGCTGCCACACTGCCGTGTAGTCACACCCGACTTCAGCTGCAGGAGATAAAACTATTAGTGATGGTTTAAATAAAGATTCATGAACAATTTTAGGGTGGAGCTACACTCAGTCAATCACTGACATGTCAATCACTGTCAAAACATGTTTGAACCAATTGAAAATGTTTTTCTCTCCAAATTCAGTGTTGTGATTGGTCCAAATCATTATGTCACTGATACTGTTTGGTAGCTCCTCCCATGTATGGTTCAATGAAACGTCACTCTCCCATCACTACCACCCACCCAACCCCCAGCAAACAACTGGGTTGGAAAAAAACACACATTAAAAAAAAACCCACTGAAATCAAATGCTAAGATATGTGATGCGGTCAGGACGCTGTAGTGAGTTATTAAGTTATTATCTCTCTCCCACAAACCCAACAAACCCTCACAAGGCATCTTACATTATGATAAATCAAAGGTGTTCATAAAAAAAAAACATTGGTATAAAAATCAATATGATGCAGGTTACATACAGCAGAGCTGTGTTCCCAGGGAGAGAAACCATTAAGCCTGAGCTCTTTTATGGGAGTTGTTTTATACCGACCCCTGAAAGGATAGCAGAGATATGATATCTGCCGTGATGCAGATAGGAGCTAAAGTGCAGCATGAGTCCCCTGTACGCTGCTCTGTAAACGCACACATGCTGAGAGGATCATTGGAGAACCACTGTGTGGTATCTCAGTGTTGCGTGGACACATTAATGAGTGTAATTTATGAGCCCGAACAGGTTTCCTTACTTTGATTTAAAGAACATGTTCTTCTCCCCCCCCCCCCCCCCACACACACACACACACACACACATCTGGGAAATCATGATTCTTCAGGTAGAGTTTTTAATTGAGATCTTTCCCCTTTTTGCTGTGGTACAATTCTGCAGTGATGAAAACAAAGAGAGAATGGAAGAGAGACAGACAGATGGAGTGAGAGAGGGAATGAAAGAGAGAGGGTGAAAGATAGACAGAGAGAGTGAGAGAGAGAGAAGGAGAGAGGGTGAAAGATAGACAGAGAGAGAGAGAGAGAGAGAGAGAAGGGGGAGGAAGGCAGAGATAGAGAGAGAGGGTGAAAGATAGACAGAGAGAGCAAGAGAGAGAGAGAGAGAAAGGGGGAGGAAGGCAGAGATAGAGAGAGAGGGTGAAAGATAGACAGATAGACAG
Organism: Albula goreensis; assembly: GCA_022829145.1. NCBI lineage: Eukaryota > Metazoa > Chordata > Actinopteri > Albuliformes > Albulidae > Albula > Albula goreensis. The sequence continues at coordinate 22,634,018 of CM040761.1, forward strand.
AGAGAGAGAGAGAAAGGGAGAGGAAGGCAGAGATAGAGAGAGAGGGTGAAAGATAGAGGTCCCAGCAGTAGCTCCCGTAGAAACAGCTCAGTGATGCGGCATGGGGGGGGGGGGTGGGCTGGTGCTAGCCCCTTGTGACCCTGTTAAGACTCAGGATTTCACCCAGGCTTCGTAACACAACCCCCCACCCTCCAGCTCTCTGCCGGTCTCCATGGTGATCCCCGGGGCCTGCGGATTCCTGTAGGTGCTGCCTCTGCCTGGTCTGTGAAGAGACCAAACTCACAGCCGTCGTCACCATGACGAAGTCGTGCCGTGACTCTTCCACGGCCCATTTTTGACATCAAGAATAACACGCACACACCCATCACCACCACCCTGACACTTGGTTCCCACAGCTCATTTAAAGTCTTTTTCTCAGTAACGTAATGCTATATTTTGTCCCATAAAAAGGGATGAAATACATTCATGAGTGAATGTCAAAATTATTGTGACACATGTTGAGCAGGTTTGGCATTCAGGTACTCAGAATGTTCTGGAAAGATCCTAATCTAGCTATGCCCCGGTGAAAAACCTACAACTGACAGTCTGTGCCTTGCATAGGCCTAAAACTCTGAGCCTGCTCTTACCAGTAACATTGACCTTCCTTTACCCACAGTTCACCTCTCCTCCTACATTTTCCTCTCTGCCACGCTGCCAAGGTAATGGGCAATAAACAATTCAATAAAGTAGAAAAGCATCCACGCTGTTTATCCACGTACTCAAACGTGGGTAAGTTTAGCACTTCGTTTGATTACAAACGAGCTGAGATTGGCGAATAAAAGGTTCTTTTCGCTCTCCCTTCCCCTCGTTGTTTTGATTACAGGAGATTTAAATGGATATAAAACAGTAACAAGCCCATGTGATTATCTCTTTGCTCCTTTTCTGCCCAGAAAAAGAGAACAAAAGGAGTTGGAGTCGTTCGGCAGTGTTCGTTTACGACTATGGAGCTACACCAATAAAAACTACTGGCTGCGGATGGTAAGTATTACCACGATAATGAGAATGAACGACTCGCACGCGTGAAGGATACGCTGCTGGTAGCAACGGGAACCAATCCTACTCTCTATTTATTGCCAGGCTATTATGTAGAAATATTGCAGAAGTAAAAGCTCTTAAAAAATTGAAATTCTCCGGTAACACATCAGTCACGGTCTCCGCTGCTCGGCCCATCCCCATAAAGCCATCGCGGTGCGTAACCAGCCCGCCCTGACAGGAGCGCAGATTTACGGCCGGACAGCAGCATCTCATCCGCCCTGCGTACACACATACACATGCACATGCACATTTACCAACATGCACGCAAGCCTGGGCACTCACACGGGTGTTTGCACAAGCAGACACACAGTTGCGCACATATGGTTTGTATCACGCACACGTACACACACACTCTATTAAATACATGCATGCACACACACACACACACACACACACACACACACACACACACACACACACACATCTGCACAAACACTCACATACTCTGTATCACACACAAGTGCACAGACATGCATTTACAAGCATTCTTTATAACACACATGCACACACTCACATACATATAGACACACTCATCTACATGCATACATTTAAGAGCACACACATACACATATGCATACAGTATATGCATGCACGTACATATGCATGCATGTATGCATGCACACTCTCCCTGTTTCAAGCACACACACACTCGCACACACACTTGTTGACTGACTACTCACTGTTTACTCTGCTGCAGTGTAATCTGTGAATCATGGTGAGGACTCTGGCGTCAGACATCTTTTAATGCCGCGACTTTGAAAAAGGTGTCACTTCGGTGATACCGAACAGAAACGCAAACTAAGTGCAAACCTTAAGCCCCTGCTTGCTCTCAGCTATGTGGGGTGTTGAGTGCCATCTCACAGTGTGATCAAAGTGTTGATCACGTTGAATAAATAAGGGTGTTATCACTGTGGGTGAGTCAGTACATTTGCATGTCTCTGTTTGAGTAGCTCTGGTCCGCGGCAGGCCAGGCTTCTGTGCAGTATGACAGGCTGTTTAGAGCTGGTTCACTGCACGGCCTGGTCACTGGCTGTGTGACCCCACAAGACCTCTACTTTCATATCATTATTACGTCACAGACATTCAGCGGGTGCTCCAAGTGACCTGCAATGTGAGGAAAAGTGCAAAGATCGGGGTTGAATTGCAAAGAAACCACAGAGGATGAAAGTATAATTCAAACAGGACCATGACCGGGAAAACAACATTAAATTGGAAACTGGAGTTACTTAACAAGAAAGTCAAATAACCAATTAAACAGCAATTCAGTAATTATGTATAAAACAATTCAGTAACAATTTAACATGCACAATGAGAGCCCAAAAAGCAAATATTTAACCATATGGTATAGAAACAACGAACCACAATGAGTATATAGTTTGATAACTGCTAGGTAAGGTATGCGCCATAAAGAGATGGGAATGTAAGCGCTGAGGTGCGATATGTAGAGGTGATTCTTCAGTCCATGCCTGAAGATGGGCAGAATCTCTGCTGCTCTTATCCCCTCCCTCTCATCTTTTCAGAAAACACATTTCTCTCTCGTTTGCTCCTTCCTCGTCCTGACTGAGGCTCTTTCACGAACCTCACCAAAAAGCAGGATGATCCAGAAGAAGGTGTTCCAATATGACATCACAATGCCTGACCTTCATTCAGCAGACACTTCCATCCTCAGGGTTTACAGTGTAAGAGAACGGAAATATGTCCACATGAGTTACATTGACAACAGTCACGTAGACCAGACCAATAAAACTCCCAGACCAGAGACAGTGTACGTGAGATATCGTTAAAACACTAATGCAGGTTAACTATCCCAACCTAGCACCATGACACAATCATAAATACATACAATAACATAAGTGATACTTCCAATACCATAAATCACAGAATTAAATGCACAGTAAGAGCAAAGGGAAGTGGATGAGAAGGATAGGCACACAACTGCTGCAAACTATTTTCTTTATTACTCACAAATAAAAAGAGGGTTATGAGCTGGTCAAAAAGGTTTTTTTTGTTGAGGAATAAAAATAAAGAAAATTAGTATGAAAACAGATAAGTTATACAGTTCTTCCTCTTTCGTATTTTTGCATATTCAAAGGCATGAAGGTAAGAGCAGACGCGAGTGAAAATGTTTCGGCCTCAGCCTTTTTCAGTGTGCTTTGAAGCTTGCCTTCAAAATATGCCTGCAGAAATGAAACAGAAAAATAACCCTCCACGCAATCCATTTTCTCTGTTTTTTCAACTTGACATTATTTGGGTAATGCACCACGATTCTAAACGTTTTTATAAGTTGATAGAATGTGATGGCGTCAGAGTAAGAAGAATAAAAAGCATACTGACTTTTCAGCAGCAATCAGACTAGATCAGATGACATTGAATATGCCTTGGTTTGATCTTGTGACAGGGCCCTGATCCTGTTTCTGTAGCTTTAAGGTTTTGGCATGTAGATTCAGAGCAGCAGTACAAGGGAGGCCTGTGTGTATAACGATTTTTACTCCAGCTTTACTCTTCATTAGATAGATTAGTTCCATTATTTGGTAAATTAGCCCTGCCGGTTTGCAGGTAATTGCTACAACGTGAAATTGTTTATTTCTGTTGTCCAGATAACCCACATTGCTAAAATTCTGTGCTTTATCTCCAAATGTATAAGGTGCATTCACATGGCCAAATGAGTAATTGATTCAATTAAGGCAGCACTAATTGACTGGATTAAAAGCCAGCATGCACACAGCCCTTTGTGGCGCTGAGCATGACTCCACTGATTTCCAGCTTTGCCTGAGACACCTGATTCTGACACCTTGGCTCAGGTATGTACATTATTGAGAAAGGAGGTTACAGGACAGGAATGGCACTATGACAGTCACATACGGCGCAGTGGACCTGCACATTACAACCCCACACGTGGGTCAAAGCCACCGTACCTTTGAAGAAGGTACTTACCCCAAATTGTTTCAGGACGCATCCACCTCTGTTTATCGGGCGTTAGCTGTTTAAGTGTCAACCGTATAAGTTGCTTTGGTTATGGCTGCCTGCCACAAGAATACATAAAACGGGATGTCTAAGTAAGTACACAATTTTAGCCCCAGAATGAAAAGAAATGCATGCTTTAAATTTAATTTATCACTGAATGTGAGAGTTTATGAGTTTAAAACAGGGGTTTGTGGGACACATCTAGTTCAGACTGTTCCAGTAGAGGGTGAGAACAATGCCATCTTATTTTGATAGAATAATTCTCTCTGCCTTCATCACTCTTTCTCTCTTTCTCTGCCCTCCTACCTCTTCTCCCTCCTTCCATTGCTCTGTCTCCCTCAGTCCATCCTTAACTCTCCCCGCTGTGCATAAGTTGAACTTATTTTTAATGCTGTGAACAGCTGGAACTGAGAAATGTGTTAACTCGCTGTTTATTTTGTTTCTTTCCCCTCCATTAATTTATACCTTGCGGCACCCACAGTTCGGAAAGAAAGTTATTTACTGAAAATAAATATTTAAAGCAGAGGAATTGTAAATTATATTCTTTTGGGGGCAAATCCCTTACAACTATATATTTTTTTTCCAGTTATGAAACATAAGGATAATAGCGGCTATGATAAACGCATTACCGATAGTGCAATTTAATAAATTATCCAACAGGGGGCGCTGAATTTCTGCGTTTAAAACACGACAAGGCCAACAGCCTTTTTTCCTCTCCAGAAACCCACAACAACCAATTTCTGTGTTTTTTTTTTAAATAATTAAAGTCGATTACATGTATTTTACAATATAGTTTCCATGATAACAGATTCAATCAAAAGAAAAATGGATGCTGTGTGCCTTATGTAATAATTACACAGCCTTCTCTCAACAAATCAGTTTGATTAAATGAAATATCCTGAGGAAGCCAGCATAAGCGCATTATCGAATCAAGTATGTTGACATGAAGTTATATTTCTTGTCTGCCCATCGCTGCCATTAAAATGCTGCCTATCAAAGATGTGAATTGTATATTGTCATCGGCCTCAGAAGATGATAATTTGAGGGACTATTTCGCCCTCTAGTGGTGGCGCTGCTCACTACAACCCAGTGGTAGCAGTAACCATAAAGCAGGATTTGAATTTATTCCATGATGGATCCATGATTCTAATTCGTTTTTAACTTTTGGTCCTTCATGGCTGATCACTCTTATAATCCATACCCCTCAGAAAGCCAGGTGACTGAGAAGTTGGCTCTCGTTTTCCCATTGATTAGAAAAATTCATTTTGCTACCTGTCAACAACCATAAATTCTCAATCAACATCAGTTTGGATGTGTCAATGGGAAATGTACCTCACAGTCATGACATCTAAATGCAGTGGTATACTCGCAACTGAGGAGGTGGGCATACTGTAACTCCAAAGCCCATATGTATTAATGGTAATAAGGCTAATAGGTGAGTATACTGTCTGAGGAGGTGGGCATACTGTAACTCCAAAGCCCATATGTATTAACGGTAATAAAGATAATACATAGGTGAGTAAACTACACATCCCTGAAAGTTTAGGTGAGTATACTCTGTATGTGTGCATACATCCTTGGTTAAACCAGTGTATTACCAAGATGTAAGATTTGACAGCAATTTGCTAAATGAAGGAAACATGAGACATGTTTCGGCATGATTGCTTTTGGAGTGTGAGGTTGTGTGTAATTATACACTTTGACATGCTGCATTGCTTTTTTTGTCATATGAATTGAGTCACCCTCCCACTGATACCTTTAGACCATATCAAATGGAAGGGGGTGGGGGTGCAGGCTGGGTCTAGTACTTAAATATACTAATATATATACATATAACTATGATTGGCCCCCTTAACCCCCACCCCCAGATCCATCCCCCCCCCCCCATATAACAGTTTGACTTTCTTAAAGGGGATGAAATGTTGTACATAAACATTTATTTAGCACAACCATTATAATGCTTTGTCACCACAGTCAGTTGTGGCACATTTTTTGCACAGATGCCTTTGATGTGGCCTTGCTGACCACTTCTGCCACCCCCCCCCCCACCCGCCCCCCTCCATTCGATAATACTGCCCCAGGCGCTGAAGTGCACCCAAATTCTATCATAATGTGTTATTGATGTGGCTAATTCCAGTCAAATCTGAAACCATTGCACACAAGTAATGTAAAGCAGCTCACATAAAAAATGTTTTAATTATATCGTGTCAGTTCTCTGAGAAAGGAATGTGTCTTAGTACAGACACATGGTTTAGAATAACAACTGCCTAGTAAAACAAAAGAAGCAAAAAGGGTAAAAATGAGCGGCCAGACATCCATGGGATTTGTTTCTGGTAAAGCTGTAACCTGAAGCAAGACACCTCACACATATCCAAACAAAACCTGGCACTGATAAAGAAAATATATGAGCAATATATGAATGAGAGATTAGAGCTATTGTATACTTTATAAGGGGGATTTCCCTGCCATGCAAATAAATGCTTTAATTTTATGATATTAAAGACAGCGATACTATTATATATTTTCAGTGCTTACAAATATTAAGAACACTACACTGACAGTAGTACTACACTGATCATAGTACATTATATACTCAAGCAGAGCAGATTCTTTTAAAATATTACTACATATATTGTAAATTCAGTGCAACTGGTAAACCGCACAACTATCTCCTGATACGCCAATATTGAATGTCTAGGGTACATAGGCAGTTTGCACTTTCCTGTTTAAAACCGACACATGCAAAATCATGCAAAAGTATTCCAGTGATATGCAAATCCGCACATCGGAGGACAGCTGTAAGTGGCCGTGTAGCTTTTCCATGTTGTGATGTCATCTACCGGAAGATCTTTTGGTGCAGCCGATGCAGGTTGAGTGTATAACAGAGAACGGCATTTGACAGCTTGCCAAGGGAAAAAAACACAGAGGAAAGGGGGAAAAAACTAGACCAGCTAGATTTTCAAAAAACAAATCGTCATCTGCCGCTTCACGAAGAAGGAGGGATCACTCGGGGTCTGTGCCCCAAATCTCGTACCAATGTCGCTAGACTAAAGACGAAATGCTTTAATTAACACAACCACCCCAGTCTGTTATCACCTTTTTTCTTTTTTTTCATTATTCACCCCTTGTTGGATATATATTGTGAAAGTGGCCATGAATTCGGCTGAACAGACGGTAACGTGGCTCATTACTCTGGGGGTCTTGGAATCGCCGAAAAAGACCATCTCTGATCCTGAAGGATTTTTGCAGTCGTCCCTCAAAGATGGGGTGGTCCTTTGCAAGCTATTGGAGCGATTGCGCCCCGGCTCCATCGACAAAGTAAGGACATTTCTGATTGCTAGCGCCTTCACGCGCCCCGACTCTGGATTGTAGGGCTGTGTACCCGAATCTGTTGTATAATTTTCTGATAATCTTTATTTTGTAAATGCCCATGATGAAGGTTCTCTGGGTCACGTTTCACTTATTCCATCATTTGTACAAATTACGAATACATGGCTATTTCCACACACGAAGACTGGTTTATCAGCATACGGTAACAATAAAGTGTTCATTACAAGATGGGAGTTAAGAGCATAGCGCTCTGATTCGCGTAAAGCGTTTAATCTAGTTACAGAAGACAGATACACAAATTGGGGAAATAATGCGACCTCGCTTTAGTCATATTGACAACCTTGAGCAACCGTTATTCATTGATCATCCTATTGGCACAAGGAAAATGTGGACATTTTGTCTGTGGACAAACAAAGCAGGCAGGATGTTCCGTTTCTGATACACATATGTCTTTAAACCACATTCTATTTTCGGCACCTTTGCTGCTTTCGTACAAAGGCTAATTTGACTCAGATTGAGAGGGGTATTGATTTTTAAGGGTACACTGAATCCAGCCCACATGAGTGGGCCGCCATTGACTACAAAAGCACATACATAAGACGACCCCCTAAATTTAAAGGAACAGTGTGTTTTTTAAGGGTTTTCCCCCTTACTGGGCGATTGGAGGGAGGCACCCCGTGTTGTGTTGTTTTATAACTGAACACACTTACAGTTTTGCCTGTGTTGCACGGATAGACATTTTATGCCACCCCAAGTAAAGGTTAACAATGGAAACATGCAAAAGAGCAATATGTCACATCTTCCTGAAGTTAGATGGAATAGTTTCCTAACCATATGGCTGCGCATTGGATAATAACCATTTCCAAACAGATTTGTGTTTATAAAATATTAAAACCCAAGCGTAGTCTTTAAAGCAAAAACTGAATTTCCGTTTTCTGCAATCCCAAAAGGGAAAACACAACGAAAAAAAAGTTGCACTGCCATTGCATTGCTTGTGTATGTAGTTATACAACCAGTAATATCCTTGCAAATCCTGTACATTTTGACAGATACAGACATTTAGGTGAGACGACTGTGTTATTTGACATCTGGACTGTATATTTAGGAGTTCCACAGGCTGAACACGTTTTAGCTCCATACATCACATCCTACAGAGCAGCCAACACCTTCTAACTGTTATGCGGTATTTGGCATGTGATCTTCATGACTCAAGCAATCCACATTTTTGTTTTTCACTTTGAGTTTAATAACTTATTTCACTGAGACTCTCCAGATGATTGCCTAGACAGGAATCAGGGCCACGTCTGTTCACTTTGACAAACACTGAATCGCACGTTAATTAAGCCTGATATTTGACCATTTGCAATCAAATAACTAATTTTCTTTTTATATATAATTAAAAAAAAAAACATGCTACAAGGATGCGCTACTTTAGACCTTGGAATTTTAATAAAATAATAAATAAATAAATACATAAAAATTTATAGATATATATGTTTGAGTGGCCATTATTTTCACAAGACTTAACTCAAAGTACACCCAGAGCACTTCACACGATGAAGTACCCTAACATCCGAGGCAGACTGTCTATCGCGAAAGTGAACGTAAGAGCCATTCATTTTGTTTTTGAATAAAACATCTTATGTTATTATACGGTTCTACATTAAAGGTTTTTTGAGTCTCAAACAACTATGGCTCAGTTCCTAGTCTTTTTAAATGTGCAGATCTTGGGTGTTAAACGGAACCGCATCCAGGCACTGAAACACCCAACTCTCGGCGACTGAATTTCCCCCCTCCTGCCTCGCAGTTAGCCCCGTTTGCCCTGCTACACTGTTATTGTGGATTCATATTATCACACAACGTCATTTCCTCTCCTCCTATGCCTACTTCCCGATAGCTAAGAAGAAAAGGTACTTTACTTGCCAGTTACGAGTTATTTTGGATACAAAATACAAACACATACAGGTTCATACACATTATGTATGTGTAACATTAAACATAATCATTAATAGTGTAGTTTGTTTACATGGGGAGGTAGAAAGTGCACCGGGGGTAAAAGTACGGATCGGGATTTGTTTCACAGTTCGCCTTCTCCTCACGCAGATTTACCAGGAACCGAGGAGCGACAGTGAGTGTCTGGGCAACATCAGGGAGTTCGTGAAAGGCTGTGGTTCATTTCGGGTGGAGGTGAGTACCCCATTTTCAGCATATAAAAGTACATGCCGTGCACTTACCGCCTGCTTAATTGTGTATTTATTTTAATCAGTGTTCAATTCAAAAAGTGATGAACTGAAGCAAGCAACAATAGAGACACGTATGCTGGAATACGAAGACTGTATCGTGGGTGGTGGAACTCTGAACCGAGAATAATGGGCCACTAAGTAGCTATTTGAGGAAAAAGCAAGGCTATCTCGTCGCCTTCAAATGAGTTATTCGTGCAGTGACAGAGCATGGTGGTTTTTTTTTGTCCAGTTTGTTTGGAAATCCGAAGACCGGTCGATATACTGTGCATGGGTAGGAATGAACTGATCCTGAAGCAAAATATGATTTGTGGCCAACTCGCGAGCATGTCAAATGCGATGACTTCAAGTCCCTCGGGCGTCGACATTAGACTGTGTGCAGTAATATTTGTGATCTTATAAGCCAAAACAGGGATTTATCTCAAGTCTTAACTGCTGAAAGCATTTTGCATCTAAAATGTTGAAACGCTTGGTCTTCAAGTGTGTTTTTTTATGTGTGAAGTTTGTCGCACTGCTCCGTCTAATCTTATCAAAGCGTCTATTTCTTTCTGAAAATAATAAACATTAATCCTTTGTTCACGGTGTATGAAGGAGTTGTCTTTGTCTAGTATCTTTACGATGAGAGCTTTCTTATCCTGCTTTGAAGGACAGCTGTGAGAGACATCAACTGCACGAAAAGGGGTTCGTCTCAGAGTTGCAATTGACTGTAAGCAGCAAATCCTGAACGTAGAATTAAGCATACAAGTAAAAGTGGCTACTGTCTACCAGCTGGTTACTATATTCTGGGCCTGCATTTTAATGACATGGATTTAGAGACACATGCATTGTCCGATTTGGCTTCAAATGATTTGCTTGGTTGTGGCGTAGTTTAGGTGCTGCTCCAGTGTTCTGACGGATCCAGTCTTTATTCCTTTTGAGACAAACCAAGAGGTGACTCGCACACCAGTTCGTGTGAATGAGTGCTTTCAGTTTGTCTAATCTCATTTGCATTGTTAGACTATAAGAAGACAGGCTGAGCTAGTATTGCAGCTCACCATTCACAGCTTTTGTGGTTACTCAGTGTGAGCCTGAAGTTGAATTACAGGACTGGACAGTGGCTCACAGATCAGGGTAGAATGGCTGGTTATATTGTTCTTATTTATTTATTTATTTATTTATTTTGCAGTCAGATATCAACTGGAAAACCAACTCTCCATTTATTGTAACTTTAATCTCATTCTTTGCAGTGCAAGTTTGCATCGTTAGTTTGGATCGCTAGTGCTGTTAGACCTCAGCCATTGTTGCTGGAAGTTTCGTGCGCTCAAAGAAACGCCCACCCCTGGAACACACTCACTTATTCATCTGCAGTTGTGTTCTTGCAAAATGTGTAGGCACATGTCTGTGCAAAGCTGCTGTTACAAGACCAGCAGCCAAACAACCCTGGTCCTGGGGGGTGGTGCACAGGGTCTGCTGGTTTTCTTTTCACCCTAAAAATCAGCTGCAGTTCAGACCCAAGAGACCAGGTGAGCGTAGAAGAAAACGTGTACTCGACTGCTTGAATTGATAAATTACGTGCTGAGTTGCAACGAAAACCAAAGGCACTCTGAGGTGATCCAGAACCAGGACTGGCCAACCCTGTTTTATAGTGTAGTTTCTTGGGGATCCCTCCACAAATCTAATAGCCTGCTCACATGTATGCTGTTTGTGTAGCTACCTAGCCATTGTGTCGCTACCTACTTTGATGTCACTAATGGACTGTAATGAGGACATGGAACATTGCTATTTCGATTGGGTCACCCCCTTTTTTGAATCAAGCAATCCTGTTCACACTCCAGGCTATACGCAGCAACACTCTGGACTCTCCCAGCTGTCACCATGCACCTATGCACATACATCTGACATGTATTTAGTGATGGGGCGTCTACAAATTAGTTAACCTCCGACCTGCTTTGAGCGTATTGTCTATGAACCATGAAGGTGCTCACTTACTCCTGGAGGTTTCAGTTTAAGGGGGTTGACAGTGATAGAAAAGCAGGTGGCCAGGTTGTAAGGGATCCACTAATAGGAATGTGTTGTGAGAGCTGGTGCCCAGTTTGATAGCACAGCAGCAAACATAGTCAGGGCTCTGTTTGAGGTCAGTCACCTAACTGTACGTTTTTAAGGACACCCATCCCGGCTGATTTACATGCGCAGGTTAGCCGCACACAGGGCTCCCAGGAAACGGACCCAGGCTTAGTCACGTTAAGGCAGGTGTGGATCTGCTTCAGACTGCAGCCACATATAACCGGAGACATGACTGAAATAAAGCTTTTGCAATATCACCTGGGTGGTTTCAAAAAAAAAAAAACTGTAGCACTGGCTGGTGCGGGAAGTGGCGTTGTGTAACCGCTGGGCTGGACCGTCGCGTCTGGCTGTAGAAATGCTTGTTGGCTGCGCATTAGGCCAGACTACCTGTGATGTGATGACAAACATTCTCTAACATGAGATGCAAACCGCAAGCTGTCGAAAGCAGCCGATTTGTCACCTGTGCAGCTGGCCCTTGGTGGCCAGTTCTTGCTGCCTGCAGGCCCTACTGGCGTGTTTTAAAATCTCCTAGCTTTTATACGTGTATTTTAGCAACGGTGTTGTACAACAGTCCAAGTCCGATAATGGAAATTTCAGGGAAAATAGGAGTAATTTGGTTGGCAAATTCAGTTTTCTTACTTCCTCCTGAAGTAATTTCTCATGGGCTGTGATGTATTAGCTTGCACATTTTACAGAGGAAATGTAACAGTCCTGTTCATAAAGTAACTGAGCCAATGGACGGGCACGATTTATCCACCTACTTCTGTGGAGACCAGGAAGTCGCATTGGCTGTTCGGGGCCTTTGAGAGAAAAATGGATCAGAAGCAAAACCCCTGCATTTCATGCTAATTTATCTTGGTTAAGTGCATGGTTCCCAGCAGACATATGTAAAACTGGCTCAGTGACTGTGCAAGACTATGAAAGCTCAGCAGCAGTCATCTCCACTGAGCTGAAAGGCCAGCCATAGATCTACCTCTTCATTTATTTATGTAGTACAGTATTTCATTGATTTGAACAGATGCATATTGACATAGATCCATTGTATAACACACTAATCCCAGGTGTTGTACAATTACATTTGTAGCTTATGCTAAGTGACAATGCTTGTCTCTAGCAGGGCTTTTAAACCCGATTACATGTAAAAGTCAACAATGAACAGGATTGTTTATTGTTGGCAAAATTATGGACAAACACGGCTGACGCAAAGCAGCCTTGCCATAGCGATGCAGTATCAAGCTCCATTTTAATTCGCAGAGGAAAATAAGTTCCAGATATTGGCTCTGTTATTGAAACAGGCTGAGCTGTTGGAAAAACAGCAGCATAAAAACTCGTATTTAAAAACAGCAGCATGTTGCCCTGCGCAGAGTAGCAGGAAACGTATCAGGTAGTAGGAAAAAGAGGTGCAGGTAGTGAGAGCGTTGCCTCTGGATCCAGTGCGCTCTAATGTCCTCTCCAAATCCAGATTGCAATCTCTGCAATCTGCAGAGGAAAAGGCAGGGAGGGATGCCGGCAGAGGGAACATCTTCTTCCAGTGCATTTCCCTTAAGACCATCTGTACTTACACCTATTCTGCTTCTCTGGTTGCCAGATAATCTGGGAAGTGAATATATAGGCTATGTACACAATTATGTTGCTGTTGAGTTGAATAATTGTAGTTGTTGATGAGAAGCCATTTTGTGTTTTGCCATATAGAAAAGGATACGCAGGAGAAGGTAGAGAGAAAGGTTTTGCAGGATCATATTAAGAGACTAGCTTCTTTGGACCCAGTGCACTTCACTGTTGACTAGTCTTACTGAACCCTGCTCAGCTGCTCTGGTTGCCAGATCACTGGGAAAGATCATGGCTGTACAGTACATTATAGGAAGTTTCATTAAGCCAAACAAATGAACTATTTGCTATCAGTGACTCACTGATGGGAACTTTTTCATGGTTTTTTCTCGTGAAGAGAAAAACCCTTTTGATTGGTTGAAACATGCTAATGATTGACAGCTTGTGAAACCTCACTCCCGCATCAATAGTGCGCTTTATGACTGGGGAGTTGTGTTATGCAACAGTGTGTTTGTGTGTGTGTGTGAGCACAGCAGACAATGTTATCTGGGCGCTGGAATTTTATGTGAGGTCATCTTTGCACTGGTTAATCATTTCTTGAAGCCTGTGGGCGCTAGCAGAGCTAATTCTCTGCGAAGCAAACGTTCGGCACAGCTTCTGTCCAGACTCTGGTTTTTTACTGTCATACTTGGCTCATCCATCACAAGTAAAAAAAAAAAAAAAAAAAAGTGGAACGTCAAAGAGCGATAATGAGCTTTTATTTCTTATCCCTGCCTTGCCAGAAATGAAAAAACCAATGCAGAAAAAGAATTCTCTGAAATCATACTTGAGGAGGATTTTAACAGCACAAATAAGGCCTGCCAATCTGCAAGTGTGCAGTGTTTTTTTTCCCCTAGTTATTTTGGCAGTTTGAGACTTGCCTGCGAAAATAAAGCTCTGGGCTGTGTTTGCTGTGGAGTGGAGGCTTTAATCCGGTAGTTAGCCGTCTTTATTTCGCTCTCCCCGCTCCTCCCTCTGCCGGGGATTTTGGATGTGTCACGCGGTGCTGAAAGAGTCTGAGGCGACGGCTGTGGTGGAGGCGAAGGGCGGCTGTGGCTTTTTCAGTTGACACGGACCCCCCACCCCTCCTCCCCACCACACACACACACACACACAAACACACACACACACACACACACACACAGCCGTTGCCAGTGTCCCTGGATCTGACGTATTGTCTTCCACATTATAAAGATGAGATGTAACTATCTTGCTCTTAAGGTACCTAAGCCTAAGTGGGGGCACGATTTATCCACCTAGTTCTGTGAACTGCTGCCCCTCCGCTCTCTAATGCTACAACTTGACCAGGAAGTCGCATTGGCTGTTCGGGACCTTTGAGGGAAAAGTGGATCAGAAGCAAAACCCCTGCATTTCATGCTAATTTATCTTGGTTAAGTGCATGGTTCCCAGCAGACATATGTAAAAGTGGCTCAGTGACTGTGTAAGACTATGAAAGCTCAGCAGCAGTCATCTCCACTGAGCTGAAAGGCCAGCCATAGATCTACCTCTTCATTTATTTATGTAGTACAGTATTTCATTGATTTGAACAGATGCATATTGACATAGATCCATTGTATAAAACAGTAATCCCAGGTATAAAACTGGCTGAATGACTCCTACTCTCTCTCTCTCTCTCTCTCGCTCTCTCTCTCCCACACACACACACACACACACACGCACACACACACTGTCGTTGCCGGGGTCCCTGGTTGGGGCCAGCTGTGAGAGGCAGACACAGACCCCCTTTTGTCCCTCTGCAGAGCCAGAGCTTGAGCAGCCATTGTTTGGACCTCATTACTTCCAGTAGCAGTTCAGCGCGCCAAGAACCGCCTTCGTTTAAGGGCAGGCAGAACTCATACAGCGCGGGCCTTTTTTTTTTTTTTTTTTTTTTGGAAGAAGTCAAGATCTCTATTCAAGCACATCAACACTGTGATCAATTGCATTGTAGGCCAGGGGCAAATGCTAATTGAATTCTGGCCTGCGAAGGTGGACGCACATTCATGAGGCATCTTACTGTTTGAGCACTGATCGAGGATCATATGTAACCTGACCATGCTGGTTTTATCCAGTATGAGCTAAATGGCTAAACTGATCCCAGATCAGTGTATGTGTTCAGGTTGCTAACACCCCGGTCCAGGCATGACCGTTCATTCAGTAGATGTTCACCTTTGAATTGCAATTGAATTAAAGTGTTTTGTGCGTTATTTTCATCTCAGTTTGACAAGCTCTGCAATCGCTTACATTATCTTGCCAAAGAATGTGTTTTTTACAAATCCATCTGCATTTCATTTAAATCTAAATTAGGGACAAACATATAGTATGACTGCATGCCTTATTGACACTAAATCCAGGCACCAGCCAAAACAAATAGGTTCTTTTATCGTGGTTCGTCCATTAGTTTGAGAAACGATTATTTGTCCCTTTCTCTCTGTAATTTATTTTAAAACATTTTCCTCTAGTAATTGGTTTTCAAGGGGCAGTTTTTAAAAGTGCACCAGCTTATCCAGTAGGCTGTGTGACAGAGATGCTGAAAGCGCTGTTTCTGGCTGTTGAGCATGCAGAGAGATGGGCTGCGCTGTGTGAGGAGGCAGAAGGGGAAGTTTAGCAGGAGATGGGCTCCATGCGTCTCTGAAATTAAGGCTTTTTTCGCAGGTAATTGGCCTTGCAAATTACTGTGTTAAGGAAACAGGCGAAGCATGCCCTGTCTTTCAGATCCTCTTCCGCCTCTGCTGGGTCGGCGCGTTTGTTGTTGGCGGATGTTTTCTCTAGCGTATTGCAGTCCGCAGTCTGTCAGCCCTTGGGACGAGAGGGAGGGGCTCTCCTCTTGTCATTCACATATTTCAGTGCTGTGATTGGCCGCACGTCATCACCCTCCAAGCGAGAGTGATTGTGAGGGGGAGCTTCTCTGCTGGATTTTTACTAAAAATGAAATAAAGGTTTCTGTTCAGTTTGTTTAGGTTGTTTAGAAAGCCGTGCTCTGTGGTATCTTTCATACGCCTTTGTGGTCAGCCCTTGGCAGACTGAACTTCCCCAAAATATGGTGATGGCTCTCCCATGGTCCCCAAGTGCATGCAGGGTACAGTGGTGTGTGGTCAGGATGCTATCGATTCAGCCCCGGCAAAATCTTTCTATAGGTCATTCTGTACGACACAAACCCAAACCCTTCTGCCACTGACCGAACAACACTAATGTCAGATCTTTTTATTTTTGAAACATGATTAAAGATGAACAGAAACTATCATCAGGGAGGCTATCAAATGAAGCAGTGGCTAGTGTTATTCAAACTGTGCACTGTGGTTAACATATTACTGTATTATAAGCATTTCAGTGCATTAGCCAGTGGTGGCGTTCTCTAAATGCTGCCTGTGTCTGTATCAACACCCCCTGAAATCCTCTGGCGAGCACACAGCCGCCCGGGACGGAGCTTTTAGAGCCGATCGTGGGGGTGCAGTGAATGAGCCTGACCCACATTGCAGAGAGAGGACCTCCAGCACTAAGGCACAGGGGTCAGGCCAAGTTCCTGAAACGGAGAGGCGTCCGCAGCGTGTGTCGGCCCCCCCGCCGTGCTGTGGCTCTGTGGTTTTGCCCGGGGGGGGCTCTTTTGTCAGATTACAGAGGATAAAATCTGACAGATTACTCACCCGTGTTTTTATTTTTATTTTTATATATTTTTTTTTTTTTAAACTGAGAGGTGGTTCCTCCCCGTGTCCGCTGACATAAATGTACATAGTGACACGGATTACAGGAGCGGTGGTGTGGGAGAGAGATTATATAGGTTGCATAGCGAGAGTGCACAGATTTATGAAAAGCTGATCCAGGATCCAGCCAGACAGTGGGGGGGTGAGGGGGTGTGGGGTGGGGAGTGGGGGTGAGAGTGTGCCTCACTGATGGTCAGCTTCAGTCAGTGACATAGGCCTGCATATTAGCGAGACAGACCACCGCTGGTCACAGACCGCACCCTTAAATGGCCCCACGGCAACCGGTACCTTTGGCTCAAATCTCACCCGATGTCAAGAAACCCGAAGCTTCGGCAACAGAGGCTGGAATCCCATAATATTTATATCTGAATAATTTACGGCTTCTGACTCTGCGAAAGATTGCGGTAAAAATAGAGCTTACTCCTCTGGGTTTTTGTTTTGGATTGGCAGGATTTGTGATACTGACTGTGTGGAAAGCATGAAAGTCTGGTTGTGTAATAGACCTATATTACGCTAATCAGACTAGTCTGCTGTTTCATCATTGCAACATCGAACATAGTAATTAGAGACAGGTTTTTTTGTTACTCCTTTGAATGCTGGCTCTTAACATGATGAAAAAAAGTGGTAGGTCGCAAATGTGTCCCCACAGATTTTCTCTTTTTTCATTTTGTCTCTTTTTTTTGGAAAAATGAAACAGGTTTTATCAAACTCATCACAGACCCCCTGCACAGTCTCAAGAGGAGGCTGGCACTCAAATGACTCCTCCCCTTTCACATGGTGACCAATCATACGCGGCATCTGCCCTGTGCTGCTTTATCATAATCTTAATTATCCTGTTGTCACAAAAACAAGGTGTGTGTCCTAATTCCCGTAATCATTCACAGGGCCTTTATCGTAACACTGTTGTCATAAGTCTCCTGTCTTAATAGTTCGCTTGCAGTGATAGCCTATGAAGGAGATCCCTTTTGGAGCCAAGGATGACAGAATGTGGTCCAGTTAATGTCTACAGTTCTTAGAACAGGGCCTGAAGGAAGGTCCATTGTCTGTGAAAGTGGGCTGCCTGAATGTGTGCGTGTGTGTTGTGCGTGTGTGTGATTGAGCGTGTGTGTGTGTGTGTGTGTGCGCGCGCGTGTGTGTGTGTGTGTGTGTGTGTGTGTGTGTGTGTGTGTGCGCGTGTGTGCGCATGCGTGTGTGTGTGTTGTGCGTGTGTGTGTGTTGTGCGTGTGTGAGTGAGTGAGCGTGTGTGTGTGTGTGTGTGTGTGTGTGTGTGTGTGTGTGTGTGTGTGTGTGTGTGTGTGTGAGAGGGCACGGGTGGGTGTGGTTGGGGCACATGCGTTTTCTCTTGGGGAACATCTGTAATCAGAGCGTGAGTAAGAGACGCTCAGCGTCACAGTCCCTCTCTCCTAATGGCACAAGCTCCACTTGCCCGCTACTTACATGAGCCAGAGGGAAGGCCTCCGCTGTGCCAGTTCTGCTTTAGAGCACCAGATAAAGGACTGGCCCCTGTGCACTCTCCGTCTGAGCCTGTGGATCTGGGATGTGCCCTCTCTGTGCTGCATTACCCAGCCCTCGTTAAGTCTGCTGATTACTGCCACATAATTACAGTGTTTAAAGTGCTGCTACATTTCAGTCATTCATCACATTTCATATGAAAATTCTGACATTATATTCATGAGATTTGTAATTACCTTCAAGTGATTACTATTTTCCCCCATGCAGCTGGGTTACAGTGTTATACAACTGAATTTGTTAGGTGTCAAAAAGGAGAGTGCAAATTAAAAAGCTGCAACCATGGTAGTTGTTTGGATGGCTTTCAAAGAGAAAACATCCTCATTTTATTAGTTGTTTGGGTTTGATTATCACAGTGCGCTGTTTTATTGGAGTTTCCCACAACAGTCCTCCGACCAGTTTTAAACTGGCCTTCCTGACGAAACCCAGCCGTTTTAAACATGCTTTTTAATGTATTCCTCTCTGTTCCCAGCTGGGAAGCAAAGTGAGAGGTAACTATCTGTGAACGACCTCCTTGCAACCCATGGTTTCTGGATTAAGCCTAGCGTTAAGTAAACCACTGGAACTCCCTGTTAGCTTGCAGATAGCGCAGCCAGTGTTATGAATGGCCGTTAAGCATTGGGACTCTGTGATGCAGAATAGAAGGTGGTACCCATGCAGTGCGTCTGTGTGTGTGTGTGTGTTGATAGTGGGATGTGGGTCAGTGCTCTGATTAAGTGCAGTCTGATGAATCGGGCTAGGCCTAACTTCACATGCCAGGCTTGTTACCTGTCCTCCATAAGCCTGTAGAAAGGTTGTGTGGTTCAGAATGATAAAAACGTCTGCTTCAGGGATGCAAGCAGTATTCGCTGAGCAGTCGATTCGGCTTGGCGGGGGCAGGTTGGAGGAGGAAGTGGCTGGTCAATGAGACCCACTGTGTTGTTGGGTCACGTGCTGTTGGGTCACGCGCTGTTGGGTTGTGTAGTGGGGGAAGCATGTGTCATGTACATCATATTTCCAGGAAGTGGCCTCTGAGAATCTGAGCACCGTCTAAAGCTATGAAAAGGGCTTGTTACTCTGACAGCTCCACTAGGGCTGACCTGCAGTAAGGAAGGATGGTGCACACATGGCTCAGAAAACAGGCACTTTCAATGAAACGTGGAGATTGATGTTTCGGCATCCAAGGAAACACTGTCCTGAGCTGTGACTATGTAGGCACATGCGGTTGTATGCACGTAAACCTGCCTCTCTTGTATGTTTCTGTGTGTACCAGCTAATATTTGCTTACGTGTATGATGTGTGCACACGCATACTCTTGTGCATGTATATGTGTGTCCCCATTCTTGCTGCTGTTCTGCTTTGCATTTGGCATTGACATAAATTTGCAATTATGACAATGGGAGGAAGCGGAGCCTGCCGAACATCAATCATGCAGCTATTGACATGCGCAGACAAATGGGGGGGCTGCACAGCTTGACTGCGCATCCTGGAACAGAGAAAACACACCTCAGGGCTCATGTCGTCCTACCTCTGTCAGGCTTTTATGTAGGCCTACATCTTCGCCTTTGTAGAAGGTTGTACTATTTCTACATTTCACATTTTTGGCATGTAGCAGAAACCCTTATCCAGAATGAATTACACATCTTACATTTTTACACAGTATCCATTTATACAGCAGGGTTTATACTGATGCAGTTCAGATCATGTATCTTGATGAAGAGCCCAACTTCAGTGCCCTACCTGGGAGTCAAAGACTGCCATATTTCCTGTAGACTAAGACTCAAGAGGGCCACATTGTTCAGTGTAGCTGGTCGTTGTGGTTTAATTTCAGTCAGTAGGCAGTTTAGGCCTTGGATAAATGACGTGACAACTCCACAGCCAATCAGAGTCTACTGCAATATAGAACTTCAGCCCGACCCCACTGCTCTGGGCGGAGTAGAAAACTCACACCCCAGTGACGGTAACACACCTCAGCTTGAGATTCTGTGCTGTGAACGAGACATAAACCCGAGGTTCTGACTCACTGCGGTCTTTCGGCGCTCTCTTATTACAAATGGGTAAGGCTGTTTGCTTGTGTGTGTTCTGGCCTGATTCCTCACCTTAAGGCTCAGAGTATCCTTCCTCTCTCAGGTGTTTTCCTGCATCTCGCCAGCCGGCGTACGTATGACAGAAGCTGCTCAGAGATGACGCTTGCTGTAAATACATTAATTATGTGCGCTGTGCGCACTGCTTTTTGTTTGACTGTACCTGAACGCCGCCATAAGAGTGAATATTAATGAGAACAGGCCCTGAAGCCTGTCATGGCTTATCATTTCCCTCATTAGATCCAGTCATCGTGCTACAGATGAGCTTTCAGTATCATCAAATATAGTTTTCTTTATTCCTGTTTCTGAGCCTCAATATTTTCACATTGACACATTTCACTTCTTGATGGTACAGGTTTCTATACAGTTATATCTGTGTTGATTATTTTGTAAATAGGTAAAAAAAAAAAGCTAGAACCTGGTTCTGTTCTTGGCTATAAGACACTGTTTATTCAGTCTACTTTTAGTTTTCATCAGTAAATAACAATTCTACTCAAATAATGATGTTTTTAGTAGTAAAATTCACTCTTGTGTGTATTGTATCATGATATGCAGCACATGGTAACTTCTGTAGCCGCATATGAATTGAATCACAGGATAGCTGCCAGCATAGTCTGTGTGTCTTTTGTTTTGTGCATCCAGGGTCATTGTGGTTGTGTGGAATGCTCTGGTAAAGTGACGTCAGGCTTCAGTCTGGGAGGGCTGCAGTGTCTTCTGGGATGTCTGAAATTACAGCAGTGCTTAATTTTAGTTGTTGATTTGTGTTTAAAAAAGAATTCCCAAAATCCGATTTCCAAGACTTAAATTCTTTATTGACTGAAAGTAAATCACAAAAACTTGTAGACATTGTCCCTGTCCAGGGTAAGAGTTTGATACTGCTCTTCTCCATGTGTGTTTGTGCATGTGTGCATGTGTGTGTGCATGTGTGTGTGCGTGCGTGCGTGTGTGTGTGTGCGTGCGTGCGTGTGTGTGCGTGCGTGTGTGTGTGTGCGCGTGTGCGTGCGTGCGTGAGTGTGTGTGTGTGCATGTGTGCATGTGTTCCAGTTTGGGAGGTTCAGTAATCCCAGTCTGGACTGGTCTCTTGGACGAGCAGCAGCTCTGTGGCCTGTGGTCATGTGGTCACAGATGTGCATCAATAAATTACCTGTAAAACCACGGTCAGTTAGAGATGAAAGACCGTGGCTGGCAGAGCTTTAAGTCGTTCATTAATTGCATGAAATAAACTCCATGGCTGGCGAGCGACCGCTGTGATTGCGTATGCGCTTGGCTCAGCGTCTTTACCAGGTGTGGATGTTGGATTCTGATGCTGGTTTCTTTCCCTCCTTTCTTTCCGCAGACGTTTGAGGCCAATGACTTGTTTCAGGGACAGAACTTCAGCAAGGTGTTGAACTGCCTGGTGGCGCTGAACAAAGTGACTGCAGGTAAGGGCACCTGGCCAGGTGATCTCGTGCTGAGAAGCTGATCTCTCATAGGTGCAGTGTGTTCTCTGAGTCAAGGTTTCTCATCTGAGTCAAGGTTTCTCATCTTCAGTAGAGGTAAGAAACATTGTGAATACAGCAGTCTTTTGCAAATTTACTGGCCATGTATTTGTTTGATGTGGCTTCAGAAATACAAAGCAATCCATGTATGCCATAAGCTGTGATCATGCTTGTTAGATTGAAGGTATTTCTTGGCTCTTGTGTTCTCAATTATGCTGGGAGATGATGTCATTCATCCCACCTGCATTTGGTCTTGTGTGTGTGTGTGTGTGTGTGTGTGTGTGTGTGTGTGTGTGTGTGTGTGTGTGTGTGTGTGTGTGTGCATGCATGTTTGTGCACACGTTTGTGTGTGTGTGTGTTTTTTTTTGAGGTTGAGGTGCAATTGTTTCTGTCTGTGTCTGAATATACAGTACAATTGTCTGTGTACATTTGGTGCATGTTTGTGTTTTTGTGTGTGCTTGTGCTTGTGTGTGTGTGCATACTCTATTGTGTCTTTTTTTGGAGTCTAATTTTGGCTCAGTCTTCCTGCCTCCATGCTCCTCACCGTCCTCAGCTTCATCCTTCCCTGTAATTTAGCACAAGGGCTGCTCCAAAGCTCCTCTGCTCCTCTGGGGGCTCCCAGTCCCTGCATGCATGACTCAGCTCCTGCCCTGTCAATTAATGGTCCCGTCCTCGCCCACCCTCCTTCGCCAAATTTGTTGACAGGTTTGTCTACTTGGAATCAAAGCACAGTCAAGCTGAGCTCACTGCAGGCCATCCGCAATGAGAGAGGGAGGATCAAACACTATTTTAAATGAGAAATAATGGCCATGAGAGATTTCTAAAAGCTGAGCGTGGCCTCTGAGCCTGCACGAATCAGGCCAGTTAAACTGCCCACGTTTTCAGTGTGCAGCCTTAATATTTCGTAACCAGTCGCGGTGAGTCTGAGGTGGAGCCGGTTGTTTTGCAACAGTGAGTCAAATACCTCACACCTCCTAAACGGGGTGTTGATTTTGAGACGGTTACAAAATACAGCAAACTGTGCTGGGCCAGAGTTAGCCTCCCTATGAAACCCTTCACTGTCTCCTACAGACTACAGTGTTCTGTACACAGATCTTGTATGTGTGAAATCCTGTATTCTGTCCCCAAGACTACAGTGCTTCTTGTGTGTGAGGCCCTGCATTCTGTCCTATAGATATCGGTTTCTGTCCCTATAGATACCAGTTTTTGTCCTATAGATATCTGTTTCTGTCCTATAGAAATTGGTTTCTGTCCTATAGATATCGGTTTCTCCCCTATAAATATCGTTTTCTGTCCTATAGATATCGTTTTCTGTCCTATAGATTTTGGTTTCTCTCCTATAGATATCGGTGTCGGCAGCGACGCTGTATGCACTCGTCACTCTTCCTCTCACCGGATCAAGTCCTTCGACTCGCTGGGCTCTCAGCCCTCCCTGGGCAGAACCTCCAAGCTCCTGCAGAACCAGTACCGCAGCCTGGTGAGTATCAGAACCAAAAAGCCAGTACCGGCACTGAGATACTACCTCCGAGGTTTGCCAGAATTCTAACCGTAGTTTGGGCGTGGTGTGCGTCAGAATCAGATTAAGGAACAGAGCCACAGCCTGGTTAGCGTCTGGACCGGAACCGCTGCCACGGTGACGGGCAGAATCGCAGATATCGCTGCCTCCCCAGTGACACTGATTCATACCTGATTTACGTCCAGCTCTCCAGCAGCATTGGGAATTTAGGATGAGTAAGTGGAGAGAAGGAGGAGGCAGAAATTGGAAATGTACTCCTCCAACGTGTCGATTGAGGCTATAAAAAAACAAAAAAAAAAGCAGGCTGACAGTTCCTGTTGGTGAGGTAGCACAGTCTGAAATTGTGATTAAGTAGTGATTAAGATGTCGATGCTGCAGTCATCTCCTGTTTGTTGCTAAATGCGAGACGCGGACTCAGTTCCTTTTCCGTTCACCCCTTACAGGACATGACGGAGAACAGCAACCACCAGGCGGTGGTGAAGGCGCGCTTCAACTTTCAGCAGACCAATGAGGACGAGCTGTCTTTCTCCAAGGGCGACATCATCCATGTCACGCGTGTGGAGGAGGGTGGCTGGTGGGAGGGCTCCCTCAACGGGAAGACCGGCTGGTTCCCTAGCAACTACGTCCGGGAGATAAAAGGCAGCGGTACGTGTTTCCCGGGTTACAGACATGGCATGTGCAGCGCAGTTCTGACGGGCAGGGATCTCGGACTCGGGTTCTGCGTCTGTTTGTTGTTGTTGTGTTTCAGTGCATAATACAAGTCATTAACAGACTAATGCAGGCATTGATTCAGGGGGTCTGTGTTCACTTCTGGCTTTCATGCCTACTTCCTCATTTCATTAGCCCAGTTATATGCATAATGTGACATTTTAGCTACATTTGTATCATTTGTTATCATTTACATGAGCTAACATGTCGGCCATATGTTTTGATACGTGTCAAATGCTTGCTTTTTGCCCTGTCTGAAACATTTTACCGTCGTGTAATGTATGAGCGAACCAGCATTGGTGTGCACAGCTAATTAGCTGGCTGGGCCAGGTAAATTGGCTGAAACAAACACCTTCATACTCAGGAACAGTGTTCCACACCCTGGGGCTAATTGCTAAGTCAGCAGGAGACAGAGAGGAAGCCACACAAAGCTGCAGACCTTGCGCCCTCCAGACCTGGGGCTTTACTTCCTTGCTTTAATCTTGGTGTGAATGGACAGAAACTGGTATGTAGCCTTATCTGAGCTACACAGTGCAACTGCAGTTTGCCTGTCCTGTTATGTCTCCCGCACTGGACCGCATTGCTTACATACCCGAATGAAGGGGTGGTAATGTAGTGCACTGGTTAGGCAACTGGGCTTGCAGGTTTGAATCCTGAGTGGGGCTGTGCTTAACTTGAATCGCTTCAGTAAAGAAAAATCTGGCCGTGGTAAGGGATTGCGTGTACCAAAAATTAAGTTGTCTAAGGCGTTCTGGATCAGAGCAGCTGTTAAATGACAAGATGTAATGTACATTTCACTGTCCCTAAATGACTCCGCAAGATTAATGGTAAATCGCTCACAAAGACCCAATGTTCAGCTAAGCCTGCGGTTTACTGTCCCTGATCAGATCAAAAGCCGTTTCCTGGAAGCATGCGTGTTGAGTTGTAATATACAGTGGAGGCCTGTTCTGATCAAGATGAGGCGGACTACGCCAGCTCTTCGAAACAGACCCTTATGCGACGGAGGCTCTGGCCCAATAACGTCTCTGAAGTTGTTTGAAATGTTTTGAGCTCGGAGCCAGAGCTGGGAAATGAAATCATTGTGTGAGTGTGTCACCCAGCTTAACTTTCCACGAATTTGGGATCCAGAGAGAGCAATGGCTGCCCCTCTCACAGGCCTTCCTGCCCCTAGTTCATGTGAAACCAGGTCACCGCTCAAAGATGTTACCTCACTGGTTTTGAATATCAGGAAAATTATCCTCGTATTGGGCTCAGCCAAACAGAAGAGCTTAGACATATTTTTTTCTTCAAATTTTGGCATGGCCAAGTAAATTTATAAGCTGCACGCATTGTTACGTCTTCTGGTGGTGTCTCAGAGAGCACTGACGTGCACCCGTTTTTTGTCCGAAATGCATGATGTCAGTTACCGCTCGTTTTCATGGTGCATTCTGTAAGTTTAACTTGCTCAGACATGAGTGGGAGGAAGAGGCTGAATGTGGAGGCAGACTGTGGGTCCCTGTTTGACCAGTAGGGGTCACTGTCGAGCAATGGGAAGAATAGCGCCTTCTGTTCCCCGTCCCTTGGTGAGGCTAAGGCCAGTGCTGCATTTTCCCTGCAGGGGTGTTGGCCCTTTTCCCCATTGGCAGGGTTTGCTTAAAGATTTGACAGCATTTGAAACAATTATATTTGGCTTTTTGCTTAGCAGACTTTGATATGGTCGTCACTTGTCTCATTCTGTGATGTTAAAACTTAAATTTACAATCTGATTATATTAATTGGAATAAGAGTAATAGCTTTTCATTTCCTGGTCAGTATTTGTAGAGCACTTTTCATTGGCTGACTGCCAGAGTATCCACCTCAAAGGAGCTGTGATTGGTCACATTTCATCCCTGACAGGCGGCATTAACGGGGCTGCCCCCTGCAACATGGCCTGGCTTATTGCCAATCACGGGCTGGAATTAAACCAACATTCATCCTTATCTCTTACTTATAACCGAATCTGAGTGTTGTGCTTTTCCTCAGCAAGATCAGTTTGGCGAGCCAATTTTCACAACTGCCGAACTGGTCGTACTGTTTTGGTGAGAGTGAAAATGAACACTTACATTGAGGCTGTGTTGTCACTCATTTACACACTTCCTCACCTACCAAGTAGCTAAGCAAAACTACAGTTGCGTCGTCTTTCCACTAGGTGGCACTGTGGTGCCAGTGAGGGGTCTCTCTCAAAATAGAAGCAGCCCCTCCGCAGCACCTGTCCACACACTTTTGTTTCGGTTAATTGTGATGTCGTAGTATGATGTCAGGGCTGTGTAACAGGCTCGGCAGGAAGGAAACACCACCAGCGCACAAAGACAGGAAATGCAATAGCCCCTGGATGTGGATGGGGCCTTCCTCTTTATAGAGGGATCTGCCCCCATTGTTCCATAAGCCATGTGTCTGACCGCTCGCACATAATCACCCACGCTAAAGACAGCCTTCTGCCCCTGCTCCCCAGAGAGGGGGGGGGAGAATGAACAAAGAGCCTCGCAAAAAAAAGCCCAAGTACTGGGTGCCAGCCATAGTTGTAGTTGCCCCATTTGTTTATAAAGTTCTCTGTACCATATGAATGGCTTGAAGACATCCAGATGTCCCCGGTTTTTATTTATTTGCTTTGTTTTGTTATCCGTTCTTATGTGCTAATGTGCTCGAAATTGCACGCTAAAATTGCCCTTTCCCTGTAACTTCTGACCAAGTGGCTGAATCATGTGGTTGATTTGGAAGTTAAATATCTTGTATTGGCATGTGATTGTGAGAGTTAATTGCACTGATTCAGATCCAGGGCCTCTGGAATGCTCATGTTGAAGGATGCAGGTTACCCCGGTAACTGGATTTTCAAGTCCCAGCTGCACCGTTAATGGCTATGGCTATTGCTCTCTAGCGGCCCCTACTGGTCGGCCAGGCACCTGCAGGTGTACGAACCAAAAATGTATGCTGACTCTGTCATCCTCTGACAGTGTAGGCAGCATGCCATTGCTGGTGTATCTGCAGTGTGGAAAGAAGCGTGGGCTCGTTGTCGTGTGAGTCGGAGGAGTCGCGTGTTCAAAGCGCTCTCCTTTTGAGTTGGCAGGCGAAGGTTCCTGCCAGGGGCTCAGTAGTTTGGCTGAGCTTCGGATAGGAAAAGGGGAAAAATTAAAAAGGAAAAAAAAAAAATACAATAAAAAGTAGTCTGCCTTGTCTGTGTTCAGCACAGCTGAAAATCGGTGAGTTTCGCCCTGTTCACCTGGGGCTCCCAGTGACAAAGACGCGCGGCGGAGAGCTGCTGTCCCACGCAGGGGAATAAACTCACAGAGTAGCCATTTCTGCCCTGGGGGGTTCATGGCTTAAATAGCTGCAGCCACGGTCCTCTCAAAGGCCCCGCCCTGGCAGGAAGAGCTCACTGTCTGACTTCCTGCGCTAAGTCTGCGCCAGCCAAGCGCAATGAGTCCAGATGCCGGAAGGGTTGTCTGACCCATTTCTCCTGTCAGTTCTCTCCTCTCGCCTCTTCTCCTCTCTTCTCCTCTCCTCTTCTCCTGCAGTGGGGTACTGGTTGTAGTGTGGGTAGGAGTCTGAGGGTATATACCTCTGTTTCTTGTAAGTATTTTGTGTATGAATTGTTTTTGTGTTATTTAATAGCCTTCGATGTTGGTTGTAATGCCCCAATGAAGTGTGTTAAAGCTCTCTTCTTCTCTTCTTTTATCTCCCTCCTTTACCCTTCTTCTCCTTCCTCCTTTTCCCCTGTGCAGAGAAACCTGTGTCCCCCAAGTCTGGAACTCTCAAGAGTCCCCCAAAAGGCTTCGACACGTCCGCCATCAGCAAGACCTACTACAACCTGGTGAGAGTCTCCACATCTCTGGAACCTGCTGAGGATTGCAAGAAAAATCAACACGCACACTCAAAACAGAATTTTTTTCTTTTCTTATATAGATGAGTCAGTAAGTAAGTAAGTCGTAAAACGTCTAGCCCTGTTGACTTATACGGTGGTTGATGGTCTTTCCTGTACTGGTGGAAACGTGTGATATTCGCACAAGAGGCCATAGAGAGTGCTTATGGTTTCATAGATGTGTCACACCCCCGACTGAATGACCTACCCCTGAACCTAGAGGCTGTGAAGCAGACAGGTAGCGCCCCCTACCTCCTCAATACAGTATAACACAGTGAAGCAGAAACCCAGCCGCCTCCAACCACAGACTACATAAAGCCTTCAGTTTAAATTTCTGGTTTCAGGTTCTGTACCAGACAGTAGGGCCCACCCACACATTGAAAAAGCGTGAACGCTGTTAAGTTCTTGAACATTTTGAAGTAGGTCAGTACCACGAACAGTTCAGCTGCACTGTGCTACATATAAACTGTTGTCTAAATAGTGATGTCACTGTATCATGGATCTTTAGTATTAAGTAAATACCTAATAGTAAGAATCACAGTATTACCAAGGATATATTAACCAGACAAGCTTATTTTATGTAAATGTCTGTAATGCATTACTCATGGAATGTGGAAATATAAACCAAATATTCATGAAATGGAAAATTTTGTTTTATTAAATGTTCCCTTTGGCATGACCTGGGACTCTTTCAAAGACAGTTGAGGGTGGTTGAACCC
Source organism: Albula goreensis (assembly GCA_022829145.1). NCBI lineage: Eukaryota > Metazoa > Chordata > Actinopteri > Albuliformes > Albulidae > Albula > Albula goreensis. Next base: position 22,662,821 of record CM040761.1, read on the forward strand.
CAGTACAGAAAGGTTGTATTGAGCCAGCCAATCACCTTGCCCGCTGGGCTTTATGATGTATTTCTGCCTAATGCCCTCTCTGCTTGGGATATTAGTCTGTTAACACAGTGCAGACCTCAAACGTGCGCCCTCGAGACCTGTTAAACGTTTTTTGTCAAAGGCAGCTGCTATTTAAATTATAATGAAATACATATATCAGAAATTGTGTTATTAAGGTAACTACTATTCAAAACTTAATTACATGCCTTTGTTGGAGCAAATTTGAATTTCAGTCCAAAGAAAGTCATTCCTTTTCAAAAACTACCAGAAAGTAACTTTATAAAAGCTATTTGAATGCAAATTGTATGAATATTTTAATAGGTATTTTAGGTAAATGTAATACTTTAGACTATTAAACACTAATTTAGGGTACATCTGCTTAAATATTTGCCCAGAATTCACAGGAGAATTAAACTTGTCCTTGTTAACTTACTTTTGCTCATGTGGCGCAATCCTCAACCCTTATTGCATTATTGAAAAAGCAATTAAACATTTACTGTGGAATTTATAACATTTATTTTTTTATTTCTACTTATGAATGTTTAAATAATTGAGAGAATCCCTTTAAATTATCTGAAGTATGTTCTTTGTGGATTATTGAACCACATTTTTGCTTTAATTGAGCCTATTTATTGGAATACTTCAGGTATTTGGAGGAGTTTGAATTCATAAGTAAAATTTGTGGCTGCGTTTGTCGCAGGTCTCGCGCTTAGTGGCCCAGATGGAGGATTGGGGGTGTTTGTGATGTTAGCCGTCGCTCCAGTCCCTGTGACTACGGTCGCAGCTGCAGCCAGGGCAGCTGGCTGTGCGGCTGCGTCGTTCTGCCGGCACATCGTCCAAACAACACTGTGGCATTGCGGTTCACTGAGGGGACACGCGGCGTTCCTGTCCAAAATGGATGCAGCTGCCATGTCTTATCACTGACTCACTGCTCTCAACCAATCATAGTGCTTTGGTACAGAGCGCAGAGCCCTTTGATTGGTTGGTTCTGATTAGTAATGGACGGAACACTGCAGCCATAGTGAGGTTCATAAACATACACTCCCTCATTGGTAGTTTTGGGGCAGTAATGGACTGCAAGTACCATCTTTCCCTTGGTATATAGGGCATGATGGGATTGCTGTGGAATAGCACCAGGAGTTCCTTGTGGGAGACTCAGGGATTAGCTGTGTGCACTGCGATATTGGATTTTAAACATTCTGGCTTAAAGGCTGAGACATCGCAGAGATGAAAAAATGAGCCTAACCCTGCAGTTTAATATTTTATCACAGTGCCTCTATATCTGAAAGGCATTTAAAGCTTTCAGTTTCTGCCGTGTCCTTCCCAAACCTAGAAAATGAGAAAGCTTGAGCGTACTTAAAAAAAGATGCTTTTAAAAGCAGGATGTCTCCACCCAAAATTGAAGTGTCCCACAGGTGTGTTTGGCATGAGCCGAGAGAAACTTTGAGGAAACACAGAGACCCTGCTGATCAGCTGAACGGAACAGGTGGCCCCATTCTGTCACTTCTGCTTTTGTTCTTCACTTCATTTTTTTTTTTTTCACATATTGGGGTTCCGCCAGCATTTATGGGAAGGAAAGATGGGAGTGTGCGTGAATGTGTTTTTGTGTGTGTATATAAATTAAATTGGCCATGACGTGATGTGTTCATGAAAAACCGCAGTGGAATGTATCCCAAGGACCTCCACTGTGTCCCATAACCCATAACTTTATTTGTCTACTAAGCACTTGCTTTCCATAGACATATTTCATCTTCACTTCACTGCCAGTGAGGTAAATTACATTCTTTAATATTAAAACCGTAAAGTGATATGGTGGTTATAGATAAAGAAAACAACATTAAACTGTGTATAATTACAGTAAAAAAGCAGATACAATTCAATTCATTGATACATTGATACATTGGAAGACTTTTCCTACCTAATATATATAATTCAACGTGTTCTGGGACAGGAAGAAGGAAATATCTAATTACTGATTCTGAATTGTTCTGGTGCATTCTTTCTTCAGGTGCTGCAGAACATTCTCGAAATTGAAACAGAATATTCCAAGGAGCTCCAGAACCTTCTTTCCAATTACCTGCGATCGCTGCAGACCACAGAGAAGTGAGTGTTTTCTGTCACTGGTGAAGGGGACTTTTACATTTTAGTCACTTAGCAGATGCTTTTAATTTGAAATGACTCACAGTAAGGACATTAACTGTGGCAGATTATGCTGTTCTGTCTTGCCCCCTCTGCTGCTTCGTAAGTGGATGACTGTAGTGCTACCACTCCTCTGTCTCCAATGCACTGTCTGATGATGTCATAATGCTCTCATTTTATCATTGTTTTATCACTTCCTGCCTGTCAGCGGCTATATCTTTTCCCAGAGATTGGTCACCAGCACTCATTGCCTCTATGAACATGTTATGTGTTGTTTCCCAGCTTGGCAGTTCTGACTAGCTGCTTTTCCTGTCCGAAGAGAAGGGTGCTTAAATTCAGTAGTCATCATTGTATGCTGTGTGTGTGTTTGATTGCATGTATGTGTGTTTTTGTGTTTGTGAATTAGTATGTGAATGTGATGTGGGTGTGTGTGCTGTGCTTGCGAGTGCTGTGTGTGTGTGTGTGTGTGTGTGTGTGTGTGTGTGTGTGTGTGTGTGTGTGTGTGTGTTGTGTGTGTCTGTGCGACTCCTCACCCTGCTCTCTCTGCTCCTGCTCACTCTGCTCCTGCTCCAGGTTGAGTAGCTCAGATATCGCTCACATCCTGGGGAACCTGGAGGAGATCAACACCTTCCAGCAGACGCTGGTCCAGTCTCTGGAGGAGTGCACCAAGTGAGTCCGCCCCCTCCCTCATCACCACTCCACCTGACCAATCAGAATCCACCCCACCCATATCAACGCCCTCGCCACCCAATCAGAGTACATCCCCTCCCTCAGACCCCACCCCTCCCTCATCACCGATTTCCCCCACCCAATCAGGGTCCACTGTCACCCTCATCACAGTTTTCCCTGCCCAATCAGATCCCACCCCATTCTTCATCACCACCCTTGCCACCCAATCAGATTCCACCCCCTCCTATGTCACTGCTTTCCCACCCAATCAGAGCAAACCCAGGATCTCCCAGGCCTGATTTCTGATATGTAAATCTGCATTGTGTAAAGCTATCAGTTGCCCTTTATTTTTTAGCTATATACTCCATCCTGTGGTTTGAAAAAACGGAGCAGTCAGTTACATGGTCTGTTTCTCATGATGACACAACACAGTGATATTTACTGGTGGCGTATGATTGCTCTATTTTTTAGCTCCTCCATATTTAAGTGAAGTGATGCCTTATTCCCCTGTCATCGCTTTATCTATTCCTCCTGTCTCTCCGGCGCTGGTAACAATTTGTCAAATGTAGTTAAACTTGACAAAATGCCGTGTTTGTCAGCTCTGGGAAATGCGAGGAAAATTCCCCAGACAACACATGTCAAACGTGTGCTGTATCGTGAATAAAAAATGGCATAGAATACAGCATGCCTACTTCCATTAGCTGTGGAGAATTCAGTTTGGCCGATTACATTTATTACAGTGCCATCTAGTGGCAGACTTTGGTAGTGCTCTGAAAATAACTTGCTGGGGAAAAATAGACATGTAAAAAACTGTACATTAGTAATTTTCTTAGTAGTAAGATTATGTTTGTTTGTGTTAATGTGTGGTTGTTTGTGTACATATGTATTTACCTGTCATGTACCTGTGTCTGTGTGTAGGCTTCCGGAGGCCCAGCAGAGGGTGGGGGGGTTCTTCTCAGCCTCATGCCCCAAATTAAAGGCCTGTACGTGGCATACTGCTCCAACCACCCCTCCGCCGTCAACGTCCTCACCGAACACAGGTACGTCCCCATACAGGTGAAGGTGAGTCCTCACAGAACACAGGTACGTCCCCATACAGGTGAAGGTGAGTCCTCACAGAACACAGGTACGTCCCCATACAGGTGAAGGTGAGTCCTCACAGAACACAGGTACGTCCCCATACAGGTGAAGGTGAGTCCTCACAGAACACAGGTACGTCCCCATACAGGTGAAGGTGAGTCCTCACAGAACACAGGTACATCCCCGTACAGGTGAAGGTGAGTCCTCACTGAACACAGGTACATCCCCATACAGGTGAAGGTGAGTCCTCACAGAACACAGGTACGTCCCCATACAGGTGAAGGTGAATCCTCACAGAACACAGGTATGTCCCCATGCAGGTGAAGGTGAGTCCTTAAAGAACACAGGTGTGCCCTCAAAGGGCACATGGATGGCCTCACAGGACACAGGTGCAGTCAGGTCCATAAGTATTCGGACAGTGATACAGTTGTCATCATTTCATCTCTGTACACCACCACAATGGATTTGAAACAATGAAAATGTGCTTAAAGTTTAGACTGTCAGTTTTAATTTAAAGGTTTTGTCAAAGACATAGTATGAACCGTGTAGGAATTACAACCATTTATATACATAGTTCCACAATTTTAAGGGTTCAAAAGTAATTGGACAAACTAGCATAATCATCAATTATACCGTCAGCTTTAATACCTGTTTGAAAATCCTTAGCAGTCAATGACTGTCTGAAGTGTGGAACCCATAGACATCACCAGCTGGGTTTCCTCCCTGGTGATGCTCCCAGGGTCTGTGTGTGGATCTCAACCTGTCCGTCTGTCCGTCCGTCTGTACCCTGCAGTGAGGAGCTGGGAGAGTTCATGGAGAGCAAAGGGGCCAGCAGTCCGGGGATCCTCATGCTGACAACGGGCCTCAGCAAGCCCTTCCTCCGGCTCGATAAGTACCCCACCCTGCTGAAGGAGCTGGAGAGACACATGGAGGTGAGGGCTGTGATCCGCACTTTACAGCACAGTGTGGCTACTCTGATACCTTTCAGCTCTGTGGCTCAGTGCGGGCTACTCTATACCATACAGCCCCCTGTCCCAATATGGCTACTCTATACCATACAGCCCCCTGTCCCAATATGGCTACTCTATACCATACAGCCCCCTGTCCCAATATGGCTACTCTATACCATACAGCCCCCTGTCCCAATGTAGCTACTCTATACCATACAGCCCCCTGTCCCAGTGTGGCTACTCTTTACCATACAGCCCCCTGTCCCAATTTGGCTACTCTATACCATACAGCCCCCTGTCCCAATTTGACTACTCTATACCGTACAGGTCAGTGGTACATTGTGACTGCTATGTAAAGTGTTCAGTTCAGGGTTCAAGTGTGGCTGTGATCTAAATTTTACAGCCCGATATTAGTGTATGTATGAATCCATTAGGTATATGGATGCATACATGTACATGTTAGTATACTCGCATACTCAGACAAACACACACAGCTGTTTATGAATAGATTTTGCAGGCCTGCATTTGTGAATGTGTGAGCATGCACTTAGCACTGCCCTGTCTGGTAGCGACATCTCTGTTCTCTGATCTCTGTTCTCTCCTCCGTAGGAGTTTCACCCCGACCGGCCAGACATCCAGAAGTGCATGACGACATTCAAAAGCCTGTCGGTAAGTCAGTGGCAGACAGAACGGAGCTGAGAGCTGGGCCTGTGCACCCTCACAGCCTCTGTCTTTCCCTCCCTCTCTCTCCCTCCCTCTATCTCTCACTGTCTCTGTTGCTCTCTCTCTCTCTCTCCACACCTCTCTTCCTATTTTTCTCTCACTCTCTGTCTCTCTCAATCTCTCTCTTCCCCCAAACTCTCTCTCAGTTCAACGGAGGACTTTATCCAGTATGAAGTGGCTGTTGAAGGCATTTGAACATGGGGCACTGTGATTGGCTGAGGCCATTGTCAGTGTCAATGTCAGTGCATTATGTGTGTGGCATTATGTAGCATCAGTACTGTTAGACTTTCCATTACTATCCATTTATAGAGCTGGATTTTTACTGAAGCAATTCAGCTGAAGCACCATTGCTCAAGGGCACAGCCGCAGTGCCTCCACCATGGGAAATGAACCTGCAACCCTTTTACATTTCTTTGCTTCACTGTTCATTAGTGTTTGGTGGGTAGTTTTCGCTTCCCCTTCCAATGCAATAAATTATTATCGGTTTAATTTAACGTTGTCTGTCTCTTACAACCCTTGTCTCTCCTTCTTCCTCCACCTCTCAGTTTCACTCGTCTTTCTTTTTTTCTCTCTGTTTTTATCCCACCAGCATAGAAACTTTCTTTTTTTCCCTCCAGCTTCCCTGTTCTATCTCTCTCTCCCTCTCTTTCCCCCTCCTCCCCCTCTCTCCCCCATCCCTCTCTCCCTCCCTCCCTCCATCTCTCTCTCTCTTTCTCTCTTTCTCCTCCCCATCTATCTGTCTCCCTCTCTCCCTCCATCTCTCTCTCGCTCTCTTTCTCTCTTTCTCCTCCCCATCTCTCTCTCTCTCTCCCCCTCCCTCCCTCCCTCCCCCTCTCTGTGAGAGATTTGTGGTTACTGATTGAGATGTGCCACAGCTGAAGCCCAGTGCGGCGTGCTAGGCTGCCAGTTTGGTCCCTGCCCAGTTCGTGCCTGGGCTGTGGATTTGTCAGAGCTCGGATTTTCATGCCTCTTACGGAGCCTGTGTCTGGAAGCAGGCAGCTGGCAGAGCCAGCGTGTGGCATTATGGTCCGCGCGGTCCGGGGGTGATGGGGGAGGCGGTGACTGTGGGGCGCAATCCGTGAGGGGTGCACCACGGGCTCCGGTTCGGGCCGGGCCGGACCAGAACGCCGCTTATCTCTCGGTCGCAACACCCCTCAGTGGGGGCAGCGGGTCCTCTATCATGAACCCTCTTGGCGGTTCGTGTGCCAGAGTTCTGCTGGTCACTGACATTCGCCTCTTGTTTGTGTGAACGTGCTTCCAGTCTGGATTTATGGTCTTTACACCCCGTGCTTTGATCTGAATTCAGACTGTTTTACCTCAGGGGTTGCAGGCACCAATCCTGGCTGTGCCTGCTGGATTTTTTTGGTGCATTTCAGAACCAAAGCGATTGGCTCAAGAGTCCCCCGCACCATGTTACCAATTCCAGCATATTATGGCCTTCCAAGACCTGAGTTCAACAAAACAACCCCGGTCTCCATGATTGTGCTTTTGACCTGAATTCAGCTGGAAAGGGCCCCACTTAACATACTCTGAAATGAAAGCAGGGGTCCCGGCTGTGGTTTGAGAATGGCCGGAGATGCCCCTGTACCTCCACCTCTCTGTAACTGAGCATACAGAGTGTAGTTTCTTCTTATTTTTCTTCCTCTTCAAAAGTTTACAAAACTGGGTGGCTTTTTTGTTTTTTGTTTTTTTTTTGTTGCGATTACAGTAGGAGTCATCCGAGGCTGCATCTTCTCTCTCTCTGTCTTTTTTTTTTGTGATCGGCAGCTAATGCGCATATTTTTGTTTGCGAAGCGCTGTATTAAGCCCATGGCCTAGCAGCTTAATCCCCCCTTCCCCTCCCCTGCCCCGTCACCCACCCCCCAAGCACAAAGCGGTTCGCTCCTCTCCTCTTCCCTGCATGCCGTCTGCATTGTTCCCGGCCCTGTATCTTCCACACACAGCGAGAGCCTTCTCTTCCAGCTCCACTTATCACTTCATTTGCCACAACTGGCTTTTAGGGGAGATCCAAAGGAAAAAGGCAGGAAGGGGGGGGGGTGTGCTCTCTGTGCAAGGTTTCATTAAGCCTCTGCCAGTCAGTCCTGGCAGTGTAAGCACAAGTGAGATGCTTTACTTATTTCATGCCCCCAACCCCCCCCCCCAAACACACATACACTCCTACTGCTTGATGTTGGTTGGAGCATGCGTTTTAATTTTTTTTTTTCCGGTCTTTCTTTTTTTTCTGAATGGGAGATTACTGCTGTCAGAGACGGGCCCTGGCATGGGCTGATGTTAGCCTTTGTTTCCGTGCGGCAGATAGTCGCGGAGACGATGGGGAGGATGTGACAGCCAGTGAAAAGGAAGGGTGAGACAGGGGGATGGAGGCTTTACAGCGGAGGAGAGGAGAGGAGGGGGAGGAGGGAGAGGGAAGGAGATGAGAGGAGAAGTTGCAAAGAAAAAAAAAAAAAAAGTGTGAGGTTTTTTCTTATTGTACAAAAACAGGCTTAGAGCTGGAGCTGGCTTAGATGCTTCCTCATCCTGAAACATTGGTCTCTGGGTTTGTGTGAATTCATGGGGTTCGGGTTTTTTTTTAATGTGCAGCTTGTGGGGTTTCTTTTAATGCAGCTTGTGCTGTTCTCTCTCCAGTGTTCGTAGATTAAACAGTCTGAATCATAGATCATCAGTCTGACATCGTTTAGGGGCGGCGCGCTGTAAATTTTACATTTCCGTGCCGGATAATGAGCTGTTGTGGAAAAACCCTCTTTAGACTCTGCTTGCTGAGGGGCAAAAAGCCCTTTTGTGGTTGTGGTGTTACTGTGCCATGCATCGATAGACCGTATCGTGGTGCATTGTGGTACGGAAGGATCATAACGATGCAGTTTTCTGGAAGCATGAGTCGGGAGACGGGGGGAATGTTTTGGTTGTGGTTTTGTGGCGTTGCTTTGCGTGACGCTTGCCTCCTGTGTCATCATGGTCGACAGGCGCAGTGCCAGGAGGTGCGGAAGAGGAAGGAACTGCAGCTGCAGATCCTGACCGAGTCCATTCGCTGCTGGGAGGGCGACGACATCAAGACGCTGGGCTCCGTCATCTTCATGTCCCAGGTCCTGATCCAGAACCATGGCAACGAGGTGAGAGGCAGGCCGTCACTATGGGGACGGAGACCCCACTCGGTCCAGGGCCCAGTTAGAGTCACCCACAGCAGCATCCTCCCTCCCTCCATCCCGTCACCCCTCCTTTCGTTTATCATTTCACTGAACTGAAGTGACTGTTGAATGACTAGGTGAGGTTCCCGCCATTTTGCTTTCACCTGTCCATGGCCCGTAGATGAGTGGAAAGGAGTAAGATGGAGGGAGGAAAGAAAGAGAGAAACAGACAGTGAAGGTATGAATAGACAGTGGGTGAGGGAAGGTGTCCTAGTGACCCGGCACCAGGATGGGGTAGGGCTTTTGGTGGGGTCCTCTGTTTCAATAGCTAATAAAAGTGTATGTGGTATTTGATTGCTGTATTTCCCATGTGTAATTGCTGTGTTGTATGTTTGGTGTATGTGGTATGTGATTGGTGTATTTCCCATGTGTAATTGCTGTGTTGTGTGTTTGGTGTATGTGGTATTTGATTGCTGTATTTGATTGCTGTGTTGTGTGTTTGGTGTATGTGGTATTTGATTGCTGTATTTCCCATGTGTAATTGCTGTGTTGTGTGTTTGGTGTATGTGGTATTTGATTGCTGTATTTCCCATGTGTAATTGCTGTGTTGTGTGTTTGGTGTATATGGTATTTGATTGCTGTATTTCCCATGTGTAATTGCTATGTTGTGTGTTGCAGGAGAAGAGCGAGCGCTACCTCCTGCTCTTCCCCCACGTGCTCCTCATCCTCTCTGCCAGCCCCAGGATGAGTGGCTTCATTTACCAGGTCAGGTTTGCCCTCTTGCACGTGCCCACCTGCGCCGTACCTGCCCTCTCAATGGCCACTGCGCTCTCACTGCGCTCTCACTGCCTTCTCACTGCCCTCTCACTGCCCTCTCCACTGCCCACTGGCACTGCCTCCTCACTGGCCATCTCACTGCCCTCTCACTGCCCCTCTCACTGGCCACTGCCCACTCACTGCCTTCTCACTGGCCATACTGGCCACTGCCCTCTTACTGGCCACTCACTGGCCCACTCCTGCCCTCTCATTGGCCTCTCATTTCCCACTTGGCCTCTCACTTGCCACTGCCCTCTCACTGCCCTCTCACTGGCCACTGCCCTCTCACTGCCCTCTTACTGGCCACTGCACTGCCCTCACTCGCCTCTCACTGCCCTTTCACTGGCCACTGCCCTTTCACTGCCCTCTCACTGCAAATTCACATCTGCTTTAGTGACATAACAAGAAAAACTTGTGTTTCTAAAGCACTGAAATTCATAGATGATATGAACAATCCACCCACCCTTTATGGAAACAAATAGGCCAATCTTGAGTATCTTCTTTCTCCTTTCTCTTCCTGGGTATCCCATTTTTTGGAATTCATTTTATGGGGATTGTGCTCAATGAAATGTTCAGTATACATAAAAATGTAAATGTTCCAAGGTGATCCTGAAGGCTAATTAGCGCCTTTAGACACTGGACTGGTTACAATACACAGTACATTATTACATAATGGAAAACAGCATATTATCGTGATACTACATCAATATCTCACCCCTCTGGTGCTTCAGGGTGTGCTTCCTCCTTTAGTCTTTATGTCTGCATGTGTCATCGCCTCCTCTCTCTCTCTCTCTCTCTCTCTCTCTCTTTAGGAGATTACATTCTCTGAGAGTGCTGTAGTGCTGCTGCAGCCCTGTGTGCGTGCGTGCGAGTGTGTATGCATGTGTCTGCGTGAGTTTGTGTGTGTGGAGGTGTGTGTGCCTATGTATATGTGTGTCTACAAATACATGTGTCTGTGTGAAAACGTATACATGTATGTTTGTGTACACGCATGCCTGTGTGTGTGTGTGTGTGTGTGTTTGTGTGTGTTTAGTGCTCCGCTGCATGTCGTGTCACCTGATAACACCTGGTCCATTTTACCTGGTCCGTTACACTGTTTACTGCAACATGACCCACGGTGACACACCCTGACAGGACACACTGGCGTGCACGATGACTGATGTGATTCTTAATTGATGTGCTGAACTTATACCTGCAAAATGAGTTTTTTTCCCTGCTTTGATCTTCAGGGTAAGCTACCTCTGACAGGAATGACCATATCCAAGCTAGAAGACACTGAAACCCTAAAAAATACTTTTGAAATATCTGGTAAGTTGGTAGTTATTCTGCACTTTTGCAAAATCTTGCCAGACTGATTTCAGCTGCTCTTGTAATTTTGGTCCTGAATTGGGTGGGTAACCGGTTTCGGTTCTGAGTTGGTTTGGTAACTGGTTTTGGTTCTGCAGGCACAATGATCGACAGAATTCAGGTGATCTGCAATAACCAGCAGGACCTGCAGGACTGGGTGGACCATCTACTGCGGCAGACCAAGCAGACGACCCTGGCTGCTCCAAGCATCAAGCCCCAGTCTGTCCCCTGCCACACGGTCAGTCTGTACCTCCGCACTGGGCAAAGCACCAGACTCCAGTTTATTCATTTCAGTTACTGAAAATGATCAAAGAAACTCATTGTCAATGTGTGGCTTAAAGTTCAGGGCTAAGCACTTCAACAGTTAGATGTATGATGTGCTACTGAAGGTTCTCAGGTTAGCCACACTGTTACACACACTTTGTTCACTGAAAGAGATTGCTGCCTTGAGCAGACTTTGTTTCTCCCCTTAGGTCTTAGGTAGGTCAGCCGAGCACTCGATGCTCTTTTACTGTGACAGCCTGGGGAATCAAAGTAGGAAGGGAATGCAAAACACAGATTAGCGAATCTGATGTATGTGACGGCCAGGTGGCAAAATGTAGTGTAGGTGTATTTTTGTGTGCATTGGACCAGGGCAGTGGACTTTATTCTTGATCGTCTTTTCATGGTGAGTCTGGACCCTTGGTATAATATCTGAAGGAGTGTTTGTGTTTGCCCCCCCCCCCCCAGCTTCCCTCGCACCCCGTCACGCCGTCCCGGCATTCTGAGAGCCGAAGCCTGACGGTGGCCCCTGCCTACCACACCCTACCGCACCCCTCCTCCCACGGGACACCCCACAGCACCATGATGTGGGGTCCCCTGGAGCCCCCGAAGACCCAGAAGCCCTGGAGCCTCAGCTGCCTGCGCCCCGCTCCCCCCCTCAGGCCCTCCGCAGCGCTCTGCTATAAGGAGGTATGGGGGTGTTCAGGGGAGCTGCTGGAGACGGGGGGCCAAAGGCACGGGGCGTGTCCACCTGGTGCCTGATGGGATAGCTGCATGCATCTGCTTGCAGTCACGCACGCACACACTCTCCCTCACACAAACACGCACACACTCACACACACACACATGCATGCATGCACACTCTCCCTCACACACACACACATGCATGCATGCACACTCTCCCTCACACACACACCCTCACACACACAGGCATGCATGCACACACACACGCACACTCTCCCTCACACACACACACACACGCATGCACACACGCACACACACACACTCTCACTCACACACTCACACACACACACATGCACGCACGCACACACTCTCCCTCGCACGCACGCACATACATGCATACATGCACAAACATGCACACACAGATGCATACATGTGCATGCACAAACATGCACACACAGATGCATACATGTGCACGCACACACACAAATATGTGCTTAAATGCATGCAGACAGACAGAAGTATATGCACAAACTCACATATGCACATGTGAATGTACATGTTTAAGTGTGTGTGCAAACACACATGCTTAAACATCCAGCCATATGCATGCATACAAACATGTTTACAAACCTACACAAACTGTCACATGTGTGGGCACACATAAATCCAAGCAGCCAAATACACTTACTCAAACATGCAATAATACACAGTCATACAACATACACATGCACTTAACTCTCCGTGTCTGTTTTCCCTCTCTCCCTCTCTTTGGCCCTCTCTCCTCCTCTCTCAGGATCTCAGTAAGAGCCCTAAAAGCATGAAGAAGCTGCTCCCCAAACGCAAGCCTGAGAGAAAGCCCTCTGACGAGGAGTTCGCTCTGAGGAAAAGTAAGCATCGCCCTTCTGTATTGCTATATCAGTAACTTCATCGAGTGGATGTCATTCCTCCATTCTGTAAGCAGGTAGTAATGCACTCTCTCTCCTCCTCTCTCTCTCCCTCTCCCCCTCACTCTCTTCACCTCTCTCTCCCTGCTCCCCACTCTCTCTCTACCCCCTCCCTCTCCTCCATTGCTCTCCACTCTCTCTCCCTCTCCCCCCTCACTCTCTCTCCCTCTCTTCCTCTCCCTCTCTCTCTCCTCCTCTCTCTCTCTCCCTCTCCCCCCTCACTCTCTCCACCTCTCTCCCTGCTCTCCGCTCTCTCTCTCCTCTCTCTCCCCCCTCACTCTCTCTCCCTCTCTCTCTCTTTCTCTCTCTCCCTCTACCCCCTCACTCTCTCTTCCTCTCCCTCTCTCTCTCCCTCTCTTCCTCTCCCTCTCTCTCTCCCTCACTCTCTCTCCCCCTGCAGGCACGGCAGCCCTGGAAGAAGACGCTCAGATCCTAAAGGTCATTGAGGCCTACTGCACCAGCGCCAAAACGCGGCAGACGCTAAACTCAAGTAAGACCCTGTCCCTGGATGACCCGCTCGGGGGCGACCCGTCCAATTCGATGGTGTTGGGGTACTGCAGGGGCGTTGGGTATTAGGGGTTCAGAAAAACATCACCTGAAGTACTTCATTTTACGGTGGAAGATGACGGGTCTTTCTCTGTACTCTACACTGAAATGTAAAAAAAACCCGTTTGGCACTTATTATTTATAGCTATGGAAAGCCATGTGGAACAGTACAAATATATCATGTGTTCCATACTAAGGTCTGATTGGATGGAAAGGATTCTGAAACACCCCATTGGCTCATCAAAGGGGTAACACTGTCTCTGTACTGATCCCCGTAAATCCTCTTAAGGTGTTTCCTACCTGTGGTCTGTGTCTCTGCCCACTTCACACACCTCGACAACAGATGTTAAGGAATTCACGTTGTTCAGTTAAACCTTACTGATTATTCTTGGCAACGCTTGAATGATTTAGCACATAATATGTATTTCAAAAAAGTGGAAATGCGCATTTTTTCATTATAGATTTCATAAGGTGAAATCTAAATCAGTCCTCATAGAAAGATACCAGTACTCTCCATTAGGGGTCAGTGTTTTCTTTTTAGAGAAGTTGGGTCGATTGCAGCTCAAACACACTCAAAAGCAAATTAGTGCAACATAATTTCAAACCAAATATACACTTAAGAGACTACTCTGACTGAATCTGTTCCTTGCCTGTGTGTCAAACATTTCCTCAGGTTTCAGCGAACATTAAACAGCATCCAGCGCTCACTGAAAAATATTAAACTATGTAGAAAAGCACTTTAAATGTACACAGTTTTCAACCCTTTCAAACCTTTTCCAGTGTACGTAGCATCTGCCTTCATTTAACGTGTGGGTGTTCTTTTAATGATATGGAGAAGGGCCTGGACAGGCATTGTGTTCTCTAACTCAGCATTGACTGAAGAAATGAGCTACACTGCACCACACTGCTCTCCTTTCACAGTCCAAACGACGGTAAAAAGGCTTTTTTGTGATCTTTTTTAAAAATAATTTTATTGAATCACTCGTGCGGTATTCATTTGAAAACCCACATTTGTATGGCATTTTTGTCAGGGTCAAAGTTCATGTGAGTTGCGACTATTAAAATGTTCAAAAGCTGATACATCTGAAGGCACAGTAATCCTATTTGTGTTCTTTGAGGCACCTTTAGAGAGGGCTTAGAACCGATTAAATAACGGAAAATGTGGATAAAATTGTTGCTATATTTGTTTATGTGTGTGCGCCCATATATATGAATGTGTAGGTTATATAAACATAGATTATCTATATAACACAAAGGATGCACATGAACAGATACACACACCGTTGAGTGCTGAACAGCTCCTTTACAGTCCTGTAGTCACGTCGCTCAGACGCTTGCAATCCCGCAGTGAGGGGGCAGCGTCCTTGTTGTGTTGTGTCCCATTGTTCCTGGCAAGTTTTATTTATTTGTTTATTTATTTATTTATTCTTCATTTATTCATGTATTTATTTTTATTTCTTATGCCAGGCTGTTAGGGGGATGTTGGCAGGGGAATGCATGTTTTTCAGCAGATTCTTTTAAATTCTGTTTAAGCCATATTACCTTCTTTTGTTATGGGCCTTTTTTCTTTATTTATTTATTTATTTTATTTTATTTATTTATTTGGTGTGAAATCAGTAAGGGTCTGGTAATAGACAGTCTGCCCCCTTTAAAGGTAAATACCTGATCCCTTTTTGTTCTTGTCCTTCTTTCTCTCTCTCTCTTTCTCTCCTTGAATGTGCTGTAAGCTTTGTCTCAACTTTGCCATAAGGAACAGTCTAATCCAAACTTGAGTAGCACACTGCAGAATTTTCCATCAGAAAATTGAGCTTCTGAGACTCTCATTACTCTAAAAATGCGCTCAGTTACTGCACACCTCGGGTCTGGATTCAGGCCATGGTGAACCCCATGTCATAATGTGGATTCATCCTCTAAAAGGATAATCCTTTTAAATTAAATAAGGATTAATAATTAAATGTGTTAACTGTATACTTTTCTACTTGATGCTTACACCCCTAACCTCAACACTAATGTACTGTATTGTGCTGAACACAGAGGGGCAAAGGGGGGTGGCGGGGGGTTGGGGGGGGGTTGGTTCTTACCCAAAATGCCCAGTCATGTCCCTTGGTCCATGCTAACCGTAGCTCAGTGTTATCGATGCTCTCCTAACTGTGTTTTCTCTTCTTCTCTTTCCCTTCTTTCTCCTTTGCGCTCCCTATTTCACCATTGCATTGTTTGATTACACCTTTTTCATGTTTTTTGCCCATATCCTTTTTAATTTTTCATATGGAACTCCTTTTTTTTTTTGTTTTTCAATTATTTTTCCTTTGACCTACCCCAACCCATCCTTCTTTTGCTCTTTTATTCCACCCCCCAATTTGTATGGTTTGGTCCACTCCTCCCCCTTTCCCCACCCACATTTGGTTTGATCCCTTCCACCATCCATCTTTATATGGTTTGACCCCCTCCACCCTTCACATTTGTATGGTTTGATCCACTCTCCCCGCACACCTTTGGTTTGCCCCCTCCCCCAGCATGGCAGGGCACTGACCTGATGCATAACCACGTCCTGGCCGATGATGACCTGTCCAGCGTGGACTCGCTGGGCCGGCGAAGCAGCATCTCGCGCCCGGAGCCGACCTCTGACCTCTCGGAGGACTCTGACTATGACAGTATATGGACAGCCCACAGTTATAGAATGGGAATGGCCTCCCGTAAGAGCTGCTGCTCGTATATCTCTCATCAGAACTAAAGCACTCCTTACTTCTCAATGTTCACTCCTTGTAGCCTTCTCA
This sequence comes from Albula goreensis, assembly GCA_022829145.1. NCBI lineage: Eukaryota > Metazoa > Chordata > Actinopteri > Albuliformes > Albulidae > Albula > Albula goreensis. The sequence continues at coordinate 22,678,915 of CM040761.1, forward strand.
ATATTCATTTATTATTCATTTTCAAACCCTCTAAACAACCGCTTGTTGCATTGTCTGCTTCCTCCTATTTTTTGAGCCCCGTTGTATTTTTTTTTTTTGGGTAGGTTTTTATAACCCTTTTTTTTTATACATGCTTTTTTTATTATTATTTTACAGGGGTGATGAGAGAAATGTGGTGTGTGGGGGGTTGGTTACGGGGGACGGGGGGGTAAATAGTGTTCTCTTTGTCTGATATTCAGATGAGCTGCAGCACAGCTCAGAAACCTGTAGAACCGCTGTTCCTCTGTACGGCGCTGTGCGATCTGCAGTGCTCCCACACTCCTGTGCTGTATGTACACAGTTACCCTTTGCTCTGCTCTGGTCTGGTCTGCTCTGGTCTGTCCGCTAGCTTGAAAACCCCCATTCATATTAGAAACACATCTCCTTTATCTGAACTGCCATATTTCGCTTAAAAAACATCGTATATGAAATACAAAAAAAATTTAAATAAAAAAAAAAAAACTGAAACAATTAAACGTTTCAGCAGTTTTTCGGGGACTAATTCAGCATTTATCAGAAATCCTGAACTTTAATATTACAACTTAAACTGGAGTGACGAGGCTCTCTGTGGGCTGTATACTGTGTACATATATATCCATATCAGTGTAATAGCTTTACAGTGTGAGTTCTTGGTGTGCTTTTAACTGAGTACCATTGGTACAGTGTCCTTGTTGATTAACTGGAGGTGTAGATTTCCTCATTTAACACTGGTCAGTGCTCATTTAACACTGGTCAGTGTTGACCACGAGCTCGAACTGCCATGTGTACATTCCAGTTTTGATCATATTTAAACTCTTTAATATTTAGCATTCCTGCTAAAAAGGGGTGATCCTCTTAGGGGTTAGCTGTTTTCCCTCTTTTTTTTACAAATAAAATAATCTTTTTTTTTATTTTATAATAATTTTGACCAAAGCACTATTTGGCTCCATGATTATATTTTAGTGGTTTACACTGAGAAGGATGTTTTGACCAAGAATCATCAGATAGATGATGGGAATACTGGCTTATTGTCTTGGTTTAATCTGATCTTAATGGACTTGGTTGGGTTTTCAAACCCCGTAGGTTTTGTTTACCATTTTACAGCACTTGTGGTAATCGGTTCAAATAAGCTATACTTCAGCAATGCCTGATGCCAAAACAGTTAGCTTTCCTGTCTACCTGCTCAAATGCCTGGGTGTTTGATGCTCAAATGCAAATGGATGTTTGAAGCTCAAATGCTCAAATGCCTGGGCACTTGAAGCTCAAATGCATGGGTGCTTGAAGCTCAAATTCTCAAATGCCTGGGTGCTTGACGCTCAAATGCTCAAATGCCTGGGTGTTTGAAACCCAAATGCTCAAATGCCTGGGTGTTTGAAACCCAAATGCTCAAATGCCTGGGCGCCTGAAAGCTCAAATGCTCAAATACCTGGGAGCTTGAAGTGAGGAGCTCCTGCATTTTGCCTGTATTACATTTTGGGCTGAGTGTTTTTTTTTTTTTTTGAAGCAGCAATGTTTAGTAGATAATAGCTGCTTCTTCTTCTAGACGATTTATTGTAAAATGTGTTCTTCATGATGCCCTGTGCAAGAGCGGTTTTAACTGCTTATGTCTGTATGAATTACAGTCATTTTTCCGAAGAAGATTGCACTTTGACAGTTCGAGGATTCTCTTGAAAGCGACTGATGCAGTTTTATTTTTTTTTTTGACAGAGCGAACATTTAATGTTCAGATCACTTCAGTAATAGTCTTTTTGTGAAAAAGTACAAATGTACTGACAGAAGGATTACTGGTGGGAAGAATTGTGTTATTATAGTAAGGAGTGTCATTTTAGAATTGATTTCTTTCTTCTGCTGAACTGCAACCAGTATGATCTGGTGCATATTTATGTATTTATATTGAATTATTTATGTATTTAATTTATTTAATATTTCTATCATCTACTATGTTTTGAATTTTATACTTGATCTTTGTTTTTTTTACTGTGTTTTATTTTTTTTTTTTTTTTTTACCTAAAATCCTGTTTTGGCAGATTGGTTTTATGTTCATCTGAATTGAAGTCATAGAGTGCAGAAACTCTGTACTGTAGTACTGTGGGTCCCTTTTTTCTTTACTCTTCTCAAGGAGCTTATTTTTTAAAAAAAAAAAACAAAAGGGAAAAAGTGCTCATTATTATTCTAGCCCTGATAAGTTACAGCTTCCTCAGAAATATGAATATTATAAGAGTAATACTACTTTGAAGAATCTGTAGTTGTCCTACGTGAGGCAGGGGAACATTCATGCTAGTATATTGTACTGTAGGGCCACAGGGCAGTTCTCAGCCCTTTCAGCTTGGAAAAACGTTGCCATTGGATGGAGGAGAAGTGCTCAAACAGGAAACAGGAAGTGAGCATTAATAAGACTCCACTGTGGAAGTCGGCGCAGAGCGTGCATGAAGTTGATAGGCTAAAAGGTCCCCCTCTTTGCTTGGTGTTAGCGCTAAGGCGGTGAGACCAAAGCGAAGTGTTGTGCTGTCTCTCTTTCATTCAGTATATGTGGGATCAGTTGATTAAGACAAAAAAGGAAAACCTTTAATTTATTAATCTGTATGCACTTCCTGGCTTTTATGATTTTTTTTTATTTATTTTTACCTGCCCAATGGCTTCACAGCGATTACTGCCGGCTTCTTGGTCTCTGTCACTTGACCCCCTTACAGCTCTCTCCGTAGGTTTTTTTATTATTAAATCAGAAAATCATAAAAATTATTTATGAATGAGTTTCGCATGCACCAGTGTGCACTTGCGCAAGATGGAGGCTATGGCAGAATCGTCAGGTGCCAGTCAGAGGGACCCCTCCTCTCTGTCACTAAAAGACAGGCAAACACTGTGGTGACAGAATGCATTCTGGGACACGCTGAAAGTAGCATTACGATCAGTTCAGACCCGCTCTTCCTCTCTGATTTCCTGTACATAGCGTCTGTCTGCCATGAAAAAAAATAAAAGATTGTCTTGCCAAACATGGTTGGTTACATGAGTATTTGAGTATTTTGAAAACAAGGTTGTCTCGATATTGTGCGATGTTTGTGACTCGCTTCTCTTCTGTGGTTGGAAAAAAAAAAACAGACAAGCATCTGAGATAAGTAACTACCTTTTTGCCTACTCTGTATGTACATGTGTATTTGAATGACGAATATTGATTGTACTATATGTGAACTGTTCAATCTGCATATGGTGTGAATGAAGTGTGTTATATATACAGACCTAAATATATATAACAAAAGTCACCAACATTGTAATATAAAATTTTAAATAAATCTTTCATTTGTTAGAGTCCTGGTATTTTTTATTTGTTCTGAAAGTTTATTATTTCATAAGGTATCTTACAGGACATGCAAACGAAAGGAGATGTGTGATGTGGGTGTCGTTAAACAGTATAAATTCATCTATTCTATATATTTAAAAAATCTTTTGAATGATTATGTTAAAACATCTCCCAGCTGCCTATGTATGAGATTGTTCAGAATTTGTAACGCCATTCAACAGAACAGTTTTGTGCTGTAGTCCTGTCTTATGTTTTACTCACTTGGGGATGTTACTTAGAACAATGATTTGGAACTCAAAATCATTGCCTTGTACTGTGTGTACATGTTTTGGTTCTTAACGCTGTCATATTAAGTGATACAATGTAATCTGTAAATCGTTCTGCTCTGAAAATGTTTGGTTTTGGTCTGAAATTAGAGGTCTGCGCTCTTAGTCCTTTTTCCAAGATCAATGGCAGAACCAGTGCAGGAACACGTTCAAATTCTCAAGCTGTCAAAAGTAGGGTGGCTTTTAGCTCAGTTTGAGTACAAACAGTGTTTCTCTGAATGAAAACAAACAGAGTTCGTACCTTATTTTTGTTACTCAGCCATGTTGTTTTAGACCACTGATGCTGTTTTTTTTTTTTTTTATTTAAACACTTGTTTCCCTACTGGATGCGAAACAGGCCCACCGCATGGTATGCCTGCACACAGAGTGTCACGGTCTTCCCCTCGATCCCACACTGCCAGCACCACAAGGACCCCCAGTCCTGTCGTATCAGTCCTTCTGTAAAACCCCAACTCTGACCACTGAGCTCAGACCAAACCGCGAACGCTCTCTTGTTTTACAACAGGGTCTCGAAAGGAATCTGGGCCGCACATGCTGTTTCCCGAGGAGGAGAAGATCATCGTGGAAGAGACCAGGAGTAACGGTCAGACCGTGATCGAAGAGAAGTAAGGCAAAAGTTTCGCCTGCCCAGTCCGTTCTAAAGTGTCAGCTAAGCAGTCTGTTCAAGGTTCTTCCAGCTAACCCTTAACAAACACTCCGCTACCTCCTGATACTGCTCTTTTGTCATGTTACCATGGCATCACAGTATGGCCTTGACAACGCTAGCTCGTGAGTATGAATTGCTAACAGTGTGTTAATTCAGGCCATACTTGTAAAGGATCATGTTTTTATATGCTTGTTCCAACACGAGACTGTGGCGTATCGTGGCAGGCGTAGAAGATGCAGTGGCTATGGCCCGTTTGTTATTTTGAGAATGCTGAGTGTTTATCATTGTGGAGTGCCCTGCTGCATTTTATCCGCCTCTCTGCCATTCACTAATGAGGACTAAATGATGCTGGTTTTGTTCCTCCATGGACTTACTCACCATCTAAAAACCCATTTTTTTTTTTTTTTTTTTGCTTTCAAGGAGCTTGGTGGACACAGTTTATGCTTTGAAAGATGAAGTGCAGGAGCTGAAACTGGTAGGTGTCTGGTGGTGGCATTTATTGACCATGTTTGTTCTGCCTGAAGTGGAGGTAATATCTAATGTAGCCTGTGATAGGGTAGACTTGGGTTTCCTGAATTTGTTCCTGTGCACCACTGTTGTATGTATGTTATTGAAATAATGTAATTCTGTAAGGCAATAAATTAGCTGTTTGTGTAATTGTGTAATTAGGAATTATTTATCCTCTTAATGCTGATTAATTAATTAAGTAATTAATTAATTTACTGATAGAACTACATTTGAAATTAGGTAAGTCTGTAATGCTGAAACTGTACACTGGTCATGGAAACAAAACATCTGTGGAAAAATGAGTGGTTTTTTGGAACCTGTGTTTTCAAGGGTCATAATCAAGCTGCAAATGTAGAAGATCGCCCTCTACAGTTAAGGGGAGGATTTGATGATTCAGAATTTGGTGCTTGGGCTTTAGACTCGCAGTTACACCCGTATTTTGCCTCTGTTTTCTTACAGGACTACAAAAAGATGAAAAGGACGTTGGAAGAGGAGCAGAAAGCCAGGAAAGAGCTGGAAAAAATTGTAAAGAAAGTGTTAAAGAGTATGAATGACCCGTCTTGGGACGAGACCAATTTGTAAGGGGCTTCGTTTGTGCTTTGTTTTGGTTTTCTTTTTTGTTTTAATTTTTTTTGGTGGGGACTAGGGAGTGATTTTTGTTTGGTTTTGCCCTCACTGTAAAATCGGTTGGGATGCATTTTAAGCAGGAGCAGGTCCGTATGGGTGATCCCGTACCTCTTGGAGGGCCAGGCTGAACTGTAATGGGGGGCCCCAGTGTGGATTCATCCACCCCAAAACCGTAGCACCTCTGCAGCCTTATGAATGTGTGTGTGGGGGGGTGTGGGGGTTGGACTGGGGCTGGGGGTGGGGATGGACTCTGGAGACCAGCAACCTTGGATACACTCCAGGAGAGTGGATGGTCACACAGCGTATGAATGAGATGTGTGACTTCACCTGTATTATCAAAGGAAAACCTAAGATCCTGTGTGTGTGTGTGTGTGTGTGTGTGTGTGTGTGTGTGTGTGTGTGTGTGTGTGTGTGTGTGTGTGTGTGTGTGTGTGTGTGTGTGTGTGTGTGTGTGTGTGTGTGTGTGTGAGGATGTGTGTGTCTCTTTCTTTTTCTCCCTCTCTCCCTCTCCCTCTCTCCCTTCCTCCCTCCAGACCCTTTACTCTGATCACTGTGAACTCTGGACCCGCCACAGAACACTGCAGTATGACTTAATTCAGCAAAACCCAACAGATTGTATTGCAGGTGTTTCAGATGATTTTCTGAACTAGCCTTTTGAAGATGTTTTTTTTTTTTTTCCCCACTAAATGTTTTTGCTTTTAAAATTACCTCATTTTTTGTATGTTGAGAGTCTTTGTGTTGCTAGGGAATGTACTGTAGGCCTTTTGTCCATTTTCTTATATATATATATTTTTTTGTATTTACAGCGTCTCGTGCTGGATTCTTACAGAAATGTGTACCTTTTATATTGTAAATAATGCGGAGAAATATGCCTTTGTAAATTGATTTTCTGAAATTGCTGGCGTTTCTGGCAGTCCTCTCAGACTCGGGGGGTGCCTTTTAAGAGAAATGTTCAATCTCCCGTCCCTGTGAAGGTCCGGCAGACGCCCCTCCGGCATCAGCAACACAACAAAACCAATGCAACACAGAGACTGAAATAACTCAAACAACACTAATGCAAACAGCTCTCATCTCTCTCTCTGTTTTTTTTTTTTTAATCTCCCACAATCATCTATGTTGTTTTTCCCTAAGTTATATATTTAAATGAAATTGTCGGGAGAACAACCTGTCTTCGCACTGTGTGGGTTTCTTGCCTCCAGTTATCTGGCCATGGTGTCACCAGACACCTCCCTCGTGACCACTGTATTTATTTTATTTTCTCTCACTCACTAACTTGTATCATTGTTTCTGTGAATTAAACCTGTAAGTAGAGCCCTCTCTCCGTTGCCTCCTTTGTTCAGTAAAGTGCTGTAACTTTAGCCTCCCCCGCTCTCTTAAAGGAATTAGCCTGAACGCTTCCCGGCCCAATCCACCCTCCTGCGTTTGCTCTTCACGGCTGAAACAGAGTCCAGACCATCGGCCCAGTAAGCCCATTTTATGCTGTCCAAACCAGAGCCAAAGTGGAACCAGAGCAACAGAACTATAAACCCAACAGATCTCCCCTCCTTTCCATTGAATTTAAATCTTTTTGGTCAGCTTTGTATGGTGGGTTAAATGGGAGGTACTAGTGAAGTGTAATTCTCTATAGAATGTAGCACAGTGCATGCAACTCAGAGGTTGCAGGTTTAAGTCCCAGATAGCTATATCAAGGTACTTAACCCAATGAAAGCTGGATCCTGTGGTGACCTCCATTGGCCATCGATGTCCAGACTCAACTCTCATTGTGGGTAGGTGAATTTTACGTTATACTTGTCGTTGATGTATATATTCATGTCTATTGGCATAGTAGATATGTTCTAGCTGTACATATGAATGAAGGGTCAATATTTCAGAATGGTCGATTGTATGGTATATTATTATGGTACTGTATGCAAGTTATGTGGTTCAGACAGTTCTGTACTGTATATGTATGCAATAGCCTCATCTCTGTATGTGAAGTTGAAATTACAGTACCTTAGGCTGTTGGTATAGTTACAAGGTAAAACACTGCCACTGTATCTATGAACAAGTTACAGTACTTGCTATTTCTTCAGTGAAAACCAGCCTATATAAACCAAAAGTGTAATTGCCACGGCTATAAAAAAAAAAAGCACAACCTTTCATGGAATGAAAAAATGTTATATAATTACACATTGGAATTATGGCTGCAGTATTCTTAAGGTGAACATTTCCTTCTGCAAGTTAGCAGAGCCTATTCACTCAGTGCAGTCTTTTAGACTTCTTTTAAGTTCAATGAGTTTGTCTGAGTTTGCCGTTATATCATCTCTGTATTGTAGGTGGTGTATGGATGAATACCTGAACTATATTTTTTTTTTCACGTGATTTTTACAAAAATTTTCTACGAGTCGCACAGCCATGAAACATTGAGAGTACAGCAGTTATAAAGCTGGGTTTTTATTCTTTTATCTAAATCAAAAATGGCAGAAATGGAGGTGCATGTTCTATTTTAGTCTATTACAGCATTGACAAGATGTAAAAAATAAAAATAATAATAATAATAATGTTGGTTATAAAAGCCCAAGGTAAAGCATAAAGCAGTATAATATTTTGGTCTCTGCTATTGAGCGAGAGAAATGTAAGGTAATGTTTTTTTGTTGTTGTTTTTGTTTATTGTTGGTAGATGAGCTTCGTGTCTGGCGTTCTCTAACCTCGCCTGGATGAATCACTGCTTGACAAAAGAGGGGCCTCTTCACTTTTGTGATTTGAACTAAAGCGAAGCTTTAATGCGGTGCCCAGCGTTTGTCTTAGCATAAGCTGGCCTTAAGTCCCACCATGGTAATTCCTCCATTGTCAACGTTCTGCCCACCTTTTCCCTCCATTGTGCTGTGGAGGTAATCCAGGCCTGGCCTGGAGAGCGGAGCGAGGGATGGAGAAGGGATGACTGGCGTGGAGAGGGAGGAAGAGAGCGAAAGAGAGAGAGCCATGCCACTTTGTGTCTCTCCGTTCCTGTAGAGAAGGACTCTGAGAGGGAGGGAGGGAGGGATGCAGTGAAATCTCACTCATGGTCAGTTTTAAGTGTCGGACTTCAGTTAGCTGGTTCTGAGTGTGGGTGTTTCAACACATAAATTAGATATTTAAGACATGATCGATTGGCCAAAAAGAGTTATTGCATGTACTTTTCCAAGGTCCAAACTGTTTATTGAAGCAACACAAACCTACAGATGCTCTGGGCCCAATACGAGTTCGACATGCTTAGTTTATGGAAAGGACAAAGGACTTCAGTGGGCCAGGTTTAGAGGCTTTTCTCCAGGTAAAAAAAAAACCTGGAAGTGCAGCTGGCTTGTGTTCTGAGAGGATTTCTGAAAGAGAAAATAATCGTAAGTCATCATTTCCATTAAGAACATTACATACGCTTAGTTCCTTTCTGATCTGGCTTAAGGAGGCCAAGCTGCTTTTTTATAGTTGAACCAAAGGAATTCCTGTGTCTGAACTTTCAAGCAATTCGTGAGTAATAAATTCCTGAGCGCCAAGTCGTAGTGTGTGATATCTTGGTTTATCACAGCATCTTTTGTGTGAATGTCTCCTGTCTACCTGACATTTTAGTTTCAGCATTCAGTTCAATTTGATGCAATTTGCATAGCACCTTCTACAAGACCATTTTCACAAGGCAACTTTGCATAGACTCCTGCCCTGAGACCCCCTCAGAGCAGGTCTAGGGTGACAGCAGCTGGGGAAAAACTCTCTGACTGAGTGGAGGAAATGAGGAACCCTTGAGAAAAACCCAGAATCAGTGAGTTAACTGATGGAGTATATTTCTGCTCTCTGGTCAGCACAAGGGCAGGAGGTCCAGTCTTGGGCATGTACATCGGCTGATCCAGGAGGCCTGGAAGCCCAACTTTGAGATGCTTCAGTCCTGTACAGGGAGCACAGGCTGGAGTAGGTCACTCGATGGAGTAGGAGGCGACTTGCTGGAGCAGGAGGCTGCTCGCTGGAGTAGGAGGTCGATGGAATAGGAGGCAGCTCGCTGGAGCAGGAGGCTGCTCTCTGGAGTAGGAGACTGCTCGCTGGAGTAGGAGGTGGCTCGCTGGAGCAGGAGGCTGCTCCCTGGAGTAGGAGGTCACTCGCTGGAGTAGGAGGCTGCTGGCTGGTTTGCCTCGCAATGCTCGCTTGCTCATTCATCCTCTCTAAGGACGCTCCACAGGTGAAACACTATTCATCTTATATATTTCTTTTTTAATATCATTTCCACCCCCCCCAACCCCCGCGCCCTCCAGCCTACCCCCACCCCATTATAATAACTAATGAATTACAATATTAAAAAAAAATTCAAAATGATGTTGATCCTCAGGGACGTAAACACCATTGAAAGATTTAATCGATGGCGAAGATCCAGTCGGAGCCGGCCTGAATCCTTTTGTGCGAGGAGAGGCGATGGTGACATTTTGAGAGACTGACATCCAGGAGCCATTTACATAGGGACAAAGCCCTCCACCGGCTGTGTCACCGTCTCCAAACAGGGAAGGAAAATGTTACCTGTCCCTAATTAAAATAATCTGAAAAGCCAGAGGTCTGCAGAGAAAATGTTTGTTTATCGCTCGTCTTTGTGTGGGGTGGAACCGGTGTTGGACGGCTGTGTGAACACCACTCATCGTTCGGCTTCTTCTCTTCATTTACGCGGAGTTGGAGGAAGAACACCGTATTAATGGGCAAATCTCTTGAGGTTCAAAGATCTCGATGCTTGTTGTGCTGTCTTACATTTTTCTTAACCAGCAAAGTGACACCTGCTGCCTCAAAGATGGCTTCTTCTGTAAATTAAGGATTCTTTACTTTGATTTTGTTACAGTAAAAATAAAATATATAAGTATTTTGTGGTTTATGAAGAAACATACAGTTACGGGGTATTAAGTATTTTATAATAAAATACATTTTTCCTGTATTTCTCAGCATTGTGGGTAATTATTCGTTGGCTGCAGTACTGAATGGGCTCACAGGTTTGAGTCCAGACTTTGCCCCATGCCAGCTGGACAGAACTGGAGTCTTTAACTTTTTGGGTATTTTTTAAAAAACAAAGTGGTGCTGTGAAAACAATTGTGTGATTTGATTTCAAAATCAGAATTTCTGGGTTTTGAATTAGGGATGTTTAGGGTCCTGCAGGGAAGCATTAACAGTGTTTATTTTAGATATATCCTATCATATATATGCGTACTCTCTCAAGGCCTTCACACAGAGATTTTGTGAGAACACCTGTTGTTACTTTCATCCATTGTACATTTAAACTCGCTTCTTGTGGAATTTGTTAAATGTGTATCACAATCGCTAGAGCACCTCCAAAGGTCCCTTTGTTTCAGGCAGGTTAACACCCATTATACACACACACACACACACACACACACACACACGCTCACACACTCACACACACACACACACACAGGCACACATACGCCCAAACACAAAAACAACCTCCATAACTGCCAAAGGTTAACACTTACTGTATGCACATTGGGATGTGAGCACGCACGCACACACACACACACTCAAGTATTGTATTTGTGCATATCGCCTCACGGTTGGCTTGGAACAAATTTTGAAAGCATAAGAAAAAAAAAAAAACTGGAGCGCCCTGTGTTTCTGAAAAGGCAAGCCGAACAATACGAGCAGAATCCCATTTAATTCCACCGTCCATACGGCACCGCGATAACCAAGGAAAAATAAAAACTCAACAATAGGGCAGATTTAAAAAGGCAAAAAAAGGGGGAGGGGGAGGGGAGGGGGAGTGGTAGACGGATTAAACAATTACAATTTTCAATGTGTTAGAGGCACGCTTAAGCTTAATGTGTGTTATGAGATCATGAATGGCGCCTTCAATGGTGATGATTGTGGGGGCATAATGGCGGGTCTTCCAGTGGCTGGGCTGGACTCAATGGGCCGTGATTGGGTCCAAACCAGGGGTCTTTGTACTCCTGACAAGGTGACATCAGAGGCCCATGGAGGTGCCATCCTTGGTGGTGGGGTGGGGTGGGGTGGGGTGGGGTGGGGAACCCAACCCAAACGCACCCCCCGGCTTTAATTGGACAGCCAGAGGGGGCTCCGGCGTGGGTCGCTGCAGCCGGCGGGAGCGCCTTCCCCTTCTCCCTTTCTTCCTCCACAACAGCGACGGGTGAAGGTTGTATATAAGGTGGCCTTATTAAAGTGACAAGGCAATTTAATTCCTTTGTGGGCGATGATTCTACTTCATTGATTTACAATGGAAAGGATATAATTTTGCTGGTGTTGGCAAAAAGCTCAAATGTCATCCCTTTCAGATTGCCACACTCGCCTTGTTCTCAGATGAATAATGAATAAGTCACCCTTTGTCTACAGTTAAATATTCCTGCATAAATACAAAGGGGTGTAAAAAAAAGGATAAAAGAAGGTCTGATTTATCTTTATCATATAGATCAAATGTGGAGATAGGTACTGCACTGCACTTTTTTTCATTTCTTTGTCAGGAGTCAGGGCTGCTGGTATACCTGTGTTTCACTCAGGTGAGTGTAACTGAAACACCTGCTTTATGTCCTCCGAAGAAGAGGTGGAAGTGAGGTCAAAGGACAACTCTGAGCTTGTGGTTGGTAGTTGAGTTGTTATGAGCCTCCTGACAGGTGGAGCTTACATATGCTTTCAGTCGCTTGCTGGTATGGACCAATCAAAACATGTTTCTCTCCACAGCAAAAACTATGTGGTTGATTCAGGCTACTGAGTCACACGAGCCGATGGTTTTGGATTCTGCCTGTATCGAAAGAGCATCACTCCGTACTACTGCTGACCTAGAATCAGTTTAGTTTTTTAGTTCATCATGGACAGGGTTGAAAGATGGTTGGGGATACTGATCCTAGATCAGCAAACTTAGCCTGAGATGATTGGGAATATCCATGTCTTGGGCTTCAGTTGGCTTCAATGTCAAAGACTGTCTATACCTGTCAACCCAATTTTTTTATGTAGTTTTTTTTTTTGCCTGTTTTGTCAGAGAATTACTCTGGAGGACATTTGAGCGAACAATAAAAAAACCCACAAACAATTACAAGTTAAACGTGAGCTTGAAAGTATAGGCCATGGTATAGTGAATGTGGCCTAGTTTTTTTTTTTTATATTGTAATTTTATCCTCAAAAAAATACTCCAAAAACGTGGAAGCAGAGTGGGACATTAAGCCTTTGTGAAGATAACATTTAGTTACAGCGTATTTAGTGTTTCGTAGTAAAAACATTTTTCTGTGTTTTTCCCATCTTGGGTAGTGATGTTTTGGCTGCAGTACTGAATGGGCTCACGGGTTCCAGTCCAGACTTTGCCCCATGCCAGCTGGACAGGAGGCCAGCGGTGGCAGAGAGAGATGGAGATTTGATCTGGATGATACAGCGATTCAAACCTCTTTTTCCATCTCCTCTTTCTCCCCCTCCTCCTTCTCTCCCTCCATTTCTCCACAGTTTGGCTGGTGTTATGAGCTGGAGAGAAGACAGCCAGCCCCCTCTCCCTCCCCATTTTCTACTTCACAGTGAGGTGAATTACTTACAAAATGTAATCAGGTACTCATTACAAATTATGTGACCGACAAGGTAATCACAACATAATCCACCGTATTACTCAAAAACAATAAATTACTGATTTTAGACTGCTATAGTGCACAGTGTTATTTGTAATATTTTAAAATATAACTGTAGTCAGATCGCACACACTTTTTTTTTGGAAGTCACTTTGATGAGTGACATTGGTAAAACAAAAACTGGATTGGTCTTCCCAGGGAATGACAGGGGCCAGACCACTTAAGTTTGTGGGTCTCTCGCAGTCAATCTTGGTTTGAAGGGCAACTGTGGATGAACTGACTTCATAGTGACTTCCTCATCCTCAGACTACATTGGCAGTGTGTAATTTGTGGTGCAGCCGCTTGGTGTAAAAGAAACAAGCACCCATCGTCACATGAATTGGGGAGGTCGTGTTCATGGCTGCTTCCACCTGAGTCTGCAGGAAAGACTTGCTGTGCAAAACTGAACAGTTTGGCTGTGTGTGGGTGGGAAAAATGGGGAAAAAATACAAAAGCCCTTGATAGACCAGGTTGAAGGGAGCACTGGGTTCTCTTGTCATTCAGAATTTGATTGAGCGAATAAAACAGGAAGCTCACTGAACGTAGTTGCTTGTGTCCAAACATGCCGTGGAATTTCAGTTCAGTTCAACTTTATTGTCGTGTATTAAAAATACAATGAAGTATGTGTGCTTCGACTCTCTCTGCCTTAATATAGAGGCACACCATCACAAAAAAACCAACCAAGGACACATTATATACACAAATACGTATGCGTACACATATATAAACATAATATATATGTTTAAACATTATATACACAATATCCAGGTAAAACCTGGATGCATTGTGGCCCTGCAGGGCATGGAGAGAGACCACCTGAAAACAGGCTGACATCAGAGGGGGTGGAGTGGGGTGGGCGGGGAGGCATTCGTTTGAACGGCCAGCTCTCAGGCCTTCGGCCACGATCGAGATTTGCAACGGATCACTGATCCTTCTATTTAGACAGTCGATGCGTAAAACGCGTCCAGCCAACCTGGACAAAGGCTGTCCGCAGAATGACAAGAGCTACAGAAATGGGAACGTTTTAATATTGTGGCACAGACTGAACCAGCAGGAGGCACACGGCCATGACCGTTAAACGTATAGCAATGGAAGGATGTGACACTATTATCCTCCTGAGCAGGTTAGTGGAAACTCTAAAGCACAGTATATAGTGATATAAGAAAATCCTATCCAGCATAGGCTAGCTGACAGTATCACAATGCATGAATACTGACTGCACAATGTATCAATGAGTTTGCACTTGTCCCATAAGAAAGGAAGCATTTGAGTATGTAAATATTTGTGTGGTATTTTGTCAAGTGCTCTTCTGCATACAGATGTGAAGAAGGGGAGAAAGTAAGCATCTCAGTACTACAACTATCCCCATGCATTGGCCGAGTGCTGAATGATGAGCTTGTTATTCAAAGGTCGCAGGTTTGAATCCATGACGCACTCTTGGGGGAAAGAAAGTGCTTTCTAGTGCCTTTACTTTGAAATACTCATATTAATCATTATTGAAAGATCCTTGGTGATAACCCGAGCAGGTGATGAGATACATTTGCTAGATTCAGAGGGGAATCCAGTCACCACAGAGATCCTCGCTATGTTCAGGTCCAGGCTTGGTGCAGTGCTGGATACTCTGTAGATTGTAGGTACATGACAAGTCTAGCTGGGCCGAATGGTCCATCCTCATCATTATATAAGCTTTTGTATTAATGAATAGACATACCAATAATAACTCTGGATAATATGCCTTGTTCTGACTTTTGTACCATCAGTTTGGCCCAAAACAATACAGATCTTGATCTCGAAATCTTCGTTGGTCAGTAGCTATCTCCTTGCCAACAGCTGAGAGCCTTAGAGAAACTATGAGCCAGACCAAGTCCACAATCTTGTTCCAGATTCTAGGGATGACGAAATTCTAGGTGCGTCTGAATTGTCATCAGAAGTACCTGACCACTGGTTTATCAACAAATTATGATCTTGTATGGAAGGGGTGCCAATCACAGGTAGCAAATGAAGCCTAATAAATTACTGATCTATCCTATATTGCTGGATGAAGCTTAGCTGGACAGATTAGATTTCAGAAATCTAATTGTGTAACTTCTGTTTTTAGACTGTGAAATGCCTACAACTTTCAGTCTTAAACTTTCCTGAAACTTTTTTTTACACAGGAAAAGCAGTTTGGACAAAATTATTTTTTCTTTTCTGGCACAAGATATTGTATTGCGGCTTCTGATTAAGTAAAAGTTTTTATTTCTTTTATAACTGGCTATTGACATTCAATGTTGCAGCAACAGCAGTCGATGTAAGTGCAAAGACCATTTCCACTGGTCGCCCGGAGGAAGGTCGTAAGAACCGAGAACATTGTCCGTGTTGAATGCTTTGTGGACACTTGGCTGCCGGCAATTTTCTGTTCGGAGCAAAAAAAAAAAAGTGACAGCTAGTCACTGTGTACATTTCACAATAAAACCTGGGCAATTGTGGGGGCTTTAAAGACATCAAGGTGTCTTTCTTTTCAGAACCATGAATCAATCAGCCGAAGTCCCCCATCCCCCTCCTCCTCCAGTCACCCGCCTCCAAACCTTGTCTCCGTCCTTTGCTAGGTCTATTCACTGGCTAGTGATCATTTAGCTTTGACATGTATTGTGAAGTCTGAGCTGGTCCCCCCTCTCTTTCTCTCCCTCTTTCTCTTTCTCTCTCTCTCCCTCTTTCTCTCCCTCCCTCTGCTGCCTGTCATTAATTTCCAGCCCTTTTGCAATTTGCCAAAAAAAAAAAAAAAAAAGACCGAGAGAGAAAAGAAAAAGCAAGAGGAAGGATAAGGTCTTGATGTCCTCTTCAGGTCTGTTATTGCACACACACACACACACACACACAAAAAGCGGCACAATAATTTTTGTCTATGTTTTACTCTAAAAGCTTTCTACGTCAGCTTTTGAAAAGAACGCAATAAAGCCCATTCAGAAGACATGAATACAAAAATAATAAAAAAAAAAAAACTCTTTGGGGTTTGACCAAGGGGCTTCTTTTCTTTAGCTGGTAATCAAATTGGAGCTGAAATGAAATGAGTCTTCTTATGAAAATAGCCTTTGTTGCCTGGAAGCCTGGTAATTCATAAACAATAACCAGCTCCTTTGTGAGGATAATAATATATTCATACTCCCCAGGAAGGGTAAAAGCCAGAGTGGAGGCTCGGTGGCAGAGTCTGTGAAAGACTATGGGCTGGCTGAAGCCCCTTTTCGGTTGCCAGGTTTGTGAACGCTGGTTGCTGCTGCTGCTCTCCCTCTCTCTCTCTCTCTCTCTCTCTCTCTCTCTCTCTCTCTCTCTTTCTCTCTCTCTCTCTTTCCTGCTCATCAAGGCAGTGTCCGTTCCCCACACTGCTCCGGGGAGAACTTCAGCAGAGAGGAGTAAACCTGCTACCTCTCTGCCTCCTCAGTCCTCCCCCCTAACCGCCCAACCCCCTTACAGGAGTACCTCGGAGCGCGGGAGATGAAGGTAAACTGAGAGAGACGGGGAGAGCAGGGGAGGGAAGGAAAGAGGGTGCTCCAGGATTTACCTCTGTTGGACTTGGAGGTGTAGCTGCATGCCCACCACGCAGATGTTTGGGTGGAGGTTGGGGGAGTGGTTTTTCCATGAGCAGGGGGGAAATTGGGGAGGGGGGGAAGGGGGGGTGTGCTGCTGTCACCGGAATCCTGAGGAAACTGTGCGGACAGCACAGATCATATTCACACATGCAGACACACACACACGCGCGCGCTCGCGCTCGCCGGTGCTGCCGTCGCTGCTGTCGGTCTCCCCACATGGTGTGGCATTAGGAGGATGTCTCCGGAGAGAGGGATCATAAAGAAAAGAGAAGGGACGGACGGACTGGAAAAGAAGGGAAGGGCTGCGACAGAAGCAGGGGGGAGAAGAGGAGGACGGGAGGTGGAAAACTCTCTTTGCATCCGTTCCTCAATGGACTGGGACTTCCAAGAACCTACCTCGAGCGGAAAGAGAGAGGGAGAGGGAGAGGAAGTACCACTGAATAAAGTAAGTGTGCGTTTTCACTGCTCTATGAGACTGCTGGACAATGGTGAATAAGTGTTTTGGGGGCTTGTGGTGGAGTTTCAGGGGAAATTGGGGGCACAGCTGAGTGTTTGTTCTTTGGGGGAATCTGCTCAATACCTCGCAGGTGTGTGAACTCAGAAGTGGGCTACGGAACTGCCACTTTGAGATAATTGATGTACAGAGGTACCCAGGTGGGGTTGGGGCACAGCACGTCCCATGTGGAGAACTAAGCCAGGTGTTCATCACCTTGCTGGGTGACCACAGATACTCAGGTGAGCATTTGGTTGCTGTTTCTGGAACCGATTATACAGAGTACTGAAACAGTGAGGAAAGGGATGTTTGTGTTTCAAATGGGCCAGTTGTTTTTAGCAAACTACAGAAAAATTAGTTAATATACACTTTATATAGCTCAACGTGTGTGTGTGAGTGTGTGTGTTATATATTATGTATTATATATTATATATAAGCATATACATATATACACACATACATACATACACATTAGTGATACATGCATTGTGTAAAGACTAACATGTCCCTGAAATGTTACCAGGCTCTTACATTTAAAAACATCGCTTGTATTTCTTTTGTAGCAGCATGCTTTGAGCTATTGAGCATTTTAGCACAATATCTCTGTGACACAGGAATGTCCATTCATCCTGGTTATCTGCATGCCTTCAATCTGGAGGGAAGGAAAAGAATGTATTACACAAGCTGAACTCAACTGACTCGTCATTGTCACTGTACAGGGAGAAAGACTGCGTACAGGGAACTTGTTGTACAGGGAATTTGTACATTTGAGTTTTCATGAGTCATGAAGGAATGCAATGATTGGTAGAAATTCTTAGTGGAAGTGCTCTGTTAAGCTATGAACTTGAAGCAACACTGTTGGTGGCTGGACGATGGCTGCTCCCGTGACTCTTTAAAATCAGCAACTTTTATCTATAACAGGTGCATAAAACTGTTATATTGTTTGCTATAACCGATTTATTACACACGGTTTTATCTGTTATTGATATGCAGTTTCAAAACTGAAACGACAGCGAATAGGGACAATACAGTGACAACACTGACAGTTTTCATATCCGTAAATTTGGTTGTGCATCGGCGTTATGTCTGACTTTAATTAGTTACGGTGTGATATAACACACTGCAGTTTGTTTACATAAACAGGTAAAGAAAAGGTAACAGCTCAGTTATAAATAGTGTAGAGCTCAAAGAGGCATTCCATTGCCTGCTCATTTTCTGTTCTTCGATGTCTGGCTTAGTATTGAACAGCTATTTCTGAAAACTTTATTTAAAAAAAAAACCCTTACTTATCTGCTGTTGGTTCACAAAGCATTCTATTTTTTGTTTGTTTATGGCAAAGAAAATTTGATCAACTGACTCCACTTAGAATAATTATTGCAGTGAAGTATCCAGAGAGACAGTTCACTTTCTAAAACTTCTACATTCTTACCCCGTTGAAGTTCTGTGTCATGTTGGAGTTCTTTAACTACTTCTCTCTTGTGGCCAGACTCTTTTTTTTTTAAAGGATCAATATGGTCCAAATATGTTCAATGTAATATTTATGAAACAACATACATGTGACACATATTTCACATGTGTATAAACAGTACTTGCATAGCTGTAATTATTATTCTGTCTCTAGTAGAAGGTTTATTGGCACTCTTCAGACATGTGACCTGTGTTTTATGCAGGTGAGTAATTCAGTCTTTTTGCTTCTTTATAATAAAAGGGCCAAGATTATTTGTCATGCATGCTGGGTTTGGCCCCGTGGCCACCAGCAGCATCACCTTAGTGTACAGAAATATGTAAACCAGAATACCTGGACGTGGACCCCCAGGTGTGCCCTCACAGGGTCTCTTGGCAGGGTCTTTTCTAGCCTAATCCAGCCCTGACCCTGCTATGCTACTGACCCAGATCACTACGGGGTAGAAACGTGCGGTCGGGTTGTGGTGTGTGAACCTGGATCGGGTCAGGCCCCTGGGTCACAGGTCAGCTAGACTCCATCATGGAGCCAGAAGAGGTCCACAAACGCACATCCTGTCTCCGGTGCTGGGACGCGCCAAATTCATGCTAAAAAAGCATCATGCAACCCACAACACTTTATGCTTATAAAAAAACCTTTATTTAGTGACAGTTTAATGGCCAGAACACAATTAAATGCACTTCGGTCTCTTTAAGGGCATACTTCAATCAAAATAGACTTTCCATTGCGACATACTTTTCTTTTCAGTTATGTTTCACATAACATTCTGAGACAAGTAAACATGCCCTCTAGAATGAGTTCTTTTCATTCTAAAACAGAACAGAATATGACTTCATAAAGGACTAAAGTCAGTTTTGATTGATTTTTATATTCCCTTGAAGATACAAAGTGCATTCGATTGAAACTCAGGTAATGTTTCTGCCTTGTGTGCTTTCATCAAGACCTGATGAAGGCAAAAACAAGGCGGAAATGGTGTTGTGTCACTCGGTAAAAACAGAGTCTTGCAATGTGGAGAGACTGTGCACAACAATCACATGTGCAACAGGCAAATACATGTTTTCTCAGCAAAAATTCATGCGCCATTGGCGGATTGCTCTCCAGAACATGCTTATTTACTTCTCAAACAAGCATTAAGACTGTGGTCAGTGCTGGCCGATTATTGTGGATCTCAACATTTTGGATGTCCATCACGCTTTAGATGTAATTTTCTGTTGAGAGTTTTATTTCTGCAATATTCTTAGCTCCGCAGAGAACTGGCACAACATCCAAACAGCTATTGATGCACGATGGCTGAAATTAATAAGAGAACGGTTATTTCCCCTCTTCTGTACTTTCCCAGAAATGGGTATATATAATGGATGGATAGATGGATGGATGCATTTCCCCCAAAGAAAAGAAAAAATGTCAATGGCACAGCGAAAGAAAAAAACAACATACAGTAATGTTTGCCAATTCTGTTCTTCAAAGAAAACACTGCATGAATCTCAGGTGTGGTAGCTAATGGCCCTCGCAATCAAACAGTCCAAACTGACCTGTATGGAAAAGGTGGCAATTTTCACAATTTTCAAACACGTGATGGGCTTGGCACACTAACGACTCTCTCCACCAATCACCTTTGGCTCAGTCTAAAACCCCTCCCCCTCACCCACCTTTACCGTATACATGTTAATTACCGTGAATGTTCTATACCCTACAAAAGGGGGTCTTACCATCAAGGTACATATCTGCCCTCTGGAGAACAAATGGGATGATTATTCCGTCAAAGGTACAATACGTGATTCTTTGTGATACTGTTCTGTCCCCTTCCCTCCTTATAACTACAGCAGATGTTCCTTACATAAGGTCCAGCCCCAGTGTCGAGCATTTGTAGCCCTTTGTATACAACATGGTACCTTTTGTGTCACAGAATGGTACTTTTGGAGCAACCACAACAATAAGTATGGAAAAAAAAGAAGAACAGAGATATGGTTTGTGCATAAGGAGTACCAAAAAGAACGGCCAGGCCAAGCCTGTCTTATTGTTTACCTGGCCCATGTTTCTGTGGAGAAACTGACCACTGATTCACTTCATTTGGAACCTTTACACCACATAACTGAAGGAGCTGCACAGGCTGTTTGTTATTTCTGCATTAGAGACACAAACGTCTGGGATGTCGGACACAGACGGTGTTAACTAGATTGAATTACACAACCTGCAACCGATTTATACAGCTGGATATTTAATGAAGCAGTTCCAGAAACTTGTTCAACTTGTGCACTGCTTTGGATTTGAACCTGCAATCTCTGAGACAAATGCACAGCAGCTCCTTAACCATCACACTGATGATCAGTGCCTCCCTGATATTTGGCTGAAGCGCACCTCCCTCTCTTCCCTGGGTCACATGGGCCCTTGGGCCCTTGGGGGACGTTTTTTTTTTTTTGGTGTGTGTGTGATGGCCCTGCCTGTGAAATTGCTCCCCTACAGATGCCGTTAGGACCAAACTGCCACCTGCTTAAATTGCACTGCAGTCTCCTCCAATCTTGCCTGAGGGAATCATACTGGATGGCCACAGCTCGTTTTACCTTGGCGGTTTGGCAGAGAGAAAGAGGTGCACTGATAATTCCGCGCTACCGCGCTGCAACGCTCCGCGACAGATTCTTCAAAAGGCTGAGGGCGCAATGGGCCCAGCGGACAGCTTTGGAGGAAAAAAAAAAAAAAAAAAAAACCCAAAAGAAAAAAGGCAGAGAGGGAGAGAAAGAGATATTGATTTTGAGACATTCGTGTTGGGGGCTTTTTTGTTCCTCCTCTAATAGGATCAAGGCTTACAAAGAAGTACAGGGGGAGCGGGGAAGGAGAGAAAGGGAAGAGGTACAGATAGACGGAAGAAAAAAACAGGGGGAAAGAGCTGCAAGAAAGGGAAAATGAAAAGAGGGAGGGCAAAGCGGCTTAGTGAGGTAATCTCCTATTCACTCGCATTGTTTAGAACAACACAGTTTTGAGGGAGAGAGAGAGAGGGAGGAGAGAGAGAGAGAGAAATGGAGAGAGAGAGAAGAGAACCCTGCAGTACCCTTCATACATACAGTGTCACACAGTTATACAGTACACGCTGAACACAGAGACTGTGCTAACCTTTGGCATTTAAACACTCATGCTGATGGCTTGTGCCGCAATTCAGCGGTGCTTGACACCGGTCATGTGGTAAGAAGTTACTCGAGGAACTGAGCAGAGGAGATCTGGAATAACTGTACAATGCACACATGTGCTCACACTCACATGAATGCACACGCGCACATACACACACACACACACACACACACACACACACACACACACACACACCTGTTACTGTTCGATTTATGTTAACATTTGTAGCATTATTGTTATATCGATGTTTAGATGTTTGTGTATCCTTTTTTTTTTTTTTACTTAAGCTTTGGCAATGCAATGTGAACTTTTGTCATTCCAATAAAGCATTTAGAATTTAACGGAATAACACAGGGTCACTTCCCTCATCTTTTTCACCCACTGAAAAAAAAAGGTGAAAGTGATATCTATCAGTTTGCACATGCTCAGTCACTCCTTTTTGTCTTGGCTGAGGTTTCTACCTCATATATGTTTTTTTTTTGTTTTTAATTAAAAAGTATTAATTGTAAAAACTGTTCCCAATCTCACCAACACAACGAGCTGAGTGACTGTAACTGTTCTGCAACAGGTTGATGCCCGTCTCCAGCAAGGTGTCTCTCCATGAGAACGGATACTGTACCTACTTTAGACAAGGTTTCCGTGCAGCAGTCCTGAGTGTTGCCATTATTCCCTACAGTACAGACAACTTGTACATGATTCGAGAATTATATTTATTTCAAAAGATGGTTCTTGATTATTTCACCCAAGACTGTACAAGCGATGAAATACTCAGGGCCTATTTCAATCAAACAATGGCTGAAATGACTGGAAGGTTCTTAAGTCTGTGAAGCGCTATTATAGAAAAGCCCATTTGGTTTACTGTCTTTACATCAGTGTTAAGCACTTGTATCTGCTGGCGACGTTTTTACTTTGGGATATACTATTGCCATACATTTTACCGGTAATCCGTTTTATTTTTGTTTCTGCATGTAGCAAAAGCATTTCACATATAGAGACGACTCCCCTTTGCTGCACGGAACCACTAATATCGTCAGATTTATCGGCTCCGTACCATTTCAGGGATACGAGGTCAGGGGGATGTCACAATGTCTCCGGGTATTGAATTATACTAAATCAACAGTGCCTGACAGAGTTCTCAGGGAAATTGAACAGTGCGTCTTTTTTTCCGCAGCTTATAAATGAAGTTTATTCCACATTTTTCATTTTCCCTCCAGGAGTGCTCGCTCTGATCGCCCGACAGAAACGTATAATTTGCACCTGACTCTAAAGGCTCTCGTCCGTCACGGTAGCTGTAACAGGGCAGTCCGAGGCAAGAACTACCTGCAGACACGACTGAAATTGAACGTCTATTTTGTAATTTTATCCTGAGAAATCCGAGTAGTCTCACACGGTGTTCCATGGTTGAGTTCAGACCTTCACGATCTGTGATGCAATCACCATCCTGACTCACGCGTGTAACACCTAGCTTAAATGTTGCATAGCCTGTAAAATAAATGAACGTTCACGTGAAGTTTAGATGGAATCAGTGACACATTTTTTTTGTAAAGCAGTATTTAACATTGATGTATAATGCTCTGGTTGTCATTTTGTCTTGATTTTTGTTGACATGTCTTACCTACCTTGTACATCGTGATGAAAACTTACTGAGCTGCATGTGCTCGATTACTCTTGATGTTTAATTAGTGTTCTGACTTTTGCAATTTTGCATAGCCGGTGATGTATTTATTCAAGACGATCACTGGTTAGTTCTAGCCCTTGCGCCATATGCCACACGATGTCAGTATCCCATTTGAGCATCACAGTATCACATAATTGGCGCACAGGCCCACTGTTCAAATATATTTCCACAATATCATCCATTCTCCTTCGGGCAGACGTCTGCCCCCATCCAGACGTGCAACACGAGCTCCCTCGTGACAATCAGAGCGGTATTACTTTCATGACGGTTACACCCACCCCCCGCGAGTGCCATGTGGGGAACGCAGTCTTTCTGTGAGGCGTGGGTTAAACAGAGGAACTGCACATTAACTAACCTGGTCCACCGCACGTAGCGCGCCCATGCTGTTCAATGATATCGTTCTCGGCTCGGTTCTCAAGGCACGGCTATTTGATCAAGCGATGAGTGACTGAAACGCCGACGAGCCGTGCAACTTTAAGGGCACTTTTTTTGTTGTATTTTAAAATATTCATACGGGATACCCCCTTGGGTCTTCCCAGGAGCGCAATGTCAGCAGCAGTCTTGTGATTGTTCTTACCCAGCGGCAGGTTTTTATCAAAGAAAGAAATGTTCAGTCTAATTGCATGTTATCTTGTACTGGATTATTATATTTCTTCCGCCCTATCTATGCCTGATGTGTTGTTTAAACCAACCTTACCATAAACAAACTGTCTCCTCTTATTTTTGGATATGGACATTTTTGAAAAATTGGAAAATTATTGTCAAACATTTTGGGTTATAGAGCTAAGCTAAACTGGTACAGAATTACTGTAGACCATGTGCATCAATGCGCAGTACTGTATGGCCATCATATTTCCATCATTATTATTGGAAATAATCTAACATCTAATACCGTTTATACAAATTTAAAAAGTATAATACCAGCACTGTATGTATAATTCAGTTCATAAACTTTGGTTTAAGGTAGTCTATGCTGTCGATGCTACCAAAAGCAAAAGCAAGAATTAATGTTATTTATATTGAGCTCAATTTATTGCCAGTAGATGGCAGTGTTGTATCAAAAAATGACATGAAAGTAATTTTCTGTGCTCACTGCAATAAAATGTATTTCATTTATTACAACTGAAGTGATCGAGCCGTTAAACCCAATTTTAACATGTAAAACATTATTAGTACCATAAGTTGTACATTTGATCAATACTGCACTTTTGACCAATTGATTTATGGCCGAGAGAGAAAATGATAGGGTAAAAGCAGGTATACCAGTTTTCGTCAAGATATTATAGTTCACATGCTTGCTAAGATTAAGCAATTTACCAAATCTAAATAAGCTCCAACTGCGGTTGCACTCCATGCATTGTAAAAATGTTTGTTGCTAGATTTAAAGTTGTTAGATGATATTGCCATTTCTTAGATGTTAATTGCTCTTAATTAGACACTTTTAATGTCCCAAGTAATGACCTACCTGTGGAAGCCAATGAGATATTTAATATTCCAGGACTTTTAATCAGTCTGACTAACTACTGCCTCTGTTGTGCTCTGAGGCAGTTTCCTAAAAAGAGGTCACATTTTTTAATAGTGTGATGAGTGAAAGTGTGACATTTTTTAATCTATTAAATCATTGACTTGCATGTGATTGAGACGGGTCACTATATAATAAATAATAATAATGTAAATAATAATAGTTAAATAAGGGGGTTATCATAACTGGTGAAAGTGTGACGTCCGGTGACTCAAAGTTCACCACTTGTTAGATGATGAAGAATGTGAAAGAATGAGTAAATGGCAGAAAGACGAAAAGTGTTAATTGTGATGTATTGTGTTATAATACATCTGACAGAAAATATTTTAGAAAATAAACACATGCGCACAGCAACCTTAATTTTTTAAAGAGAATGTCTGTAACCTTGTTCCCTAACCAGCCTTGTGAACTCAATCAATACTTGTACATGTCAGTAAGGGCCATGGCTGTTTATGCACAGTGCATGTAGAATAGACAACAGTGAGCCCAATACTTCCTGTTCGACCGTGTCAGAAATTAAAACATAAGAACTTGCAGTATGCCTCCATCTAGTGGCAAGGAATATCCTGCTTTGGCTTCCTCTGAGATGGAGCCGGCACAGAAGGCATGTCCCAGTACTTCTCATCAAGCAGTTCTACACAATCGCAATGAGATGATCAAGTAACCCTGTAATATGAATATTTTAATGAACCTCCAGGGACTGCCACCTCCAGCTGTCTTCTGCTTTTCTTGCCTGACTGACCAGCTAACCATGTTGGTCATTATAAACTGGACTCTTCATTTGCTCAGCAACTTTACAAACAGGATAGCTGAGTCACATCTGTGAACTGTACAAGTACTTAAATCCACAGCATGAGGGAGAGTTAGAATTTCAGAATTAAATCTGATTATATATACTTTTATTGACATATGGTGAATAGCCACAAAAATATCTGTATGAATCGAAAGGACTTAGAGAATGATAAGCATGACCTGACTGGCAACACAACCTGTAACATTTCCTGCCAACTTTGATTCCCCAAGTCATCACTCACATGAAAATTGTTTCCTCATTTTGCCCTACCCGAGTAAAAAAAAAGCATTGCATTAAAGTGGTACACGTTTTAAATATTGTGTAAAAATATAAATAAACAAAGAAAAACACATATTTAATGAACACAGGACACAAAGTACAATGTCATGCTTAATTTTAGTCACATGACCAAAATGATGTCTTGGTCATGTGATAAATGTCTGATTGTAGTTTTGGAATAGAAGGAACAAGGAACAGTCAATGAATTAGTTGACATGCACCATAAAGAATACTTTAAGAAGAAGGAAAATATGTACACCAGCAGCATTTGATCTTTGGTCTTAAATCAATCAAATTATTGGTTAATCATGATTACTTTTCTCTTCTCTGCAAAAATTCCCAATATAAATGAAGCAAAATTCATCCAAATGTAGGCTTTTATAATTTGGAAAACCATATCAGCAGTATGAAAAGTAAAATAAATCTTAATGTTTTATTGGTTTAATAAATGCAGATGTGGGGGCATTACTACAATTGTTATTTGAAGGATTTCTGAATCTGAATTTTTTGCAAAAATGAAAATGTAATTAAAAATTGCTTTGCTGAAGGTAAACTTTGCAAATGGAATGTATAAAATTCTTTCTAAATCTGTGGCCAAGGCTGCTGAAGCCATACCCAGGTAAAGCTCTTCTCCCTGTCGAACGACAGAATCAGAAAGGAAGAGTTTTCTCAGAGTTACTTAAAGATGATGTCAAAGGTATAATTATTATCACAGAATAATACGTTCTGCATATTTAGATTTACAGTGTTGTGTTGCTACCACTTACCTTATATTTCAGTGAAAAGTCATGCTAAATTTAGAGGACCAGCTTTAGCGCAGATTGAACAAAGCAGCAGTGAAACAGCTGGAAAATAGAACAATTTGAGTGTGTGAAAAACTATGTGTCCTATGCTGTGCCTGTAATATGACAGCAAACGGCAACTTAACTTTGTACATGCACTGCAGATGGAAAGCTCTCTTCAGACATAATGTGGAATGATACAGGATACATGCTAACGCTACTCTAAACCTGTGGTCACAAATGTCAGACAGACAGACAGACAGGCCTGTACCATTATCAGAGAGAGTGATTTTAACAAACTAGGAGGATGACATGTCATGCACGACAGTACATGATTCCTACATGTTTTTTTATACATAAGCTGTTAAATTAAATTTCAAATTCCATGTATGTGGCCCTCACCATTTAGTGGTGGCCCTGGGTTATATTTAACTTATTTAACTCTTATTTAACTCTTACTATGCTGTAATATGCATAGTTTGTCCTCTCTTCCCACATGTGACCAAAGAGCCCAAAGCACATCTGAAAATTGTTGGGATGCTAAGGTTAGATCAAATAGACAATATCTCAGTGGCAGTCTAGTTAGATATCCCTGTTGCATTAACCCCTGCCATTTTAAACTTAAGCTTGCAAGTATTTGTTTTTATCCCGTAATTCAGATGAAATATGGTAAGATATATTGTATACTGAATATCACACAAAATATCACAACTGTTTTAAATGTGGTAATCAATGTTTTAGTGTCTGGTGAGGTGAACGGAAAATATCCGCTATATGTGTATAGTAGTCTAATGTTATATTTTATTCTTTTATACAACTATGCAGCCAACCCCTTAGACATGCGTCCTGTGTAATTTAATTCTGCAATTAGTGACGCATATTATGTTGTATTATATTATAGTTCTATTCTATTTCTATTTAAATCCTACTCACAAACAGTTGTCATGGGAATCTGAAGACATTCAAATGTATTCTTTCCTTTGTCTATGAAAGTATATGCAGCCGTAATTTTGCTTACTTAACCTTCAGAAGCACGTTTCATTATAAAAATCTAAACGTCATGTGTGCAAAACAACCTTACCTTGAATCAATAATGCCTCTGGCCTTTTCATCTGCACAAGGTTGTTTGTGCAGACTGTGATCAACTGTGTTTTCAAACGAGTTTCCACAAACTGTTGGCAACCAGTTCTTGTGCAAACTTCATCTGATACATGGTGATTCAGAATTCAAAGATATTGTCACAGATATTACAGATGTTCCTTTCACAAATATTTCACTGCCTATCCCAAGATAAAAAAGACATGTTCTTTTAAAGGACGAAACTGTTGTTATGTTGTGTTATTCGTAACGTATAATTTTGTAGCATAACTCAAGTCACCATAGTATAATCGCTCTTGGGAATCTTGACAGTAACTTATGTAACCACTAGAGGTCGCTCAAGAGCTACGAGTGCGGAAATTCAACACGCCAGGAAGGCAAATATGGGAAGAGGGAACAGTGGATCACGAATAAGGCCACTGTCCAAGTAGTAACCTGAATTCAGGTTTGTTATAGTCTGTTAATTAGAAGAACCATAAAAAGGCAAAAAAAAAAAAAAAAAAACGACAAAATATCTATTTTTCAGAGTAGCTGTTCAGTCTGTAAGGAAATTTGGAAACAAGAAAAGCCAGTATTAAATAGTTCACGATTTACTAGAGTGAAACGATGATTTGTTTACAGAAGTGCAATTAAAGGAACTAAACATAAATCGAAGACTGCAAATTTCAATTACGGATTAGATCACATCATATCCGACAGAAAAACAATTAAACATTAGCTTCAGGCACGCGAGTCATGCAATTTGTGTTACCTTAATAATTTATGTACAACTTTGAAGTAATATAAGTGACGCATGAAACAATCTCTCAGGTGTAAGCTTTTGCTCTAATAGTACTCTGTAAGCAGCTTTTGTCCTCAAACTGATAAGTTGCCTGGAAACACGTGAATGAGATCCACCTTGAGACGGTAGGCCCAACATCACATTTGAGCTGCTTTTCAAACACGATGACAGTGCTTTAAAGCTGCTGGATATTGCCATGCACACATTTAAGTACCATTAGCACATTTTGGCTGTGTAAGAAAAAGATATTCGAATTGATAGGGCCCTTCAATCTTGCACATTTTGTTCGTTCACAAAATTGTTTCCTGTGTCTTCTGTGCTTTTATGATCTTACATGTGTGCGATGCACATCGGTATGAAGGCTAAAACCAATGAAATAGTATGTTTTAAGCAAGGAAATAATATTTTATATTTGTAACTGCAATGCTAATACAGTAAACGTGGCAGTGTGAGGCAGAACATCATGCGTTTTCCTGTTCATGTTTAATGAATTTTGATAGAAATGTAACATATATGAAACTGTATATTTCTCCGTCATATTTCAGCCACGAGAACCACTTTCATTGTTGTAATATCCCACGTTACGCACTTAATCATTCAGCAAAATGATACTTCTCCTGGTGTTTATTGTGCACCTCTTATCCACATTAGTGTGAAACTTTGTTTTTAATCATTTTGACAAAAAGCAAAATTGTTGGAACTCAAATAACCACCTGTTCAAAGTATTTAGGGAGCAAAACATCTATTTGTTCTAAAGTAACAGTTGATAACAATTAGGGATGTGCATATTTTTTTCTGAACCTCACATACATAATCAATTGCCAATCCTATAGTATTCAAATCAATATAAGTAGATAGTCCTGGTTGTAATTGACCCTGGGCGTATTTGCAGGAGCTTTGCTTCGACTCGCATGAGGCTCTCTCTCTGTCTTCATATCATGGCTTCGCTCACGCATACACACACACACACACACACACACACACACACACACACACACACACACACACACACACACACACACACACACACACACACACACACACACACACACACACACACTATGGCCCTTGAGCAAAGAGTGAGAGATGAGCGACAGCGGAGCGTGCATGCAGAACGGCCTCGTACGCAGTAAGGCGCATTGTGACAGGATGTGTGTAGCGGTGTGCGGCGCAGCTGGGCAAACACGGGCGCTCGCGGTCAGCCTGGCTCGTTGGCACTATAATCGTAATTAGGCACTCCGTAAACACGGTGGCAGCAATCCGAGCAATTTGATCGCTGATTATCCCCGAAACTGCACAAATACAACAGACAACCCACTATATATAGGAGGGGGGAAAATCAAGCGTGCGGCAACGTATTTGGCCGTTCTACAATGGGATTGTATTATGTCTGATACATACAGTAGGGCCATTGTTCGTGAAGTATTGATTCTAAGTTTAAAACATATTATTGAATATAACAGCGTTGGCCACAGTATCAGAATGAGACAACCTCAGCTTGAATGAAAGCATTGGTACGTGGAAAAAAGAAGCCCACCTCTCCTTGAACTATTTATTAAAGTACACATCTCCAGCTTCTCCCGATTTTTCAAATAAAGAAAAAGCAATTGAATACGAGAGGGAAATTCAGACAGAAGAGACGCAGAGCTCAGTGTGTCAGCTCAGGCTGCAATGAAATCCAATTGAGAGAGAACAGAGGCAGTGCCTCCAGTTACTCACTCACCCCTCCGTAGTCTAATTAGTGTTGTCCTTTTGCATCAGAAGGACATCCCCCCATTGATACTGTCATATAAGTTTGCCTTTGTGTGAGTGCATAAGAGTTCAGTGTCAGGGTAAAGAGAGAGAGAGAGAGAGAGAGAGAGAGAGAGAGAGAGGATGTGAAAAGTAACACATGGCCTTGTGTCAGGATTTGGTGATGGTTTTGCAGCACATTAATCATTCAATTATTACATCAAAATTACAGAGAGCCTACTTCTGCAGACAGAAAATTAAAATGTATTTGTGTTGTTTTATTCTCCAGTGGCTATCATTTTGGTCCCTATTATTCTTTTTTATTTTTTATAACTTTAGAAATGCTTAAACATTATGGGTAGCATAACAGCATTACCATTTCATTGTTGGGGGAAAAATTGTAGGTAAAAATCACCTGTTCTGATAACCTGTTTTGCGGGAAATTATAGGTGAGGTAAGTGTGTGTCCATAGAACAGTACCATTCAGGGAGGAAGGCGAAGAAAAAGCGTTTGACGTCGGTGTGGGACGTCAAGCTGTCAGGCGGTGAGTAGCTTTCCCAGCGCATGTCCGATAAATTTGCTTTCGAGAACATAAATGTTCGTCTTTACATTTCTCTCTCTCTCTCTCTCTCTCTCTCTCTCTCTCTCTCTCCCTCTCACTCTCTCGTTTTAAACATTTATTTATTTCTTAAGGATAAAAACACTCCCCATCACCAACAACAACATTTAACGTGAGTGACGAGTAGCCTGTCGTGGCGCGCGTAACGGAAAGAATAGAGGCACCTGACGGCAGAGTGTTCCTTTCAGCGCGGTTGAGCCAGGTGGAATTACCCACCATCAGGACCCATGTTTATTTCACTGTTTGTGGGCCCCTGCTCTGCAAATTTGCCCCATTGTTCAGAAATGTATAACAAGGAAACAGATTACAGGAAACGGGGTCTACGTTCAGATTGTCCGGTGCCTCTTTAGCCATTACCGTATATTAAATTACCTTGTCTTTTTCTTTTTTTTTCTTTCTTTCTTTCTGTTTAACCCCATTTCTGGCAGTGTGGGGCCTGGAGCAGTTCGTTTGTATTTGACAGCCATTCAGTGTGGCGCATGCAAGAACAGCCATCTGACTGGTGCATCCCAGCGGGGAAAAATAGGGGACTTCTTTTAGCACAATTATCCCTGTGGATTACCCCCTACTTCCCTGGGTCACTGAGGGCCAGTCATTCAATCAGCTGATCTACAGTTGGGCTTTTAAAAAAAAAAAAAAACCTGGCTTTTACTCTTGCCATTAGCTGGAGAGGTGTTGGGGGGTGGGGGTGTGGGGGCATGAGGAGGGAAAGGGTAAGACAGCAAGACAAGGGGCATGAAGTTTTAAGTGCTGCTTCTCTGTGCACTGCTAAATTCTGCCTTCTTTTTTTATCCTTTCTTGCCGCCTGCACTTGAATGCCTGACAACATTTGGGATCTGCATCGGGGATGAAATATAAAAGAGAGCAGGAGAAAACCGTAAACTGACATGTGCCCAACTCCCGGGGCGTGGAGAGCCAAGTCAGGGGAAATTAGCGTGACTCAGCTGGCCCCGAACTTTGTGGTCGTTTCCATGGCAGCGCGTGTTGCCAGTGTTAGCCCCCACCCCACACAGACATTTTTTTTTCCTTCCAGTTGGTTCACTGTCTTATCGAATGATGGATAGACAGGATTTCAAACGTCATACACCAACAAATGTTAAGTTCTGTGAATTTTGTGTGTGGTTTTTTAAAATGTTTTGAGTGATTACATTGTTATGTATGTGTGTTTGTGAGTTTTTTTTTGTGTGCATTTTTGTGTATCATGAGTTTTTGTGTGTGTCTGTGTGAGACTGCCTGTCTGATTATGAGGATGTGTGTGTGTGTGTGTGTGTGTGTGTGTGTGTGCTTTTATGTGTATATGCATGCTTGTGTATGTTTGAGGTGGGGGGGCATACATTCTGGAAAATCCAATTATCTCTAATGAATAGATGGGAAAAAAACATGAGTTTGAATGTTTGTACTCAAGTTGTCCTTCCTCCTCCCTTTAGACACATTGGGACTTGGGACTCTTGGGTTTAATAACGATTGATTTTTCTTTTCTTTTTTTTTTTTTTTTTAAAAAAACCACATATCATTCATTTAGCATTTTTCCCCTCGCTAATGCTGTCGGATACTCAAATACATCAGCAAAACCAGGCCCGCCTAAATGATGGAATGAGGAAGATTGACCATAATACAAAACCATCAACATTAATATCAATGTTTAGTGTATTACTTGAGTGACCCTTCATGAGATAACCAAGTACCTATGTTTTTGGAATATAAGTGCATTAGAGACGAGATTCAATCAGCGTAATGGTCAGACTCTCACGGAGCAGTCATATTGATTTCAGAAATGTATATTGTTTGCATTACTGAAAAGAAAATTGAGTCCTATTTCCTAGTCACCACTGTCTATTTGCCATTTAAAATTGGGTGATGCAGGTTATGGTATGAATGTAAATTATGAACGTGAATAAGTGAGTTTGGCCATGCTTGTCTGGTGGTTTCAGGTGTGTGTGTGTGTGTGTGTGTGTGTGTGTGTGTGTGTGAGTATGGTGAACTAAACCACACAGCACATTTATTAATGAGTTAAGACAACCTTCTGTCATCCTCGTAATTGTTTAATTGCTTGTGAAATACAAACCCAAAGTGAAGTGATGGATTTTCTAATGACACGTGTATAGCACTAACATCTCGGAGGGAAAAAAAAAATACTCTCTTTGTCACCACCATTGTGTGGCGGTTAATACGCACGGCTCACTGTTTTAGAAACTCTGCTAACATTTTTGTTCAAAGATACATTCACACGGCAGAGTGTTGTTTAGTGACAGTAAGCTTATTGTTATGCACCCCCCCCCTCCCCCAGCACCACCTCCAGCCACCCGACCCTCCCCACCCCCATAAAGAAAAACGCTGTTTCAGTGTGCTAGCTGAGCGACTGTATTATTTCTCTCTGAAGTCAGTTATGTCCCTGTCAAATCAGGATGGCACCTTGCCAACAATAGTGACAGAGTAAGAGCATGTAGCTGCGTAGACTGTTTTGAATGGAAAAGACAGAGCTGGGAGTTGAGAAATGATCAAAGTAGTCTCAGCCACTTATGTGATGCCCGGGAAGGGGCTGGTGACCCCCTTTTGGCTCTCTGATTCGGGAAGGGGCTGGTGACCCCCTTTTGGCTCTCTGATTCGGGAAGGGGCTGGTGACCGCCTTTTGGCTCTCTGATTCGGGAAGGGGCTGGTGACCCCCTTTTGGCTCTCTGATTCGGGAAGGGGCTGGTGACCCCCTTTTGGCTCTCTGATTCGGGAAGGGGCTGGTGATCCCCTTTCGGCTCTCTGATTCGGGAAGGGGCTGGTGACCCCCTTTTGGCTCTCTGATTCGGGAAGGGGCTGGTGACCCCCTTTTGGCTCTCTGATTCGGGCTTATACTCAGGGTCAATCCCTGTAAACTCAAATTTAGGTGAAGGTTCTTATGGCCCCTTGTTTTCTGTACATTTCTTGAATTCTTTTGTATACATTAAGTGGAGATTATGTCAAAATCCATTCTGTTTTATTTGAATTTCTGGTATATATATACATGCATTATGTAGAGTTTTTTCCTTCCAAAGAAAGTTTCAGGATTTTGGAGTCTCAAATCACTGATGCTTTGAGAACCCTTTTAAATATTGGACCATTTTGGAACTTTTCAACATTTTATCAGAAAATCCTATAGACTTGTGTCATTTCGAGAGCTGAGAAAATAATCAGTGTTTTGCTGACAACTGCATTCTGCCTGGTGTATTTAGAAAAAAACTGTTACATTAAAACACATTTGTCTAGATCTGCTTGCATACAATGTTGTGTGCATGGAACTTTACCATTAATAGTTGGCTTCCTCTCATATCAAAGGGTTACTAAAGATATCTGGCATATTTTGAGTTTCCATTTTGACCTGTGGCTGCTATAGTTTGAGAGACAGCATAAAAAACTGTGGTGCTCAGTCTTGACCCTGAATAGCCATATGGTCTGTTGTTTTTAATTGTTACTCTGTGTTGAATTAAGTAATTAACACAGATGGTTATGTGATTTTCTCACCTCATCTGGTGTATTGGGTCTGGACCGGTTGTTGGTTTTGTTGTGGAGGCTAAAGCCAGACTTACACCAGACATGCACTGCAAATGCTACTGAAGAGTCAGTGATATCCCATGAACCCCATCACAGGCGGAGCTACCAACATGCAACCAATCTCTTACTGTTATCGGCCAATCAAAAGCTGTTGCTGTCCATGTCAGAGCATTGTGATTGGTTCAGTTTGGTGAGACTTTTAACAACAGATGATGGGCCATTCTAGCACTCTCGGCTCATTCACCCATGACTACAGAAATGATTATTTACTGTCACTCATAACAGTGTTTGAAGGATGCCTTCAAAGGAAGGAGTACATTACATTACATTATGGTCATTTAGCTGACGCTGTTATCCAAAGCGACGCACGGTTGATTAGGCTAGCCAGGGGCCAATCCCCCCTGGGAGCAATGAGGGGTTAAGGGCCCAACAGCACTGGTGTTCTCGCTGTGGCTGGGTGAGTGCATTGCAGTTCAGCCAAACAAATGCAAATCTGCTAACTCCCCTTTTCAGAAGCATGAAAGTTCCAGTATTTGAAAATGATGTGCAGATGACAGACACAAAATGATTTCTCATGTTCATAATGTAAATGTTGAAGTACAAGCCTGCATTCCACCCTGCTCATGGTTATTCATAAGAATTTTACATAATTTGAGGTTGTGTTAGGGTTAGGGTTAGGGTTAGGGTTAGTCACCTCTTTCACTTGACTTTGGGATGAGGTTTGGGTTATGGTTATGGTTAGGGTTAGGGTTAGGGTTAGTCACCTCTTTCACTTGACTTTGGGATGAGGTTTGGGTTATGGTTAGGGTTAGGGTTAGGGTTATTTACTCTGATGATATAATGATATTTTGTTCGATGTTATATTAGACTATGTCCCTAAATTTTAACCCAGGAGCCGTTAGAATTAAGCCCAAGCTCAATTGGGTGTAGTCTTACCTGTTGCTGGCCCTGTAAAGATAGCAGAGCCCACACGAGAAATAGAAACATGAGCATTCACCAAATGAATATTCTCCATGAATATTCTGTCTCCTGTTCTTCGAGTCTGATATTCCAAAAAAAGCAAAAATAAATAAATAAATAAAACAAATCTTTCACTGCAAACCCAATTATTTTTTTTTTTTTGACAGGACAAAATTGAAAAATGTGATGTCTCCCAAAAAATCAATTTTAGCCAATTTTGTGTTTTCCATCAAAAGAAAAAAATGAAACTGTTATTTTTTTTTGTTCTCTCAATTTGTAGACCAATTCAAAAATCACGACTAACACAGGCTACTCGAACCCTTCCACCCCACCCCCCCCAGCCCTCCAACATCCTCCAATCATTACCATATTTGTCTTTATTTGACCCCCCCACAAACATGTCTGCCATTCTGAAATGGATAATAGGCAAGGCTGGACGATTCAACTTTAATTAAAATAATTTAGCATCGACTCCTCCGCTCACCATTACCTGCGCAATGGATGGAGGCAACGGACAAAACTCTGCCCCGCCATTGTGGCAAGTCCCGGGGTGCTACAAATTCATTGTCCCCTCTGAAAAGCCCGATAACCCATTCAAAGGGGGTGGGGGTGTTGTGGGGTGGTTCTGAAAAAAAAAAAAAGAAAGCACTAAAGAATTTGATAGGTTAATGGAAAAAGAGTCGGCTGCACACTTTTGTAATTGGACATCATAAATCTGAAGAGGAAGTGGCAGAGGGACAAAAGGGGCGCGCTCGCTCCCGTTCTGTGCCTCACCACGTATTGCTCCTACCCCTGAATGGGGAAAGTGAAGGGGGCGATTTATGCGATGCCCGCAGATGCATGGCCGCTAACCCCCTGAGCATCGATTTTCCTCCCTTTTTATGGTTCTGTTTCTTTTTTTTTCTTTCTTTCTTTCTTTCTTTCCTTTCCCCTGGACCAGGAAATAGACATACACAGTGCAATAATGCAGGGTCCTCCTTATCAAGATCCTCCCTGCTCCCAGAGCCGTCAGCAACCATTAACCTTGCCTTTTTATCTAGACGCTGGTGATTAGCAGAAAACCCTTAAAGTCCTATTGATGGAGGCTGATGGCAGACTTTGGGGGTGCATTGGGGGTTACTGAGTTATTAAGGTGGGGGGTGATGGAGGGAGGGGCGGATAGAGATTTGCTGAGTTTGTGATGTGGGGGGCGATAGCATTATAAAGCTAGCTGTGGAATTGCTAATTCGTCATTTCTTTCATTGGGGCAGTCAATGAGGTGACACTAATGAATGCAGTGCATAGTGCCGGCCCATTGAGCCACAGGTTAAAGAGAGGAGGGTTTCTATGTGTCTCTTTAATCACGGTATCTGATACTCGGAAGCTCTACTTTTGTAGCCGTAGTTTGTAGATGTAGCAAAAGTTTTGGAGAAGTTGCATTCAGATGCGGTATTGTGCCTTTGTTGCATTCACTCCACTTTTTACCATTGTGTTTCGCTAATTATGCCTGGATCGCAGCTGGTAGCAGCTACACCAGTGGTTTATCAAAATGTGATACTCAATAGACTTCACAAACAAAATGGAAAGCGGTGGGACACGTACTCAATCCAAAACTCATGGACATTCATTCTTTCTTATACGTGCATATGCACACATAAACACACACACACACACACACACACACACTCAGTCACGCGCTGCACACTCAGCCTCATGCCCAGTTATGCTAGCCGCGGGATCCCTGACCTACTTACAGGAAGTTGTGGTAGTTAAGGGGGAGATGATCGTTGGAGCACAGCTTGACAGCAGAGTGGGGACGTGCGTCTGCATGGGCAAGTGGCTGTTTTAAAAATGAGGCCGTGGGGGGGGGGACAGGCTGCCCACCCTGACTGAGGCCTGTTACCGTCCTGCCAGCTCCGTGTGGGGCACACTGGGGTCTGTCTGTGATTCAGCCTTCCAGATCATCTTATTTATTTATTTATTTATTTATTTTATTTTTACCCAGATTTTGCCCACAATTTTCCCAGCCCGAACTTGTTGACCTCGCCCCAGCCCCCCTGCTCTGCCGGCTTTGGGAGGAGAGGCCGAGCGCGTGACTCCTCCGATTCACGCGATGACGCTCTCATTTCTATTCACACCGCAGCCGCGCTAATCACACACTGTGACGTCGGAGGATGATGCAGTCAGCGTACCCTCAGTCCGTGCTGCCACAGGTGCCCAGCATGACCAGAGAGTGCGCTTTAGCGATGAGACCAACAAACAGCCGGCTTACCCCCATCATCCCCGGCGAGGCTGGGCCAATTGTTGCCTCACCAATGCGGACCTCCGGCCATAGCCGACCCTGGTCATCTTAGAGGTCACCTTCCATCCAGATAGATGACCGGCTGTGAGCTGGCATGTCTCACCCATATAAAACCGAGTATCTCATCCTCCACAGAGCTGTATTCACTTAATATCTTACACAGCACTACTGTGTAGCTCACACCTTAGAGAGCAGCACTGTTCAGCGAGTTCACTGAGAACAGCGAAACTGGACCAGCTGTTGACTCATCAATGTGGACCCACCCGCCATAGCTGGCAATGGCATTATGTCTCCCTGTGTGAGTGACCAAGAACCCTCCCTTTAGCTTTAATGACAGCTTAGTTTTTCTTTAAATGGCTGAATAACAGAAGTGTGAGATCTGCCTGGGGTATCACGTCCCAGCAGTATATTTCGACAGTGGAGGCCTCCAGGGTCCTGGTGTGACTATATATCTTAGTAATAGTTGGGTTACCAGTCGGCCTCCTGCGGGCGTCAATAGGATATCGGTTAGGTGGCTGTGACAGTACAGCTCATTGCCTGAATCCTGATGAACTGCACTGCCCCCGCCTGCCACAGATTAACGAGGACCTGCACCATGGTCGGGACGAGGGTCATCGAGAAGTCCCATCAGTTGCCATGGTGAAAAAAAATCAATTAATTACTGTAAGTCATGAATTATGCAGAGAGTCAATAATCATCTAGGAAGGAATGATCATTTTCTTTGTGTTGGTTTCCTGTGTCCTCGATCACTGGGGGCAGAAGATGGGGCCCATCGCTTAAGATGGACACTGGCATGACAGGGCAGGACATAAGGGCCCCGCTCGGTGTGCTGGGTAAGAGGCCGGAGCCATGGAAACCGGCAGCCCTGATTTCAAACGCTCAATCTTTGTTGATTGGCAGCCGCCTCGGGGACGGCCAAGTCCGGCCGTATCACATGCCAGCCTCTGCTCTAGATTATGTAATCAGACATATCATTTCACGTGATCTTACAGTTTAGATGACTGTCTTAATCGAGCTCAGGAATGACAGCTGATAGTTGCCCTGGCGTCTGAGAATGGAGCGTGGAGGTTTTAATTCGGTCTAATCTGCGACCGAACCGGAGTTGGTGTACACAGCTAATTAGCTAATTTGAGCAAGGGTAATTAGTAGAAAGAAAAACCTGCGTACAAGCCGCCCCCACAGCTGGATGCATCTGTTGCATCTGTTGCCATGGTTCCCCCCGTCATACTCTTGATCTTGATCCAGACACACGTGTGACTCTCCCATTTTGTTCCCTGACCTCCACTTCCCACATATATCGAGAGCGCACAATTTCAAGAGCAGGCAAACACACACACACACACACACACACACACACACACTCACGCACGTATACACCCACAACCTTCCGTTCATGGTGCGAGCATCTGACAATATTTGCGTAGTTGAGCCCGTGTGTTTGAGCAAGCCCTCCTCTACTCTCTCTCGATAAGTGCGGCTAACAGAGCAGCACTTGCGGTAAGTGGAAAATGCCCTGTTATCACCCCACCTGAGATGAGATCAATAGTAGCTTATGTAGAGTTTGATAATTGCCGCTGTTAAGCCGGAGTGCTGGCCTCCACCATCGAGTGACTCTCATCAATTTATCGCCTGTCACCGCCGCCGGGTCACATCGCTGTTTGGGACCGACGCGTCGCTCGTGACGAAGCGTTTTTGTTTCAGTCGTTCTTCAGCGGTCTGTCACTTCCTGCCCTGGGGCACCTGCGTCATAGATTAAGCACTGAAGGCCTCTGTGACGCTTGTGCACACGCTCGGATCAGGTTCCCTGTTTCACCTGAGCCAGAGCTGCTTGTTCTCTTCTCTGTCCTGTAACACATGACAGGCTTCCACTCCACCTGTCTGCAACAGCAAGACTGCACCAAGACCACTTTGGGGAATGTTCTTATCATAATGTTTTCTCAAAACAAATTTAACATTAATCGGTAAAATTTTGATTACTTCAAATCATGTCTGTTAACCGTTGCCTCTTAAGTTGGTGTTTTGATGTAAAAAAAGGAAAAAACTTTAATTTGCTGTACAGTTAATTGTTTGAGGCTGGATTTCATGGATCCACCAGTTAAGCTTTCCTCAGTCAGCTATCCAAATTCATTTAATATTAATTTTGACAATATTTCAGGCATGGGTTTGAAGTTATCTGTGTTTGAGGTTGTTTTGTTTGTGTGTAAATGATGCGAAAGATAAATGGGAACACTCAAGGTGAGAGAGATGGCTGGAGATCAAGGGCCTCTGTCAGGTGCAGTTCCATCTGCTGCATACAGGTGGCGCTTTTGTTATATACTGGAGCAGGTAAAACACACACCATTACATTGCAGGGCTTTACTTTAAATATCCATCAATCTAGAACTGAATTTAGGAAAAGATTTTTGTTTATTTGTAAGACTAAGATCTGGTTTCTGTGCCACTGCTCCCCAAAATACACTTGCCCCTGCCTTCTCAATTTTCCAGTTCTATTTAATCTGACCTTCCAAGGTAAATGTCTATCCCTGTAAAGTAGCCGTGTGTGTGACAGTGCACACGTGTCTCTGTGTGCTTATTTTATGGAACTAAAGTGGGGGTCGAAAAAAAGGGTCTGCTTCTCAACAGAGAAGAGACCAATTAGGCTTTGCAGGGCACGAGTATCGATGCAGGAAACATTGTGAATATTCCATTGATTAGCAGGATTTGGGA
Organism: Albula goreensis; assembly: GCA_022829145.1. NCBI lineage: Eukaryota > Metazoa > Chordata > Actinopteri > Albuliformes > Albulidae > Albula > Albula goreensis. The sequence goes on from CM040761.1 coordinate 22,719,319, forward strand.
TAATCACCCCAAACTCATGAACTCCGGCACTGCTGTCAGCCCCCTCTCTCCTTTTGGGAGGAGGGTCTCAGTGCCTTGAGGTGAATCACAAGCCAATGATTGCGTTTCCGTGCTGTGAAAGGCGCGGGATGCCATCTGTAAATACTATTAGATTAATAAGAGCAACTTGTATTGTGAGCACATTTCACTCATTACAGGAAATGGGAAGGTTTTGTGATAAGGCAGGAACTCATGAATGCAAACTAATGGTGCAAATCTTTCCATTCCTCTGTCGAAAATGCCTAACGCTTTTGTTTGATATTTTTTAATTTGTGTCACATCTTTTCTGAAACTGCTCAGCTCTTTTTACATTTTTTTCCTTCTCCCCTTCCAGATTTTTCCGATTAAAAAAAAAAAAATGGGGGGGGGGGGAGGAAAAACAGACTGTTGTCTTGCGCGTATTACTTATCATATTAATTAAAATCTGGTGACACAATAACGCCAGCAGCTGTGGAGGAAAGCGAGGGAAATTAACACACGTTTGATTTGTTGTATTGCTAATGTGACACTTATTATACAGGTCAACCTAAAACAAAGCCGGAAGCCCAAAAATGCTAATGAGGACGCAGAGACAGGGCAGTTGTACAAACACAGGGTCTCCGCTAAATATCGCACTATTACCTCCGCCAAAAGGAAACAGTTTTTAAAACAGACTGTCGCCATGGAGAACATGTTCTCTGTGTTTTTTTTTTTTTTTTTCACCAATCACTGAGGGTGACACGGGGCAGCACTGTGGATTCTAACCCAGACAACTGGGCTTCTCTATTTTTTTTAGACCAATCCATTCTCCAGACAAAAAATTTACTATTTCAAAAACGCCAATGTTTGATATTTTGAAGTGAATTTAGTGCACCTTCTTGGTCAAACAACTTATTCTCCTTCTTTGCAATAATAATAATAATAATAATAATTTTATTGATAATTGCTTGATTACTTGGTGGTTTGGGTCTGGGTATTGTGCAAGATATTGAGTTTATGTTAAAATATGTGTTTATCGCTTGGAGCCGGTGGAAAAGGAGGCCCATTGTCAATGGTGAAGCAGAGAACAGGCATGGGAAGCATTTTGTGATGTAAAGTAGTTCACATGATTCCTTCACTGATGGGTCTGTCAAATGAGCAGTTAGTTGGTGGCTTTTTTGGTGAATGGGGATGGTGTCTGTTTTTTTTTTTATGATGAGAAGAACTCAGGGGGAGTGTTTCTGTAAACATATCGACCTGATACTTATATATAAAAAAATGCTGTTTGGTGCAATTAACCTTTTTTTTTTTTAATCAGCAATTTTCTGCAATCATGTGAAAAATGTTTTTGTATTGCAGGCATTGAAAAGAGACAAAGGGAGGGAGCACTGGCACTCGAGAGAGAGAGAGAGAGAGAGAGAGAGAGAGAGAGAGGGAGGGAAAAACGAAAATTTTTCTTCTGGTGTTTTGATCATTTAACTGAGATGGGGGTTGAAGAAGTCAACCATTTGTTGGACAGACTTTGACAGGAAATTATGTAAATTTTGGATGGGGAAGGGAGAGTGAAGCTCTGGGCTGGAGTGAATTGTTGGGAGGGGGTATGGCTGAAGGGGGGGTCTACCGGGGGGGTCAGCGTGCGGAGTGGGGGTGGGAATGGGGGTGAAGGGGAGGGTTTGGTCAACTCGAATGTTCACCCTGACACTGGGGCACAGACAAAGATGGGCACGTCCAATAATGGACCCTAAACTGGGGTCAGCCCTGAGGTGATCCAATTCCCCTCATTCACCACTGCGAGATTGTGTGCAAATCCTTTTGAACCCTCGGTGCACATAGGTCAAAAAAAGATTTGAAAATAAATACAAAACACACCTCGCGTACGCTGTGCATTAGTGTTTTGTGTATAAGCTGGGGGAGTGTGGATGGGTGGGGGGCCCATCTTTGTGTTGATTGGAACTTGAAATTAATTTTCTCTCTCAGAAAGTCAATACGTATTTTTCCAAATAGATACCCTGTACGAGGCCGATTGATTCAAGCTTGGTACGTTCATCCAAACTATTTCATAATATTCCATTATGCTACTGAACTTTAGGCCTCTCGAAACAAGGGATATTAGAAAAAAAAACATGCAAAACTTGCTGAAGGTTAAAATAGATGGCAGTAGTTCATAATTAGTGATAAATTCCAGTGGAATTGCTGGTATTTTGTTTGGTGTTAAAATGTGGTGTGGCCACTCACTATGTAATGCTGTGTCATTCAGGAAAATCTGTGTGAAATAAATAATGGAGCTTAATTAATACAGAAGTAACTGCTGTTCCCTACAAACAAACACAATGAACTGTTCATTACACCTCCTGAGTGCTCCGTTGCGTAAACATGTACTCAAATTTTAGATACGAGTTTTCCAGAGCAAAACGAGACAACCTCCCACCCCACTGCCATGCACAATTTGATATTAAAAATCAAAAATGCAACACTGCCCTCATGTAATGAAAAGGAAGCTTCCTCAACATATTTTGGAAGATTTTGTGAAAGTAGCTGGCAATGTAGTTCACTGTTTGATTGAACAGGACTGACAATATCAAACAAAAGTTCTAAGGCTGTGCCTCCTACTCTAACTTCTGTTATAACGTGTTATAAAGTGTTATAACTCCTGTTTAACTTGGGTGCTATAACTACTGTTTAACTAAGGTGCAACTTGAGATTTTACCCATGTTACTGTGGGAAATGTTTAAATCTTTGGGCTGCACAGTGACTTGTCGCAGCGGATCCTGTGGACGGCACTCGCAAAACTATGCTAATGCTACTTGTGTGGTATGCTACAACAGCAGTTTAGCTTTAGTGACTTACTCTTGAATGCAGTTCCAACCAATCAGGTGTCAGAATGCAAGACGACTTGATAACGATCTCCAATCATCAGCCAGACATGACGAATGGTAAATGAGGGCTTTCTGCTTGGGATTCGTATGGAACTCTTTGATTTTATTACTCCCGTTACCCTGTGTGATCCCATGAAATGTCTACATTCCATTTTATGTCAACAACATCGGAAGGAGACATTATGTACGAGAGTAATGGAGGACGTTGCGTTCCGGCGGGGCCATAGAGTGAAACTGGGAAATTGGCGCAATCTTGAAGGCGTTTCCGCCGCCGGCCTTTTCTCCTGAGTCTGGAGTGACGTGGGGAGATGGCACCCTGTAGTGCTGCCTGGCACACCGAACCATCGAGTGTCACTGCTGGGCGTCCTGTCGACGAAGATGGCCAGGGTAGTGCATGGCTATAAATGGGGCTGATGGTAGGAGTAAGGCTGGGACACTGTGTTTTTTTTTTTTGTTGGGGGGTGGGGGTGTGGGGAGGTGTAGATGGACACAGATGAGGGGCCAAATGAATGTTAGCTGACACAGCCTGTAATTACAGGTCTTTTGGGTTACCGTGACAGCAGCAAAGAGAGGCTGGGGGATCCTCAGACGGCTACAACAAGCGGGCTTTCACTGACAGCTGCCCGTTTAATGTGAAATCTGTCCAGGGGAGAGAGAGAGAGAAATAAATAAATTAAAAAAACGAGGGACGTTTTAATTAGTTAAAATGCCCTGGAGGAGGCTGTAATTATGAGTCTTGATGATCTTCATACAGACCTGTTTTCCCCTGTGTCCTCACTCTCTCCCTCCCTTCCCTCTCCTCCTCTGCCTTCTCCTGTCCTCCATTGAGAAAACCCACCTCCTCCACCCTTCTCCTTCTGTTTCCCCCTGCCGCTGAACGATTTCTGTTCACCCTTCGCAGTCAAATGAGATGGCGGGCAGGGCGAGCTGTTTGATTGGCCCTGGAAGGTGCTGTAACCTGGGGTGGGCGGGGTTAGATGGGGGCATGACCTTGCTTACTGACCCAGGGGAAATCCATGGTGCACAGTCCCTGGCTGAGAACCAGTGTCTGTTTTACAGTGTAGCGCTGCTATCTTCCTCTCCATCATTCTCCTCTGACAGGTGAAGCTTTTCACCTTCAGCTGTCTGCCTATGTCCCCTGCTATTCATATAGACTAGATTCGCTTGCAAAATCATAAAGTTTCAGATTGATCTTCATTTATTCGCTTAAATTGTTGTGCTCATGTACATTCTGGGGGTATAACTGTAGTATTTTGAGCCTGCAATATTGCAGAATTTTATTTATTTTTTTGTACATGTGTTTTTTTTTCTCTGAATTAATTAGACCAATTATGTTTCCCTTTAAGACGAATGGGGTAAAAAAAAAAAAAAAACGATACGGAAGCACATTAATCCTGCTGGTCAAATTATAATTCATTTTCGGCACCCCAGGTATTTCAAAAGAACGAACAGGAATACCTAGAATGTCACAGCAATCTCAAAACTGTTTCTCTTCTCTGTTCTGTTGGAGTTAAGCTTTCAAATGTCATTATACACAGCAAATAAAAGGGGAAAGCATAGTGGCCGTGGGTTTTTTTTTTTTTTTGTAGACCTCCTGGGTCCTATTTTTGTGTTCTTGTTGTGTTTTCTGTCCTAGGGAAATAATAGTTGTAAATGCCTGAATCTCACAGATAATGACACGTAATCACCCATATGTTTTTATTTAATGGTTGAGCGTTAAATGATGGAGGTGCTGTGTGTTTGCTCCAGACCTGCTTTTTGAGAGGATTGTTGGCGGTTATTTCTTTATTTTTTTGTATTTATTTGTTTTTAAGGGTTTTTTTTTTTTCGGAATAGCCACATGTGGTGAAGGAGCCTTTCTGAAGCAGCAGTTTCACATTTTCACGGGCGGCTGCCTCGCTGACGTGAGTTTTATTAACTGAAGGTGAGTTTATTTTGGAAGGGGGTGCGTGGGCAGGGTGGGGGGGAGAAGAGAAATACATCAAGTGATGGTTGTTGTCATTCGACCGTGTTCAGGCCTATCCCAGAACAGGGATACATTTTCAATATGTATATAGACAACCCCCAACCTCCCCCTCACCTCAACTACTCTCTGGTCCCCCCCCCCCCCCCCCCCACCCCCACCCCCCACCCCGGGGGAAAGCCGTCGCACGACGGAGTGCTGAAAATGATAAACGGCTTTGGGCCGGGGTAATTTTCATTAAACACTAAGTGTCACATTTAACCTGCATTACGGGAATCAATTACCCAGCTATCAGCAGCCGCTGGTGCTGCGGAGGAGCCGGTGAAAGCCGGGGCCTGTAGCTCCATAGGGGAATGAGGGTTTTTCAATTAGAAGGTAAATAACTGGAGTGGAGGAGGGGGTCAGGCACCCCCGGCTCCCCCCCCCGTCTACCCCCCTGGGGGCCCCCGGCGCTCCAGTAAAGCCCTCATAGGCCGGGAATAGCCACCGGGAGTCAATGTGTTGTCCCCTTGCCATCTGGTGCCAGTGCAGTGTTTACTCTGTCACAGCTCAATATTTACTGAGCATCCACTCATCCCCTAGGGCCGGGCGGGCGCTATTCCAGTGTGTGTCTGTGTGTGTGTGTGTGTGTGTGTGTGTGTGTGTGTGTGTGTGTGTGTGTGTTTAATTTGTGCGTGTGGTTTTTGTGTGTGTGCTTGTGTGCTTGCTTGTGTTCGCTTGTGCATGTGTGTGTGTGCTTGTGTGCTTGCTTGTGTTCGCTTGTGCATGTGTGTGTATGTGTGTGTGTGTGTTTGTGCACATGTTTGTGTGTCTGGGGTGGGCATTAAGGTGTTTCATTGGGCAAATTGTGACTTGTGCACCTGTTTCATCTCAGAGGCTGTTTTATTACAAAGCCTGAGACAGACTGTGTCCTGGAGGAGGACAGGGGAAGTGGGACTCTGCGTTTTACTCTGTGCTATCCACATTTTTATCAGTTACATCATTTTCATCACTTTTGACTACCAGGAGGGGGGAGCTATGATTTCCTGGCTAATGTGGATCTTTGCCACTTCCACCCCAGTGTCTCCACCACCCCAGTGTCCCCAAAACGCCATCCCATAATATCCCCAAAACGTCCCCACCCCAGTGTCTCCAACAACCATTCCATAATACCCCCAAAACGTCCCCACCCCAGTGTCTCCAACACGCCACACCGCGCTGTCCATCGTGCCACACTGCCACACTGCCAAAGTTCAGTCTCTGTGAAGCACCAGGAGAGTTCAGCCTGATGCTTGGAGCTGGGTTGAGTTAGGAAAGAGCCTGATGTTTGTGTCTGTCTCAGGGATGGCTTGGCTCATGCCTGCCAGCACGTCGCCATGGCATTGAGGTCACTGACCCTCTCCCTCCTCCGGTCTCCATTTTACAGCAAAACTTTTTAACCAGAACCTTTCAGGCCAAGTGCCGCAAACAAGGTTCAGTGGGTGTACCTCCCGCTGTTTACCCCCCCATCCCCTCTCCCCGACCGATGCAAATGCCCCTTAGGGTCCATGCAAGCGAGGTTCCAGGTGACTCCTGACTGTTATTGAGGATCAAAGACGATGAGGAGAGCCTGAAGATGCCAGTCACTCTGGGCCCCCCTCCACTTCAGTCGCACATTACTGAATGACCCAATATGGCTGCCTCAGGGAAGGGGCTTAACGTCATTTTCTGCCTTTCTTCTTCTTCTCTCTCTCTCTCTTAGTATTTATGTCTCTTGTCTTTGTCTGGAATCCCTTCCCTCCCCCCTTTACCATGCCTGAAGTTAGATGTCTGATCCAAAAAAAATAGTCTGTGCGGAGAAGTGGGCTCTTAGGGAGATCTCCTTTGGCTAGGCTCGAGATTAACCGAACAGGCCGGCACTCTGGTAATCCGTGAAAATACCGAGTCGGCCACACAAAAGGATGTCCAGAATGAATTTCATTTAATCAAACGCAGGGGCAGGAATCCGGCGCCTCGCAATTGTCAATGGAAAGCAAAGGTGACACGTTGACACATTCGGTTTTTTTTTTTTTTTTTTTTGCATGGGCATTAACGGAGAGATGTGTGTTAATTCTGCTGTCACCTTGCCGACTGAAACAATAACTGACAGGAGAGCGCTGTAATTAGCTTCTTGTTTTTTTCTACAATTCGCACAGGAAACTATGCCTGATTAAGGAAGAGTGAGGAGCATTTGTCCAGAGTGTGAAATTCAAAGACGTTTTATGGATAGCAGAGATACTACTGTCATTCAGTGGGTCAAGTTAACTGAGCCAATGCAGAAAGGACAATACAAACCTGTCCTGTAAAATTATGCTGATCTAAGATAAAACTGTCTCTAGCTTGCTGTGGTGGTAAAATACTTATAATATTGATAATATAATAATTTAATCCGCCTGCTCTTTTTGCAGAAGTCATTTGCCTTCAAGGTGTTGGGCAAAAAGTATTTTTTTAAAAAAGTGATTGATGCTGTGCCTATAAGAAGCTTCAGGTGAGCAGCAACAAGCAGGTGTGGCCACCATGAATTTAATATCTAAATACGTTTTGAGGGTTATTTTATTATTTTCCTTTCTTTGGAGAGCAGAAAGTTACTGCCTCCATTTTTTCCCATTTTTAGTTCATAATGTCTATGGTACTGTCTGTGTTTTGAGTTCAGTGTTTAGGACTATATTTTTGTGAGACCATTTGTCTCACTCTCTCATTCTGCTGCCATAATTAAGGTATTCAGGCCCTTTAAACCTTTGCTTCCTCAATTTACTTCTCTGTCTGTTTAATTGAATTCTTTATTAATTATTTAGCAAAAATGAGAATGGAACTGAAGGGTGTCAACTCTAACCCCCTTCCCCCCGCCCACCCCTGCCTCCAAGCTGCCAATGCAAAGATGTTTCCTGTTGTCTTTCCAAAACCTCGCTCTCATCTTCGGGGTGGGGGTGGGCGTGGGGGTGGTGTGGAGGGTAACGGCCATCTGCTAGTGACGGACGGGTGTTCGGTGCAAGTGACATGATGTCACCCCATGTCATCTTAGTCTGCCCCCACACCAGCCCACCCCCCACCCCACCCTGATCGTGCCCCCCACACCTCCCCAGCCTTGTCCAAACCCACCACAGCCGTCACAAAATGACACGTACCATTTGTTGCAGATTGATTTTCTTTTTCTCCCGCTTAATTGAGGTTGAAAAGCTCCAGGTTTACGGCTGCCCTGCCACTCTGTCTCTTGATGTCCGTTTATGTAGGTTGGTCAGCTGGAGTGAATTTGAAAAATTGATTCTGTCAGCTGAATGTCTGTGGAAAACAACTCATGTGTGGGATGAGTGTGATCTTACTGTCACTCTCATGGAAAACATTTTATGTATTTTTAAGTAAATGTACATGAATATGAGGTTTCTCTTAAGCCCAGATGAACTGATTCAGCCCAGTATATAAAATGATGAGGAGTTATATTGTTAAAGAAAGACACAAATGCTTCTCAGAGACACAGTTTTTCAGGGATTATTATTCAAGTCTGACAAGAAGAAGAAGAAGCTATCGTTCAGTTTTTTTTTCCCAATAATGTGACAGATATCTCTGGGACAGCAGAAGAATCAAACATTAAATCAAGAATCAAATGTAGGAGGCCACATTTTCTTGTGTTTTCAAGCATTGTTGAAGGATTATTGGTATATAGGTAGGCACTTACTTAAAAACATTCAGGTACAGAAAGTATTATAATAAAAACAACTCATTATATAAATAAACTCTTAAAATCACCTGTAAAGATATACTTACCTAGTGAATACATGGTATTCACGCCTGCATTCGCCCTTTAAGTTTGACTTGGATCTAAACAGCAGTTATTTTATCTCATACACAAACCTTTAAAAAATTTAATTTTGCTAATTCTCTCCAAACTCACTTCTTGTGAAGGAGGAAACTTGACACTTGGCATGTAAATTTTTTTGTCCAAACTTGTGTCCATTTTAACGGCGATTGATTGAATTCAGCTATTGATCTTAATTGGCACAGTGATTGATTGAATTCAGCTATTGATCTTAATTGGCACTCAGGGAAAATCACTGATCTGGGGACCATGTGATGCATGATGGAGATATCCAACCCTGGGCATTTTCTTGGGTTCATGATGGTCTCATCGATAGCTCATGATTGGTTATGAGCAGTTGCTTAACCCAGCGCTGAGACGTGGTGTTGGAAGGCTGCAAAGCACCACACTTCAGAGAGGACAGTGGTCTTAGGAACAACCTCCAAACACAAACGATTAATGCTTGAACAAGGAGGAATCCATCACCCTCCCAAAAAAAAAAAAAAACTGGGTTATTTTTACACCGGCTCTGTTCCTTTGCCAACAGGGATTCTACAATAATATAGCACATAAAAAAAAAAAAAAAAACACACTCAAACCCTGCAAATCCGTAGCTACAAATCTCCTTACCGATGTGGTCATCAAATCACCAAGATTTTTGGATCCTGAATGCTTGCATGGTTGGGGGTTGGGGGGCAGGGGAAGGGGTGGGGGAAGCGGAGGATACAATACAGTATGTCACAGAACATTGGTGATATAGCGCGCATGAGACTGAAAGTAGTGATTTTAGATGAGAGGAGAGATTTAGTAAACATGACAAAGGGACTTTGTGGAGTTTCTGGAGGGAGGCTTTGTCGGCCGTGTTAATGGAAGCTGGCTCCAGCGCTGGTGAAAGGATGGAAATAGGCCTTCTTTAGTGGCATATCCATGGGGATTTTCTGCTCGGCACAGTGGATTTGGCAGACAGATCAGTGTCCTTAATTTTAAAGGGAAGAACAGCTCTCAGTACCCGAGAAACGCATGTGCATGTGTATGCATATATGTGCATGTGTACATGCTTATGACGTGTGAATAATTACTTCACTTTCCCGCTTACTAAGCAGAGCGGTCGTCCTTATAAAACATGTCTGCTCCATACATGATGTATCCACTTTTGTGCACCTGCAGGTAGGTGTGTTTAACTGGGTTTAACCCAGTAACTAACACGTTTAACATAGACTGTGAAAAAGTGTATGAAAGTAATTTAAACATTTGCTTCTAAGCCAGCCAAATTAGCTAGCCTAAGATATAGCAGAATTAGCGGTGTGTGTGTGTGTGTGTGTGTGTGTGTGTGTAGGACTGCTTGGGGAATCCTAGCGACAGGTCTCTCGGTTACAATGTGTGAATGCCTCACCTCTTCGAGATGAAAAAAAAAAAACATAATAATACCAACAAAGCGATTCATTTAGTTTGGATAGTGTCATTATCAGTGAATATGTTACACAAGTTGTTCTCTGATAACAGGTTTGGTCAAGTGTAACAAGGTCTACTCAATACCCTGAAGGTACTGCAATATGCCGTAAGTGCCTTATTAAATACATATCAACATTTCTCCATGCTTCATTTTACAATATGGATTTCATTATACGCTTTTTTTTCTTCATTACCTTATGTCACATCACAGTGATTTAGCAGATGCTGTTATCCAGAACATGGTTATGATGTGAAGACAAGTGCATAGAAACCAACAAATGCAAGTAAATTAGCTGAATTTTCCTCAGATTAATCGTATTTACATGCTAGTATTTATATAGCTTTTGAGATGCTATTTTTACTGGTCAAAGGCTGATATATTTTTTTATGGGACTGCCTTAACACAGTTTATTACATACAGGTAAACTCATAATGTGTGTTTTTTACCGAAATTGCGTGTCCATTTTAACTGCGATGGAAAGAACAAACATGCATCACAGCACTGTAAACAGAAGTGAGCAGGGGGAAAAAAAGACAACATCTCCATGCCTTTGTGGAACCAGAGGAGAGGTGGACAGGAAACCGATGACCTTTGACCTTTCTGCCCTGTTGGACCTCTTCTCCCGATGGCCGCGTTTTCTATAAAAACGGCCATTCTATAAATTCCATCAGCTGACGTCAAGCACAATCTCCACTTTCAGCAGCAATCCAAATGGCAGTAATTGGGACTGGTCTTTTTTTTTAGATTGCATGTGAAAAGCACATTGGAATAATTGGGCCCTGTTGACACTGTCACACATAAGTGCGCTGTTTTGGGTGCCCCTGGATGGGGTGGTTCTCTAAATATAGCTTTTAGTCATAAAAGCAGAAGAGCTTTATGTAATTTACTATTATTTTTTTGCAATTGTTTTCCCTATCTGCTGCGTTTAGTAATGTTTGTCCCCCGTGTTCCACATCAGAGGTACTTTATTTTATTTATTTATTTTTTTTAATGCTGCACCTCTGAAGCATCTAAACACAAACCAGGGCTCTTCTCCTCCAGCGATTCAACAAATCATTCCACTGTCATAAGACGGAGAATGAGACACTTAGTAGAGTTTACTAAACCCCCAAATGAAGTTAATAGGGAAGAGGCAGCACTCCCAAATATAGTGGAAAGACTTGGAAAGACAAAAAGTCCCTTTTTCATATCTTACTTTGCCTAACTCTGAGTTTGATGAAGGGGACTCAACAGTAACAGTCTATAAGTTGCTGGCAGATAGGCTGGAGTAGGGAATGCGTGTTTTGGGCGGGGGGTACCACAGATTTGGGACTCTGTCTTCTGTCTCACCAGGCTGATCTAACCCCCCTGACCCCCACCAAAAACACACACAGGCACACACACATACCCCGTCAATCAACCCCCCAAACGCCCCAACCCCTCAATTCTTTTCCTCTCAAAAAGCAGTTGGGCAGTTTATTTGTCAGTCACACTAACTGTTTTTTAATCAACCGGTTCGCATGTTTACTCCTGGGGTGGGGGGTTAGACGGGTGCAGGGTCAGATCCCTTGGGAGACGGTGGCGGGGAGGTGGGGGGGGGTCATACGGTGGGGCCCCCTGTCAGAGGGACAGGGTTAAACCAGACAAATAACTCTATCAAATCTCCCACACGAATCTCAGCAATCTAGTACCCCTCAGCAATTATAAGGCATTTACAAAATCAACGGTTATTTCCATCCACACAGTGGCTTCACCACCCAGCCCCATTTTCTACAAAAAAAATTACACCCCTGTGGGTTTTTTTCCCTATGGATGTTACCAATCTGAAATATTTCAATCTTGTATCATGTGGGAAAATAGGACACACAAAAAACAAAAGAAAGGTTTCCTTTTCTCTTTTTTTGTTATTTATTATTTATGAATATTTTTTGTAGGAGGATATATGCTCCCAATGTGTGTGGCCTAACATATAATAGAGGGAGTAAGAGAGAATGACTGGGACACAATGAAGCTGAGGCAGCGATAGGGGCATTTCAGAAAATTACCCATAAGGCTTCAGAGTATCATACACCGGGATGCCAGAGGGACTGCGTGTCGGACCTGGAGGATCACCGTGCAGCAGGCCACGTTTCTCCCCGCTCCTGGAAAATGAAGACGTTCATTAAAACGGCAAGGATTAGAAAGCTTAAATCATTATTATGGTAATATTCGTCTGCGGGCACACCGATAAATGGAGACTCACCTTATCATAACAAACACCTTTGAGCACAAGTTCTTCTCAGGAATCACCATGGGGTTGGATTGTTTTAAGGGGATTTAAAAATTCAGGTTTTTTTTTTCCCAATAACCACATTAACGACGGATAAAAAAACAGCAATTTTTTTTTAAAGAAAAAAATTCCCTCTACTGTGAATGCTCTTTTCATGTATTTGTTGTATTTATGTGTGTGTGCATGTGGTTTTTTATATTTACCTGCGGACTGTGTGAGTAGAGTATAATGCCATTCGGTGGATGTACTGTGCCTGCACTGCTCGCTAAGACACTGGGGAATAACCGCTGAAAATGTATTCAAGTGTTATTCAATTATGTGCCAAACTGACTGGGACTGTTCCGCCAAGCTTCTGGCTGGAGTCCCTTCCTCTGTGTGGATGGCAGGGGTGGGGTGGGGGGTGGTGTTGGGCTGGCAGTGAGACTGATCGACACCCGTCTGTTTCCTTTCACACCGTTGCGGTGAGAATCCTTAAAGCCATGCTCTGGAATAATACGATGAACCAAACCAAAACCAAAGCATCATTTACACCAAGACCTGCTCTGGGTGTTATCACATGAGCCTGGGATACATGATACGAATCCTTACTGTGGTCTGTGAGCCTGTCTCTGATATCCCGATTTAGGACTGTGAGCCTGTCTCTGATATCCCGATTTAGGACTGCGAGCTTGTCTCTGATACCCTGATTTCGGTCTGTGAGCCTGTCTCTGATATCTTGATTTAGGTCTGTAAGCTTGTTTTTGATATCCTGATTTAGGTCTGCAAGCTTGTCTCTGATATCTTGATTTAGGTCTGTGAGCTTGTCTCTGATATCTTGATTTAGGTCTGTGAGCTTGTCTCTAACACCCTTATTTTAGTCTGTGAACTTGTTTATGATATCCTGATTTTGGCCTGTGAGCTTGTTTATGATATCCTGATTTTGGTCTGTGATCTTGTTTATGATATCCTGATTTTGGCCTGTGAGCTTGTTTATGATATCCTGATTTTGTACTGTGATCTTGTTTATGATATCCTGATTTTGGACTGTGAGATTGTTTATGATATTCTGATTTTGGTCTGTGTGCGTGCGCTTGATATCCTGATTGTTGTCTGTGAGCCCTAATCTGGACATTCCCAGCACAGTCCGTGTGTGTGATATTTTTACTGTGGCCTGTGAGTCTGTGTTGAAATTCAGATCCATATTTTTAAGGTTTAGTGAGATCCATTCATGTCTGTAAGCCTGTATCTGTATGGTACCCATATCATGGTCTTTAAGTCTGAGTGTGATATTTGTATTAAAGTATGTGAGCTTGATATCCATGGATATCCACATTTAAGCCCTTACTCTGTGACCCTGTTTGTGATATTCTTATCATGGTCTCAGAGCATGTGTGTGATATCTTTTTAATGTGCTGCGAGCTTGGGTTTGACAGTCAAATCATTATTTGTGACCTTCTGTGTGATGTCTGTATTGCAGTGGATGAGTAAGATGTGAAACGCACATCCATGTTTTTGAGCTTGTTTGAGATACCCATACTGAAAACTGTGAACTTGTGTGATATCCCAGTTGTGGTTGTGAAATATTGTAGCTAGTGCCCATATGTTACATCCAGATTGTGGCGCAAGACCCAGTGTGGTGCAAGATTTCAGTATTGTTGTCTGACAGCCAGTGAGATATTTATTTTACATGCAATGAGTTTTGAAGAGGATCATAGGGAGCCATGATTTTAGTATTAGGAAGATGAGGTACTCAGTTACTTCTTATGCGCAGAGAATATTGATTTTAAGTTCCTTGATCCCTTTTCAGTGACCAGAAGGGAAGCATGGGACCTCCTCTATGATAAACTACTGCCACATGTCAAGGCCACTGTTACAAAAGAAATGTTGGGCGTTTATTTTGTTCGTTGTTGTCATAGTACAGATGTCAGTTAAGTAAAGCCTCGCTGAGGTTTATCCCCGAACAATTCCCAGCGGAACTCATTGTGTGGTATGTTCTTACCGCCCATCTTAGCTGGATTTCATCTTCTGGCTGGCATTTGCAGCAGAGCTGAGAAACCGACTGGTCACCCAGTCCAGCTGTCACTGCCTCCGTCTGAGGAGATTAGCAGGAAGAAGGAAAAAAAAATATCAGAAGAGAAAACAACAAAAACGGAAAAAAAAACATCCGCAGATAAACCACAAACCGATGCTGTAGGTGTAAAATCTCTTCCGCCCCCCCTCAGGCATTTTAACACCCACTTCCTGGTGTGTTACCAGTCACATGACTACATGTTAACAGGGAGCTGGGGGCAGTTTGCATTTGTTCCAGTTCTGGCCTCCCCAGCGGTGGAAACCCCCACGCAGTGGCCCTAGTCTCCCCCAGAGCCGAAATGGACAATGAAGTATCCGTCAGTTCCCAAACAAAGGGGACACTAACGGCGGTGTTATACTTTGCGCGTCTGCAAGGGTCCGCCAGGGTCCGCGTGATGTAAATTTCATCATGAGAGGGGGCACGTGAGGTCCTGTGCGGACATCCGTGTATCCTCCAATTTTTTGTGGACAAATCCACGTTGCCACTACGCTACAAGGGCACCAACTGCGCATGCATCGGAAAACCAAGAACAGAAACCAATGGAACGTGTCCTCCAAGCGGACTAGAAAAAAGTATAATGAGAATAACTACACAACCGTGCGTCCGCAGCTGTCTGTGTGTGTCCGCAAGGGAGTATAGCCGAGCCGTGAGGGGAGGCAAATGGGTCAGAGCGTGGGAGACCCCCCCCTCTCCATCCCACCCCCCCTCCCTGGGTAAATGAAGGAGGCAAATGACCAGAGAATTTTTCAGAAAGTGGAGGCTTATGTGCTCTAAAGGTGTTCCGACTGTGTTGCTGGTAAAGAACAAATAGATGAACAGAATTGAGAGGTAGTGAACAGATTAGGGACGAATGAGGGACTGATAGACTGAGAGGCAGAATGACAAACAGACGAACAGACAACTTTCTGAACCCCTCCGAGGAAATTTTCAGTGCGATATAATTTAATTAAAAAAAGAATTTGGGAAAAAGAAAAGAGTAATGTCAGTCCCAAGATGTCAACATAGACCGTGTGACCACCAAATTATAATATCGAACCAAGGACCCCACCAGCTCTAAACTGAGAGCAGTGATTGGTCGCCACTCTCATTGTGACAGAGCCTGCATGTGAAATTCTCACCGCAAATGGAGAACTGGTGTGTGTTCTTGCTGCCCTTTGGCAGGAATGAAAGAGCCGTGTGTTGCTCTATTTACGCGGACCACAAGAGTCAGGGACGCATGGCATGTAGGCTCTGGGGTCCTTTGGGAACGGAAGGCAGAGCTTTGCTTGATCCCGCTGTTTTTGTGTACACGGACCGCATTTCTGCTTCTCTGTTTTTCCACGTCCCTCCCACGCTGTGCCTACCTTTCACATCAGGGCCAGCAACCTTCGCCAGTCAGCATCATAAGCCGCAACCAAACGCCCAGGGGCCTTTTGTCCTCGACCGGGGGACAGGAAGCACAGAGGCTGCAGTCAGGGGTCAGATGAGAGGAGAGGTGGTCGAGTTCGTGGGTCAGCAGGGGTCACCGCGGTCCCCGAGAACAACGGTGTGATGTGATTAAGTCTGACCCAGAAAGCGCGCGCGCCAGCCCCACGCACGCGCGCACGCACACTTACGCTCTCGCCTCCAGGTGGCCTCTCACACTCCCTCGCTCGCTCGCTCGCAGACGGGTAACAGAAGAGACAACTTCCAACTTTGTTTTGACACTTTTGATTAAGGACCATCGAAGGAGGGGTTGGGAGGGGGTTTGGACGAGGGGGTGGGGGGTGGACACCTGTACAGTTGCAGAGAACAAAGCCCAGCCCCCCCCACCCTTAGAAAGATTGATTTTCCACATTTAAAAAAGGAAGCCCTTGTCTAAAGCCACAAGGTCTTTTGTTATGCTAATAGAGCCGTGGAAGATTTCCAATTCAATTTCACCTGAGCGGTGGTCAGCTCCGCCGCCTTTTGTTGCCTCCTTCCCTGGGGCCCCTCCTTGCCTTTTTAAAGTGCAGTTTAGCTAGCCGGGGCGGCTGACGGGGGTAAATTGACAGGCGGCCCGAGCGCTTGCCATGATATTGGAGCCATCGACTTCTATTCAATCACAGACGCGGAGTCGCGGAGTCGGGGGACAACACCAGCAGAGCCCCGGCCAATCCCCTGGCAGGGCAAGGCCCCGCCCTTCACAGAGAGAGAGAGATTAAGCAAACGGTAATAACGGTAATATGACCTTTTTTTCGTTTTCGGGGGGAAAAAAAATAATAAGATAAAATTGCTAATTTAGTTAACTCTAGGTTTAAAAGAGCGAGCCTTTTTCAGGTGTGACGGTGTCTGGGTAAATCGGACCGGCTGTGTGCATGCTCTGGGCTGAAGTCCAACCACGGGCTACACAATGCCAATTAAATAGCAATCTTTCTGAGTGGGGCCTGACTGCCAGTGCTTCACAGTCAAACAGTCCCCATGCTGTCTGACAGTCTCAGGTAATGAGGGCTATTAACTTGGACAGGCCTGGCCAATGAGACAGTAAGCTTTATCATTCTCTGATCCGGTTATACACACAGTTACTGAATACATATAATTATACTTCGTTTTAGAGATTTTGACCAGTATCATTAAACTGCGAGGATGACCTGTGGTTAGTAGCTGGAGGACCTCCACACACACACACACACACATACATACATACACACTCACACAGCAGTGTGTACGGAAAGTCACGCTCAGTAAAAAGCAAAGAATAACTTTTAATTGATTGTTTATCCAACATTAGCAACTTTCTAAAAATCTTAAATCATTTCAATTAAATATGCTTATTGTTATTTCAAGTGAAGAAAACTTATTGGCAGGAGTAATTAAATATTCCTAATTAAGATGAAAGCTGATGATAAATTTAAATAAAGCTGAATTGTGAAGGATGTTCACAGTGCAACTGAATAACCACACAAAACCCATGGACACCATTATGTTCAGTTTAAATATCAGAATACAGAGAGGGTGAAATAGCCAAATTAATGCAATGTCACTCTACAAATCCGTTTAATGAGTGTATTAATTAAAGACTATTTAGTTTAATGGGCACCTATTATTATTTTATTTCAGCAGTGATGCTCTCCATAATTTGGCAAGAAATAATTTGGATATGCATGTGCCGATTAATTAAATTTTTTTTCACGATCAAATTTGATTGGGAAAAAAAAGCATGTATGTAAGCATCAGTGAGTTCTTTGACGAAGCCGTGAAGACGCCGCGTTCTGGTTTCCAGTACCGAGCCCGGGCCTCCCCGCGAAGCCTTTGCCCGTCATCGCCATCAGAATCACGATGTGAAACGGCGAATTTTTCCCCCGATAGACCAACGCACAACTTCAGCGCCTTTGTTAACGCTGCATGTGTGGAGCACTGAGAGAGTAGGAGGCTGATGAGTCTATGTGTGAGGACAAGGCTAACTGTGGCCTGCCTGTGGCCCTTCTGGAACGCATAGATCCCCAGGGCCCTGAGGATAGCTGCACTTTAAAAAAAAAAAAAAAAAAAAAGGTCATTAAAAAACATGCTGGTTTGAACATAAGCAATGAAATAAATTTCCAAAATATGCACTTCAATGTTTGACATTTCAAAGAAAAAAAAATTGAGAATTTGGGATGTTGGTCAGGATGGCCTTGTGGACGTTATTTAACGCATATAATAAACCTGTCAGAGCAGGAGGCATCAGACTTCACAGCGAAGACAGGGAATAGAAGCTGATCGGGGCTCAGCTTTGGCGGCACAAAGGGGGCAGAGCGCCTCGCTCGAGAGGAGAGGCGCTGAATGTGAGAGTTGACAAGGTTGGTGTAAGTGCAATTTTTAAATGGATGTATACCGCTCACACCTGACACCGTCAGCAATGTAATTATAACGTCTATCTATCACACAAGGCTTCTCGCACCTGACAAAGCACTCTGGCCCGCGTTTCATTCGCTGCCAGTTTTTCTTGTTAATTTATTTATTTATTTATTTTTATTGCCATAATTTTTTTCTCTCTTTTTGAATCCCATACCCACAAATAAACCGATGTGCAAATTTACCAAATAAACTGACGTGCAAATGGACCTCATTAAATCCTATTAGTTTGGCTGTCACGCGTGGTTTTGCGAAGACGTTAGCGAGGTACCTTTGTCAAGCACTGTTTGTGTCGAGATTAGGCCAGAAAGAGAAGTAACAACAAGCGGTCTTAGAGGTAAATACTGCACGTTGTCATCACGCTTACAGTCAAATCCAGGAACGCTCATCTTCACATTGTTTGTGGATTTGTCAGTCATTTTTAGCAAGAGAGATTTAATGTAGAAAAAAATCTGAAGGAGTTTGCCAGGCGTTGAATATTTGAATATTTCTATTTCAACAATATGCAAAAATGGATTTTATGTTTCATTTTAATCTTTTTTTCTTCACAACTATTGACTTCAATTTTTAGCCTTGGACTTTTTAAAATATTCAGTCTCAAGTGTCATAGGTTTTCACTGACCTCAAAGGTAAACTAATTCACTGCTTTCATTTGAGGAAATCACTAAATGAATTTTTCTATATACTGAGTATTGATATCAAAGCACAAGAAGCACATTTTAAACCATTTCTGTAATATTAGAAAAAGACACATAACAACATACTCTGTTAAAGTGCTCACATTCATACATCTTTCCAAAATTAATTAACTTTGGTTATTCCGTGTTTTATTCATAGAAATCTGAAGTGGATGTGTATATATGTATTTTTTTAAATAATAAAATAAAAGTCCACGGTCTGCATGCAGATCACTGAATGAACAGTAAAGCATGGAGTCCTTTATGTTCTTGGGTGTGATGAGCTTATACTTTTGAAGCTCTCTCAGCTTCACGGAGACCAAAGGCCCAGCCATACTGAGTCACGTGTATGATTTGGTCCTCCTGATTTCTCCAAATCTCACAGGTCCTTCACAGTATCACATGACTCAATGACTGAAGACGGTTTGAAGTGTTCTCGTGCAGCTCATGTAAAATTCACCTTTTAAAACAGATAGAGCATCTGGGATTCTTCATTGAAATGGTACTGGAAGTCTTTATTAAAATGGTATATGTAGTGAAGAAAATGCCTTGAGATTTTACAGCGTGTTCATCTCTGCTTTCAATGTGTTGCGAGTTTATTGTAAGAAGATAATTTCCCTATTCCCGTTGTTAACCTGAGTTTAAAAATGAGAGGTATCTCAGTTTTATCTTAAGCTTCGCGAAGCCTCTTAGCTGAATGTATGGGTGACTTACGCGTGCAGAGTGAGGTGCTTACCGGTACACCTACAGCGGTTGTCAAGACAACCACCATGGAACCAAAGATGCTGGGGTCCTCCGAGTAGAATGGAACACACACACCTTGAAATGTTTAGAAAAAAAGTTTCGTTTTATAAAGCTGTGAGTTGACTTGATGGAAAAAAAAAACTATGGGATGTTTTTGTTTTGTAAATCATGTAGGCCTGAAGGTGTAGGTTACCTGGAAAAATGGATGTCCTGGTGACACAATTTTACATTTTTCATACTTTAGAAAAGGAAGCTGGTCAAGCTTTAAACCTGATTGTCTTACGTTACATGTATTTCAAGCAGTGTTAGAACTGTTGATTTTTTTAGTGTATTATTTCTGCCGTCCTTATTATTTATAATGATTTTTCATGTGTATAATTCAATTAATGTTTTCATCCACTTTTTTTCAGGCTAATAGTCCATAGAAACAGATCTTGGCTCAAAGAAATGGTAACATACGGAATCCCAGTCATTATAAAGTTCTTTATTTGCAAACATGGGAAATGATTAATACAGGAAACGTAATTCTTAATAAATTTATGACTGCCTTTTGTAACATGGCTTTATGAGAGCCAGACTGTAAAAATCCAGTCACATAAGCTCTCTCGGAGGCATTCTTGCATGATTCCTTTCTCTTTTACACGCTCACCTCATGCACCATACATGCTCAAATTAAACAGACGGAGATAAGTGCCTCTTTCACAAACCAAATGAAATGAAATGAAGTAAAAAAAAAAAAAAAACATTTGAAAAGGGAATTTAAAAAAAAAAAAAAAAAAGAAAAGAAAAAAACCTGCCCCTCGGCTTACAATGTTTGGTGCCCACCCAATTTTCCCCGGCCCCTCCCCTCCTGCAAGTCAAAAGAATTTTATTTCTTACCCCCCCCCCCCCCAGCCCCCTATACTGGTGCTGATTCCACAGCTGCCTATCTTAGGGACAGGATTTCCTTGGTTACCTTCCCAGTTTTTCCTGCCTGCAAATCCACTCTGCTGCCGCAGGGCTGATTAAGGCCTGTGAAAAGTGGAATCACAGGCCTCCGCTCACACAACATCCGTGACTTTTTATTAACATTTCTGATGATGTGACAATTTATTTTTTTTTCTTCTGCAATACCCACCCCCCTACTACCCCTCCCCTTCCTTCCCCTCCCCACCTCCCTGTCTTCAAATTTTTTTATTTCTTTTTCCCTCCTTTTTTTTTTTTTTTGGTGGATTCCGACGCAGTTTTTGACATTTGATGGAAGCGGTTCAGCGCTGCCTCCTGTCTTGGTTAATTCTGCTTGGGCGGAGTGACAGCCGCTTGAGTCCGATACTTGGACGGGGGAGCGGGGAACGGGACCGACGAGGGAGGGATGGCGAAATAACAAGGGAGCCGCTGCGCCCAAATGCTGCCGCTACTGCTACCGCCACCGCCACCGCCACCCCCCAACTTTATAAAAGCCACAGCTGGGGGGGGCGAGACGAGGCGAGGTGGGACAGGGCGCTTTTAGCATGTTTTTACCAAAAAAAAAAAAAAAAAAAACTTCACAGCCTCGCTTCAAACGCAGACACGCACTTTTTCCAGTCCAAGAACGAAAAAACTCTTTAGTCAGAAGGAGATGGAGAGAGAACGTCCCTCAAAACGTTTCTCATCCCTAAAGGCAGTTAAGTACTGTGGTGAAGGAATGCGAAGGGCTGACAGTGTAGCGTAGTGTTTCCGTTTACACTGGGCTTGTAAATGAGAGGCTGCAGGTTTGAATTCCATGTGGGGCACAGCTGTTGTATAAATGAGCTTACATGAACAGTTTAATTAAATCCATATTTATGTCCTGGACTACTGTAGCTGGTATAGTCCAAATGTACGTCTACAGGACTGCACAGTTGACCAAATATGGGTTTGAACCACAGTGAGCTCTCCTGGATTTCATCAACCCATTTATAAAGACATGCAAAAGTTGATGTAGATTGGCTGGTCTGTCAATAAAATGTATCATTAGATTTGATATCCATATAACCGAAAATCCAATGAATAATTTGATTTAGTGAAAGGCTTACTTGTGATTGTTTGTATTTATGCAGCTATTTTAAAATCTGAATTTTTAAGATCGTTTAGAAGATTATTTAAGAACATTAGGAAATTAAACGGAGGTGTAGTGTGAAGTTGGAATTTAATCGTAATGATAATCTTTATTGAATCAGAAAAAAATGTATTCATTGGATCTGTATTGTAGCCAGAGAGTCTCACCTCCAGTATGCTCTTTCCAGATCCAGAATACACACCGTATCCTGAATCACTGAATGAATCTATGATTCAGCAAATATTGAACTTATACCTCGGATCAAATTCTTTATGTGGATTGAGTGAACACCTGGCCTCAGATCCAGGTTTGATTTCGATTCAGACCAGCATGTATCACATGCCATGCCATGCCATTTACTGACAGAACACCAATCTTGACCTCTGTAGGTCTCACGTAGGTCCGCGCTAGCCTCACTTGTTAGGCTCATTACTTTAGTCCTGACAGAACACTGTCTCCGTTGTGGCACAGCCCTGCCCAGATTCAAGGATGTACATTTCTAATGAACCAATCATCAGCTACCACCACCACTTCTACTACTGCTACTACTTCTACTACTACTGATGCTATAAAAATGGCTTGTTACATCTAGAATTTTGTTGAAAAAAAAACGAAAATGGACGCCTCTTTTAAAATTGTGAGTAATCTGCAGATTTTTTCCCGGCTTCAAAAGTGTTCAACTATTTCAAATGATTGCTTTCCCATCTCACCTCATGGCCTGAGTGTTATGGCTGGTCTTGAGTCAGGGAGTGAATTGTTTGAGTTACCTGTATGTGCCACGTTGGTGGGGAATGCTGGATTTTTCTACCACAGCACCCTCGTTTGGAGAAGTAACTCATAAACGGTATGTATGTTACAGCAGAGCTCTTATGTTGCAAAACCGTTTTTGTTTATAAAGTTGGTATTTTACCAGTTTATTGTGGCTGGTAATATAAATAGCTACATATAATGAATATCACGTTTCTATTAAATACCCAGGGACACTGGAGCGCGTATAGTCTGTAGATGCAGAACGTGTCAGTCATCCCTCGGAAAGAGTAAGAAAATACTTCGGAAAGGTGCAGCAGTCTAGTCTCACATGGGATGAAAACATGTGACTCCTCTCGTGCTGATGCTGCCCACCCCATGTCACTGACGGAAAAAAAAACAATGTCGCTGGTGTTACTTTACCTGCATTTAATTTTAAATCTATGTTTTAACATGATTCTCAGGCTTTTGTTTTTGTGTCTGAATGTTTCGTTTCTGCAAAAAAGCTGTACGAAGAAGCTTGCCACAGTAAAGGCCGTGGGTCCACTCTGCGGTTTGGACCCAGGGCTGCCACGTGATATCGATCGTTCCGCATCGCACAGACAGCCGTTACCTGAGGCCGTTACACGTGAGAGCCAGGTCACCTGTATGCCCAGGTGCAGGCACATCTGAGAGGCCATCAGGTGAAGGAGAGATTCTGAAGTTTACTTTAATATTCCCCCTGGTCACCGTCACTGTGTCACTGTGCCAGTACACCAGACAATAACAATAATAATAATAATAATAATAATAATAATAATATTGGGCTTCATATGAATTACATGGTAAGGAGTCCTTAATGTGCCTGTAGAAATTCATTATTGTATTGAAGCAAAAAAGGAAAGTGTAAATAAAATAGAACAGAGTAGAATATAAATATTAAAATATATTATTGCAGTCATATACAATGTAATCAATGCATAACTTCCGATGTGAACATGTTGAAATATATTAAATTCTGTTAGATATGTTTTACATGTGTTTCTTTACATCAGACCCCATCCACTACAGCGCTTTGTTATGGACATCAGTGTCAAATTATTGATGGAGCAGAGAGAGCTGATATGGTTTATATTCACAGGGAGGAAGAGGAAGAGGGGAGAAAACAGAGAAAGCCCACCTACGTCTTCCTCCTCCTTCATTACTGTGGGAGTTTGTCAGCCTCCATTCCGTTCACTTACAGACACACACACCATTAGATTAATTACCAGCACTCATCTAAATTATGATCAAAGCCACGACAAAATCAAATTAGCGCTGCTTTGCTCCTCAGCAATCAATCGGAAATTATTTTGGTTCATGAGCCCTTGCTCATTTTTTTCTCTTTTTTTTTTTTGGGGGGGGGTGGAGGGGGCACAGAGAAATTTGTCGTATTTCTCAGCTTCCACATTCATACAATTATCCACAGGTCTCCATTTTTCATAATTTTTTTTTTTTTTGCATTAGTAATCATAATACATTTGTGACATTGCCTCGGATGATGATTATCATATTTCTAAGATCATAAGAGATCCCACTTTGTCCATTCCTAGCCCTGCAATAATATGGCCTGGAAAAACCTAACAATGTGCGTATATTAATTGAAATATATGAATATTAACCCTTGCAGTCCCATTGTGTTTCTGTTCTTTCTTTCTTTCTTTCTTTTTTTTTGCTGTTTTCACTCTTTTTATTCATAAACATTCTTGCATATGTCTTATGGATGTCTGTATGGTATATTCTAATGTTTGCACTTCCTTAGGCTAAGACGACCTAAACCAAATTTTCCTGTCAAGAGAATGTAGGAAAGCATTTGAAAGATTGGGAGGGGGGGGGTAGTCTTTATGGGGTTTCCCTGTTTGTGAAAATAATATATACAATCTGAATAAAATTGGGAAAAAAATATATTACAACATATTTTCAAAATGTGGGGTGTTGGTTTGTCTGCCCTCACCCATAATGGTTTGAACGTCCTTGTTCCAATCCATCCTTGTGTAATAGAAACCTAAAAGTGATTTTCAAGATTGAAATTAATCAAAAAATCTGATTGAGGTTACAGGAAAAAAATGCAAGGAATTATTACATATTCTGTAATATAACATTACATGCATATTATGGGATATCTGTGCACATTTTCTATCAAATTGCAATAACCTGTTATTAATACTGATGAGTTAAAATGAAGAATGGGGCTGAAAGTACTTTAAGTTTCGCAATGATAGGAAGAGCCAGCATCGAAGGATCAAAAAGTGACGTCGCTATGACACGTGGCCTCCACGAGCCAGTTATCCCTGTGATAACTTTTCTGACACCTCCTGCTTGAAACCCAAAAAGCCAGAAGGATCGTGAGACCCCGCTTTCACAGTCTGTATTCATACTGAAATAAAAAAACTCTTTCTATATTATGGCAAAACACCTTTGATCAAAGTCACGAAAATATTTATTTCATGGTTATTTTTCATTTTTTATCATTAAAATACATGTATTTAATTTTACAGGTTGTTAAATGCTCTAATTATTAATTATGTAAAATAATAATGTGCTCATTTAATGTTTTATTTTTCAGATTTTGCTTGTCACTGTTCTGTTCACTTGATTCTATTGAACTTCTGTTTTTTTCCAATAAGCTGTAAGTTCTGTTTGTACAATGTGCAGTGCATTATAATGGCAGCACCCCTAAATAACCTACAGCTCAGAGCTCAGAGAGAGGAGCTGCCTGTTATGTTACTTTTGAATGTATCGTGCGATTCGTCTCCATTCAAACACCAGAATAATCACAGCCAGTTAGGGATTAGGTCATACTTTTTAAACTCATACTATAGCTTTTTGCAGCACGGATATATTCATGGAAATCCACTCGCTAACAGGCCTGATGAGGTTAATATACTGCTTAAGTATTCCCCGTAAACATCAAAGGCCCCTGAAATAACGCAGCATGAAAAGCAATTTTCATAAGGAGGCAAGGCGAGGTCTCCAAGGTGATCTCCAAGGTGATCTCCAAGGTGAGGCTGGCACAACAACGGTAGGCTCAAAAGATAACCACTTCATTTAATACAAAAAATAAATAAGGAAGAAAAAAAAGTGTCATTTGCCTCAGTTGCCTTATAAACCTTGAGGATGTATCAAACATTTAAAGAGAATGCGGTGTGATTTTATATATGATCCACCATCATAAACAAAAACCCAAGCATTAAAAACATAAGGTGCTATTTTGGATTTGTATATGGTCAGGTGGGAATATTGCTCTGCTGGCAGAACTTTCCGGATGTTGCATTTACCTGAATCTCAGGTCCCTCTTAAATTCTGTGATATTTTCTAAATGTCCAGGCAGTGCAGAGTACATGCAGTTACGTTCAGAGGTGGTACTTTAATGCAACTATGCAGAGCTATGTAGGAAAAAACTAGGATTTGTAAAGGAAAAGGAGTAAAAAGGGAGAGTAAACAAACTGCATAAAGTCCTACTGAACTACACTTACAGTACAGGTAACAATTTCCTTTTTAGATTCCAGGGCCTCAGTACAACAGTTGATTTTACCACACCACACCTGACAAAATCGCACCATCCATTTGTCACAGTCCAGTGCATTGTATCGCACTGCATAGATGCAGGCATGATCCTCTTACCTTTTTCCAGGTAAGACAGTGCTTAGGATGTGATATAACTACATGGCTCTTATTCTGTGACATTTCTGCCCTTTACAAGCTCCTTTTTTTGGCCAGGAGCAAGTTTCTTTCTTGCTGAACCTAATATACACCCTACCTAAGGGGATTTGAGCCTCTGTTATCTGGCTACAGGCTCATTATTTAGGCCACAGACCCACATACGTGTGGTATTTGGGCTGTTGTCTCCCAGCTGGCGTCCAGAAAATGGAACCACGGAACCACGGCGACCAATGCCATGGGAACCCAGGTCACTGCGCCTGGCCTCACCTTTCCTTCCACCCTCCACAGGGGGCGCTGTGGGGCTTCGGCCGCAGGTGATTAGATTGGCTGATCTGATTTTCCTCAGGACTTAGCGGCAGTGCCAGCGGCGTTGGAGTAATCCCCTGTTTTTTCTTTTTTTTTCTCTCTCTCTCTCTCTCTCTCTCTCTCTCTTTTCTCACTGTCTTTTTTTTAACAGCCTGAAGGCTGGTGTTTATTGGCATGTAATAAGATCAGGATGTCGCATCGTCAATATCAGAGTAAACATCGCGGAGCAAGTGGCTGATCCTGCAGGAGATGAAGAGCGTAATCCCCCCAGAGCCTGGAGGAGATTTGCTTGGGCTGCTTCCTTATTATCCCGGCTTGGCTTACCCTCGCCGACTCACATGGCAAAGAGGGAAGAGGAGGCAGGGGCTTTGGAATCGACAGGGAGAATTTAGGGGCTAAATATACACACCGTGTGGAACACTGTGGAATTATCTTCCTGGGTGCTTGGAGATTAAGAGTGATAATCCGCACCCCCCCACCCCCCACCCCCTACCCCAAGTTTGGAAGGGTCGAGCTTTGGGAGGAGTACCAACTGTATGCTGTCGACCGCCTTTCTTTTTTAATCTTTCGGGGAGGATGGTGGGGGGAAATTATATTATGGACCTTTTTTTTCTTATTCTAATCTCTACAATTTTAATCACATGCAATCATACTCTGTCGTTTTGGCTTTCTAACTCTTTGTGAGACACCTATGTGAGAGCTCAGGTTTGGTTTTTAACAATGGGGGCCATCAAAAATTGTATTGGCTTTTATTGAAATTGTTTGCGTGCAAAGTCATTTTGAGTTTCAGCGTGAGTGTCCTGGAGTGTAGCTCTTCCAAGATGACAGAGAACACAAATTGTATTAAGGTCTTGAGTATCTAACTTGATGCCTTCAATATCTTTGTGAGATATGAACTGCAAATGAAATCTATTGCCATTGAAGTGAGACTCTAGACCACCCTGTGACCCAGTATTAATGCTATGGGTGTTTAGGCTTGGTTAGTATTGTTCTTGGATGCTGAACGCTCTGGGAAAACTGAGCTGTTGACAGAGGTGGTAACTGTGGACCAGTGGGAGGGTGATCTTCCGTCTAGACCAATCAGAGACCCTGATACTCCAGTATGGCCCCAACACTGACCAATAGGGAGGGTGATCTTCCCTTGGACCAATCAGAGACCCTGATGCTACAATGTAGCCTAACACTGTCTTGAACGCTTGTTGGTAAGGAAGGAGATGGGAAGCCTTAAGGTTCTTCACAAACAAATGTTGGGGCTTCTCCACTTTACATCAATGTGTTCAGTGATGTTCCAGGAGTGGCAGTGTAGAATAACAGATAAAGAAACACACTGATAACTTGTAACCAAGAGGTTGTAGGCCCATTTCCCAGCCATTGCACCCTTGAGTGAGATACTTAAATTGACCTTATTTGAGTATGTCTGCATAAGTTGCTCTGGATAAGAGAATTGGCCTAAATTCCTCAAATTTAACATGAAAACATGAAATTCAGAGTAAGTGCCCTGGCCTCGTTGTGTACTGTGGGACTCTGACAGCTTCCAGCTCTGATGTTAGTAACAGACGAACTCCAGCTCTGTGAAAGTGTCCCTCCGCACTCCAGCTTAAAGGCACAGGGCCTTGTCGTCGGGACAGCTCCATCATCATCCTTTATCAAGGTTACTTTGTGCCTTCCTGGTTACCTGTGACAGGAGAGACTTTTTTGGGGCTGTGGTTGGAGGTTCGACCTATCAGGCCGTCGTTAAGATGTAATATCCCCTTGTCCCTCCTTGCACATCCCCTGCAAACCGGAACCTTTACGCTTTACGGCTTTGTGTTCGCAAACAGGAGAACAACGCTGTTCCCTGGCTTTTGTGCCACGCTTATATATTTACTCCCTTTTTTTTTTTTCTTGTGTGGGGCTGAGCGTATAAAGACCTTGAATGATAAAGACAACATCGAGCCCGGGGAGAAACTTGCCATCCCTCTCCATTCCAAATGCTCACAAAAGCTAGCTGTGTGCCTTTCAGATCTGCCTCATTGTTCTGCCTGCATCCCTCTGGACCCAATCCAGCAAGGCTATATCGCCTCGTAGCTCCTAGTGCTCTCTCTCTCTCTCTCTCTCTCCCTCCCTCCCTTCACTTCATCTCTCCTTCACTCCATCTCATCGTCTTTCTCTCTCTCTCTCTCTCTCTAAATATGTATGAGACGTGTGTATGTGTGTGTGTGTGTGTGTCTGTATGTGTGTGTGTGTGTGTGTATGTATGTATGGGTGTAGAGGGTAGTAAAGATAAAATTACCATGCCCAAACTGTTCTCTAAGATACACCTAATGCTTTTTTCATCAATCTATTAATCAGATTTTCATGTTCCGTATGTTTTTTTTTCCATAAGCAACATTAGTATAACTACATACACTTTGCATACATAAATATATTTTCTAGCATACTTGTCCCTCCGCATTTAACATATTATCCCTCTGAAATTTGGTCAGTGATCGACTAATGATGTCGGTACCTCACCGGTAATGAATATCTTGCATTCTGGCGTGTTTCTTTCTGCAGTTTATTTCTGAACCTATTTAGTTTATCAGACCTGTTCAGCTGGTCTCAAAGCAGTGCCTGTTAATTCATGAGACTGTTATATGCATGCACTCTCGAGAAATATGTTGTATATAAGATTTATTTTCATATTCACCTGTTTTTGATAAATAACAGATATTTGGTGACTCAGACTAGTTGTAATAATGAAATAAGGAGGGGAAAAAAACATAGCTTTTCTGACCCTCAAACAAGCAAGTTATATATCTTAACATGAATTTGCTTTACTGTAGCCTATGTTTAACTTTTAACAAGATGGAAAAAAACTGTGCAGAAAGTGGATTAGTTCCCAGCATGCTGCTCACCATTGTTTACAGAAAACAGTCTCGCAGCGGCAGACAAACAGAGATGTCATTGTTTAATGCGCCTTGTGATTAGTTTACTGTCGTCTGATTAGAAATTAATTAAAATGATGAAACGGATCCCGCAGAGGACCGGCGACACTGGCGGGCGGCGGCCCCCCCAGAGACGCGGGGGGAAGCTTGGAGTGCGCCGTGGAGGAGGACGCGTCGCTGCAGGCAGGGCCCGTGCGCGCGGTGGGACGCCTCTCACAGCAATCAGTCCACCGCCTTCTCATGCATCCTAATGAAATCAATAATGGATTGGAAACGGTTGTGTTAATAAGGCCTTTCACATTCGCCCGGCCGCCCGTCCTCCAGCTCTGAGCCCGGGCCTCAGCCTGAGGCTGGCTCAATCTGATTGGACGATGGAGCGGAGACGGGCTCCATCAGAGTCCCTCAATGACGGACCGCTCTGTAATGACCACTCGGTCTGGACGAGGCCTTGTCCTCGGGACAACCCAACCATCATCCTTGATGAAGGTTACTTTGTGCCTTCCTGGTTACCTGTGACAGGAGAGACTTTTTTGGGCTGTGGTTGGGGTTCCACCTATCAGGCCGTGATGTAATATCCCTTGTCCCTCCCCACATCCCCTGCAAACCAGAACCTTTACGCTTCACGATTTGTTTCCAAATAGGAGAACAACGCTGTTCCCTGGCTTTCGTGCCACTTGACAGGACTAGGTGGGTCTGTTGCAAAGCTGGCTCTCTGGTTATCCGGTTAACTTTGAAAAATATCAGGAGGAAATTATCCTTTACTGTTCTGTTTTAGTGTGTTCAACTTACAAAATAATGAAAAATGACTATCTGTCTATGAACGTATGCAGTCTTCTGTGTATTTTTTCACCATGAATGTTTACCCAAATTCGGCTCCAGCTTTATAAACCAGTATCATGGTACACTGCCCTGTAGACTGAAGCCAGGTTGTCATGCATCTGGGATGGGCTATAGCCAAATACAGCCGGAAATGCAACTAAATATCCTGACAGTACATCAAGTTAATTGCATCAGTTGTTTATTTTCTACACCTGTGCAGCAAATAACGTTTGGGGTTCTGCATTTTACAAGTTTTTCCTTTTATAAACATACATGAACATACACCACAACTAACCTCAGAGCAGGCTTTTCAAAGCCTTCTTAACTGCGTGGATCTGAATGGATGGATGGATGAATGAATGAATGAATGAATGAATGAATGAATGAATGAATGAATGAATGAATGAATGAATGAATTATTTAGCATGTTGTTAATAGTTTGGTTTTGGTCTTGTTCACTTGTAGGCTGCTGTACAAATGAAAGACATACGAGGCCTGGCTATTAAATAACAAGGCTGGGCTTATGTAAGCTGAACCACCGCTTGCGTCTTCAGTTCGCTGTTCAATTTCAAATTTCAAATTGATGCACTGCTCAATATGACACGTCAGAAAAACTTGTCTACTTCAAGCGAATAACAGAAAACTGAAGACGCGAGGGGATAGGAACTTTCATGGGTTGTTTATGCTTGCCCATTGGTCAACGTATACCACGTGGTTTGTGCATGTGCGCAGTGGTTCGACTTACATAAGCTCAGCCATGTTATTCTATAGCCACACCTCGTACTTTACGAGGCGAGGAAGATGCTTTCTGACGCACTGAGATGGAGGCCGCCATGGGGAATCCAGAAGAGTTTGAATAAGCTCCTGCTCAATTGTCTCGCTCGTAGTAAACAAGAATATTATATCATGTTGACAAAAGATAAGATCGCTGTTGTAGTGGGAGTACAGGTTGCACCGTAAACGTTTTACAATCATGGCATTTTTGCATTTCATACTTGAATGAACTTGTAATGCTGCTTAATGAATCTCCATCAGCTTGCATTCAGTGACTTTGCAAGTTATTGTTTAGCTGCAGACTGTTAAGATAAAAGCCCTGAATGGCAAATTTCCCTCTCTTTTTGACAAATGTTTGACTATTGCAACATGATGAACTTGTCATAGTGTCAGATTCCATGCAACTCCTCGCAAAACAGAATATCGTCTACACAGGGATCACTCCCAATGATTTTTCAGTGTGTGACACAGAAAGAGACATGCAAAAATTGCACAAAAGAAGTGTGAATCTCTCAGATTCAATTTATATCTTGCTTTAACATTTTGTTGTCTTTGTTAACCGGGCTTTACACATACACAGTCAAAAAAATTAAAACACTACCTTTGAATAAAACATTTTTACATTTCCCTGCTGTCCAGGTTGTCATTTGCTAGATGTACAGAACAATATACTGTGTTTACATAAAACTCAAGGTTTTGATGTATGATAGTTCAGGTTTAGGGACCGGTAAAATTTATAGAAATTCAAGAGTAATATTTATCTCTAGCTGGTATCAGTACCTTAGCTTTTATTGTGTTTGTTTTTTTTTTTAATTCCTCATTTAAACATGTTTATCTACAGCAGATATAACAGGTACTATAGCTTGCATGGATGGTGGCAATTCTATGCCCTTACTAGTTGGCAGAGAGTGTTTATAAGTGGTAAAGATGGATTTATCACTGTAATTGAGGTTTGAGGATTCAGGGAGTTGAGGGACCAGTGAATTGTGGCTCTCCTCTGAATATCCCCAGTTTATGAAGCTTATCTGGTTAAAGGGGATTTCCTTACAGTAGGGCTACTCTTGCATGTATCCGTGCCCACTTAATCAAACAAAATTCAGTCAAGGACTCTGTCCCCACCCCAGATCCAACCCATCCTCTCCATTGGGTCAACCCACACCACGACTGTTTGGCCAGCCAATGATCTTAGTGTCATGCTTTTCGCTTGGCGGTATGCACTCCAGTGTGTATGTGTGTGTGTGTGTGTGTGTGTGTGTGTGTGTGTGTGCTTGCATGTATGTGTGTGCATGTATGTTTGTCTATATGTGTGTGGATGTGCTTGTGTGTGTGTGTGTGAGTGCATGTGTGCTTGAGTGTGTGTTTGTGTGCATGCATGTGTGCCTGTGTGAACGTGTGAGCATGTGTATTTGTATGCATTTTCCGCTGTGTGTGTTTGCGTGTGTGTGTCTGTGTGTATGTGCCCCTGTGTGTGTGCGTGCGTGTGTGTGTGTGTGTGTGGTGGTGGTGGCGGCGGTTGGGTGGGGGGGTAGAGTTTCCATAGCAATGAGGCCCAGAGTGCTCTTGGAAGGCTAATTGGTATGCATCTCCTGGCCAGCCTTATTGTGCCCCTGCTAATCACAGGCTTCTCGCGGTAATAAGGACGGAGTCCTGGAGAAATGTCCTGCCTTGGTGGGGCTTTTTTTCCATTCTTTCTTTCTTTCTTTCTTTCTTTCTTTCTTTCTTTCTTTGTTTTTTTTTTTTTTTTAGCTCCTCCCTGGCAGGTGTGAGTGTGTGTGAGAGGTTCGGAAACCGGGCAGACAGGAGTCTGACTGGCAGGAAGGTGGTGCTGCTGTTGGGAGGGGGATGGATGGGGGGGTGGGTGTTGGAGGTGGGGGGGCAGGGAAAGGCTTGTAGCAGCTACATTCACAGACTGCGGCGTTTGCCAGTCCTGGGCATGCCGAGTCGCCAGCCCCTTGGGTGGGCGCCAGTAAACACACCTGCTGCTTCTGGGAGGAACTTTCTGGAAGCAAGAACTCACTTCCAAACAACAAGACTGTATCCCTGACAAAAAAAAGAGATGGAAGGGGGTGCTCAAGATATGATTAACATCAAGATATAAATGGACAGGAAGAGAACGAAAAAGTTTTATTTGTGAGTAAAGTATTACAGAGTAATGACACATTCATACTTCGGGGGGCGGGTTACATGCTTTGTCAAAGGTTCATCCTCCCCCCCCCCCTTTTCCCAACCCCCCAACCTTCTCTTTGTAACCCGTCTATTTAATGAGGTTCCCTATCCAGGCTTGCATGTAAAAACTAATTGAGAAATGCTTTAAATAATTTCTAATTAGCACAAGTGTAATAATAATTGGCTGGATAATCTGAGGGGTAATTAGCGGGGGTTTTTTCGTGTGTGTGTGAGCGTGGCCCCGCCTGAATGAGCTCCACAGGGTCCTGATGCTGCCCCGGCCACTCGAGGGGTTCCCCTGGTGAGGAGAGGGCAGACAGAGCCATCTTTGTTCTGTGTCCCGTTCCGTGGGTGGCCCCTTCCCTGCCAGAAAGACCCATTTGTTTCTTCGCTCTTATTGAAATAAACAGCTCCCCTGTTTTTTTTTTTTTTTTTTTTTAAAAGCCTTCCCTCACTCCCACCCTCCACCTCGGCTTTCGCTCCTCCTCGCCTCCTCCTCCTCCTCCTCCTCCTCCTCCCCCTCCACCCTTAGAGATGTGTTTTTTTGTCCAGGTTGCCGTAGGGACGCCTGGTTTGACACCTGCCTGAGAGCATCGTTGACTTCCCATCCCCCCGCCAGCACCAAAAATAGAACCCACCTGACAAAAAGCTAAGTGTTTGTTTCCACCCTCTTTTTTTGCCCAGAAGGACATCTCTAGAATATTCTACTGGAAAGAGTTTAGATTTTCTCCAGCCCCATTTTCTGTGCTCTACACTTTAATTTAAGGCACAGTGTTTCTCATAATGGCAAAAGGCCTTTGGCTCCTATCTTTCACATTGAGCACTTGTTAATCAGAGCTGTTCATTACCAAATAGCTTGCATCAAAGGCAAAGATCACCTCTTTTCTTGAAGGAGGAGGTTTGAAGTCTGAGAACAGAGGATTGGCTGTATTAAACTCAGAATGTTTGAGATTAAAGATCTAATGATATGCATGCATGTACATGCAAATTACATACAGACAGAATGAGAAGGATAGGTTAACAACAGGAAGTGTTAATGTAAGTTATCCTATATGTTGTCTTTCATGCTGTATTTGCTATTCTGAAGGAATCTGGAAAACAATTTTGAGACCACGGATGATAGACAGGACTTTGCTACATTTATGTTTTTTATTTTTTTTCCACTGAGATCTGGATCTAAATAACTCAACTAGTGTCACAACCACGAGCAATCCAGTGGTCAGTATGAGACTGCAACTGTTCACAGCCCAGTGCTGAGCACTACCTTAATAGTAACAACAGGTACAAGGACTGTCATTGGCTAGGGCTTGATCCATTCTAACCAAGCACTATCCATGGAATCCTCGGTGTATCGTTGGCTCTCACAGCTGTTTGGCCACTCTGAAATGTCAGTCTCACGCAAACTTGATACTGATTAAATGCTGACCTGCAGGGAGGCCATTGGTTAAATAATTATTGGGTTTTTTACCTGTTGGAGGTTCAAAGTTACGAGTGAGGTCTTGATGGTGTAACATTGTGAAAACTGGTGAAACTGTCATCTATTTATGTCACCATGAACAAGGGTTTCAACTAAGCCCTTAAATCATTTAGTTCTCGCCGTACCTTCAGAGTTGTGAGCGCTGAGGGTTGCTACGTCTCCCGCCTGTACACAATTCACACTCTCAGAGTCTTAGGGGGAAGAACACTCAGTACTTATTAAAGTGTTGCCGTTCAGCCAATTTAAGGTATTAAAAGCATGGCAAAAAAAATCCTCCATAGAGGAAAAAATTTGCTTCTATAGAAATTGCAGTCTGCAATCATAGTTGTCTGTGGGAATTGAGCACAGTTTCATGGAGGGGAAATCACAGACGTAATGGTAAAGTGTGTTGACAGGTATGATCCTTCTGAGACACCCGTTACATATGTTTTTTTTAACATGTTTTCCTGCATGACTAGACTTTGCGAAACTCAATGACAGTCGGCTAAGGTTAGGTGGGAAAAATACTATGTATAACTGTATTTTTTGCATGTTAATATTTATATGTGATTCAGAGGACCCTATGCTGGTGGTCAGGGGCCCCTGAAAATGTTAATCAGTGTCATCAATAGGCAACGGAGCTTGGTGTCATATAATTTCACTGGGGTGAGGATTCCTGGCTGTGGGTCTATCAGTGTTCACAATTATCCAATCACAACCATCGTCTTTTCCCATCCCTGAGAGAAACAAACGTCACACGTCACCATGGATATGAATTTGCCCACCTGACATTAGAAAAGTGTAAATCAGCCGACTGCTAATTTTCCACAGTGCTAGCTACTAGCTAATCCAACGCAATCACTGGGTTAGAGGACTGTTCGGCTATCTTTGGTTGCTTGCAGTTATCTGGTTTACCACAGGGGGCGCTACATAGTAAATAGCTGAGTCTATGCTAAAGCACACTGTGTGGGACTTAAGACCACAGTTAGCACAGACACAATCCAGAATTTACCCTGGGACTGTAATTATCCAGATTCACCACTCAGGAACCCATTGATGATGGGTTTTTTCCCCTCCCACATGCAGAGAATTAACTGGGAGAGGCTGAGAGTCTGAGGTAATTGAGATATATGATGCATGCAGTTCCGCCCCGGCGTAGACGCTAAAAGCCGTTCCTCTCCCCCCTCATCCTTCCCTGCTGTGATTATTGAGCGGCGCCCCTTCGTCCCGCTCCCCACGATCTCCTCCTCTCCTTCGTCCTCCGCCACGAGAGTCTTTCAGGCCCCTTTCTCCCTCTTTCCCCCAAGTGGCCATTCACGGGGCGCCTGGAGCCGATTTCCACGACGCCCTGCCGCTCCTGAAACATGTACTTTAGGTAGGCCTGCCCGCTCGTTATTTAATATGTAAAATGACAAACAAACACAAAAGACGCAAAGATTCTCGCCCCTGAGGTTGTCGAACTCGGGTTACGCCTTTGATGATTCTGATGATCAACTAGTCACGACGATGAAGACCTTTCCTGGGTTACATCTGGAAAGGGTGATGACATTTGAGGCATGTTTCTGAAATTCACACTTTTATTCAAACTCTCTTTCTCGTTCCGATAACCACAGTCTTCCCTCTCTAGTTCCTCTCTTTCTACATCGATGTTCACCTCATTTTCTGTTGCTTCAAGAAATGTTGGGCAGGATCAGCTTTGAAAACCACCATTTTTTTTCTTCACCACAACATGGTATATATATACATGGTATTTACAATTTTATGTCATCTCGTCTCTCCACTTCTGTTGAAACAATCCAAATTGTATTAGTCTCCATAGTTTAAGTCACTGTGTTATAGTCTAAGCGTTTCTTACAACTCAACTATCAATTGCTCTGATTAATGTTTGGAAGAAAACGTGCCAGTTATTTGAAATGTACTGTGACCTCACATTTGGCATCTTAGTGATGCTTGTATAAAATATACAGTACCTGTTTTTGTAAGTGATTAGTTAATTCTGCTTTGTTTAATTGATATTAATTTGCATATTTTAAACGTCTGCTTTGATGGGTTTGCATTTTCTCTCAGGCATAAAACTAGCTCATGTTCACAGTGGTCATCAAAATGTGTACGGGATCTCCAAGAAACTATATGAGACAGGCACGAGACCGTACTCCGCCGTTACACATCCAGGGTTTTTCATTTTTGAGTCTGTCAGTTACCGTGACCATATTGGGTGCTTTCGATTGCGATATGACGTCCGGCCGCGGTCTGTTCGGGGAGCAGTGGCCGAGCAGGCCGCTCGTCCCAGCCTGTCTGTAAGATATGCTAACATATATAAAGGTACGGCCGTTCCCCTGGCCTTTCCCTGACATTTACAGCGGCTGTACAAGGACATGCCCTTTTCTTTCTTTCCCCATTTTTCCGGGCTAATCAGGTGGCTTGAAAAGAAGGCCGATAAGGCCATTGTTTGAGTTGACAATGTCTTGATAATACGGCCTGAGAAGATCACAGCCAGGCGCTCCCCTTTTCAAACCAGCGAGCCACCAGAGAGAACTCATTACTTCAGTGCATCTGGGTTAATGAGCTCACCCAAACTCCACTAAAGAATAAAAGAAAAAAAAAGAACTACATCTGTATTTGTCGCACAAGGGTTTAAAAAAAAAAAAACATCGTTGAAGGCTCCGGAATAATTATCGCCGCTAATGGATTTCATCCTCGCGCCGGGTGGTAACAGATTATAGGATTTATTCGCTCACCTCTTCTCCTGTACTTTGGACGCACTGAACCATTTCATTTCCATCGCTTTTATTTACCTCTGTACTTATTAAATTAAATAATTTATGATGCCTCTTACGGATCCCTCCATTTACTTTAGAAGTGTGTCTCTCGAGAGTTAAAGCTGTAACTAACTGAATGTAACAAATCTTAACTTGCTGAAAGAAAGAACTTCAATGTATTAAGTCAGTGAGGGACTTTTTTCCCTTTTTTGTACGGAGCTGAAATGACTGGATCTACCTCCACAGACAACGAGCAATGAATGATATTTGATTTGGGGTCTTTCCAAATGGCAAAACAAACACAAACCGAAAGATATATCAAATGGCACGGCGTACAGTACAGTAGCCACGGTCTTCATTCCTCTCTCTCCGGGCTGAGGTACAGTCACGTGTTGGATTACTGGTGGTGATAAAAGTGTCAACACAAAAGGCCACTGGTTTATTCTGGGTGATATCTGAAATGAGTGTAGGATCACAGGGGACCTGAGGGAGGGACGCTTTATCACTCTGTTTCTCTTTTCTCTTCCCCCCATTCCAGATGGGAATCTGCTTGTGTCTGCAGCTGCGGATGTTATGCTATATGTGAGTGTCCAAAAAGGGCTCTACCACCGTGACATCAGTATCACATAAGCCTGTTAGCCTTAAGCATTTTTTAATCTTTCCAATTTGTAGTTGTCTTTGTATGCAAACATTTTAAGGATGTATTCTAAAAACAAT
Organism: Albula goreensis; assembly: GCA_022829145.1. NCBI lineage: Eukaryota > Metazoa > Chordata > Actinopteri > Albuliformes > Albulidae > Albula > Albula goreensis. Next base: position 22,757,335 of record CM040761.1, read on the forward strand.
CATTTCAACACTGGGATAGTGCAGGGACATTTAATTTTTAGAATTTCACAAGTGTGGACGTGTTTGAATATGAGACCTGTTTGAATATGAGAACCATCGAAAAAGGACTGTGGTGTTCTACTCATTTTTAAGTATAAATTGTTTTCTTATGACAATGAATTCAGGTGCTTTTGAGCACCAATGTGTTCAGTGGTATAAACCCTGAGCCTTTGCTCTCAGCAGGGAGACTGAGGAGTAAGCTTTTGAAAATAAACACAGATTATTAAAATGGTCAATAGGGGGAGCTCTGCACCCCTGCAAGAAAAGAGTTACTTAGGGAGACAGAGAGCCAGGCTGCACAAAAAAAAAATGATATTAGGAAGAGTGTGCGCTTATGAGTGAGCGTACGAGTTTGTACATTTATACACCCTTTCCTTGTAAATATGTTTGTGTATAAAGTTCAGAAAAAAAGTGGTTGAGATATCAGCTCTTGAAAAGCTTTACTGATTCACGGCCTGTTCTCCCTGAGACGGCGCAAACAGAGGGGAAGTCTTAATGAGAGGAGCATGTGCCCGTTTCCTCCAGGCAGCGCAAACCGCCCCAAGTGTTCTGAGTGGAACAGACCTTTCCATCGCCCGTTCCCGCTGTCTGCTCAACTTCCTGTGCGGGTATTCATTAGGGAACCAGGAAGGCGCGCGTGTGCGGGGACGTAGGTGCTCTCTAAGTAAACACGCGGCACTCAGAGAGCACCGCGGGGTCCTCTGTGAAAGCCTCAAAACCTTGGCAAGGTGACGGGGCTCTGCAGGCATATGTAATTGGGCCTCGCAAAAGCATTTACATGGCCTGTCACAATGCAAGCCAAATGCTCTGGGCTACGCTCAGTCCCAGCACATTCAGCCTCCGTAGGAGCAAATACAATTCTGTCAGAGCAGGCTTTACGTTAAAACATATACATTTCTTGGTTGTTGTATTTTATTGAAGACAAGCAAGCATGCCCTTTAGAAGCGGTACTTTTATTTACTAAATAGAATAGCATATGTTCTCAAAATGACTTTTCTGATTGAGGTCCATTCTCATTGAATTGCAAATACCCTAACAGAACTCAGGTTATTTGTTTGGTTCCTGGCCTAAGTTTCTTTAATGGCATAAGTAATTCAATGAAAACAGACTTTACATTACAACATGATGTTCCCTGAGTGTGTAATTGTTTTTATTAGATATTTCCTTTGTAAAATGTGCATTTAATTTTAAAACAGGAGAGCAAATGCACTTACAACCAGTCCATGTTTTAATATTTAATTGCATATGCCCATAAAGTTTCATTCTTTCAATACATCAAGGTGTGACAAGTCATATGAGACAAAATAAATCTTCCTTTTTAATGTTTGCTTTAGATTGGAGGCTCATTGCTTGAATTTCACTGCTGGAAATGGTGTGATGTAGTGAGTGCAGGGCATGCCGTGTTTGAATACATAACTACTCCAGCTATCTCATACTACACAAACGATTGTGTGCAACACAGCTGTATCCATAAGATTCAATTTGCTTGTATTCATATCAAATATTATAATTACCCGAGTCATACATAGCCAGGCTGTCCAACATGTATTTGCTATGGATTCATAACTCTAAAACAGTGGTCCTCCATCGATTTAATCTACTTCAGTCACATTGAATGCGTCTGTGTTGCTTTAGCGCGGTCACTGTGAATAATAGAGAGAATGGGCTCAGAAAATGATCCAAATAGGAAGGTAATGGAGACGTTTTAAGATCCGTCCACGTCGGTGAGTGTGCCTCTGTGATCAAACGGCACACAAAGAGAGAGATCTGAGACAGGCCCACATACACTGGAGATATAGGGCAAAGATAGGAGATGTTATTACATTATAACGTGACACGTTTGCTAACCAAACCTTTATTCCTGGATAAAAGTATTTCATGGGACATTCTCATTCTGAGATGGGTAAGCCCATTTACTCTGTCTTTCATCCTGTAAACCTCTGGACCTGACCTGAACAAATTAAATATAAAAAACACGCAGTCACCTTATACATTAGTTACATGACATAGGGTGGTTGCACATTTAACCCACTAGTTAGATGAAATTTATGCTTATTGATACTCCATCTGCCATTATGTTTTTATTTAATTATAGTATTAATTGTTTATTGGAGTGCCATTGCTGTTGGTGTTTGCTGGGCCACTTGCTTGACCTTTGACCTTTAGTTTGACCTTTAGGCCATGCCTATCGCTGGTTAGGAGTCTGTATTTGCAGATCTGTATCTATCAGTATCATTTTCAGGGGCTTACCCATTCGCCATTGTGATACTGATTGTCTTATTTTTTTTCATAAATTATACATTTTTTATTTCATATATTAATTTGATGATGTTAAACAACTAAATCAGACTCTCATACCTACATCATGAAAACAAACGGCATCAGGTCATGGTTCAAAGATTCTTTTACTGTATGTGGAAAGATTAGTTTATTTCACGTACTGTATAACATGAAAACAGTATGTAAATATTTTATACAGAGTATTTTTGCCATTTTGGTACTTTTTATTATTGAAATGTCTTCATGCTTCCAGTATGAGTCTGGTACAGTGCAGTGCATTCATGGAGGCCAAACAGAAATCTCCATGTCTCGGCCGTTCTCTTCTCTAGCTGTTCTCTCAGGTTCCCCACCAGGGGAAGGAACTCTGGGGGGGTCTTTTGGATGGTAAGGGGGTGTCCCATTTCAGTGGACCCCTGTTCAGACAAGCAGCATGGCCTCAGGTCACTTTTCGGCACAATATGGGGTTCAGTACGCTGCATGAGGTGCAACTTGTAAGCGATAATTCGTCGCTGAAATGTCCTCTTAGTGCCTCGGTCCCTTGGCCCTCGGTGCACGCTACGAGCAGCGCTAAAAGCATTATATAGATATCAAAGCGCGCATATTTTTTCAGGGCGGAGGGAATTTCAGGAGTCTCTGTCAGTATTTCAGTTCAGGGGGTCTTTTTCACCACAAGGCCTCCTGCAATCGCCACCTCAATAGAACATAATGCATTAGTACGTGGAGTCATGCCTGTATTATACTAGCACTGTTTCATCAGCCTTGAGCGATATAGCTGTTTTCAAGATGTGTAGCGACATAGTATATATGTCTATATGTTTTATATTTACATAGGTCACAGTATTCACAAGGTTGATTAATCTGGATTTGTGAAACTAAACTATGTAATTTATGAGAATAGGACATATTTTCCACATTTTGGTTAGGCATGCCCTAGAGTGTTGACCTCTCCAGTCTGAGAAATGCTGCTGTAGAAAGTTTATGTGAGAAAATTAAAAAGTAATAAAATAAAAAACATTTTTTTTAAAAAACTTTTGAACACACGTCTGAGTTAACATTTGATTTATGAAAAAGAACAGAATGAACTAATGTGTGTATCAATTGTATTTGAGTTAAATTAAAAGAAAAATCAAAGGTGTGTGCTTAAGCACTCTTTCTCGCTACATATGTATTTTATTTTTTTAAATTCTTAGGAAAAAAAAATGTGCTAACCTGCCAGAATAATGTGCTGAAAACAGGAGAAGTGTCACTTAAATTTGGAGGAGAGGCTTAGTCGTAATTGAAGCTCAGAATCTTAATACTATTACAGATCTTGGCTGCTTTTAAAGGTTCTATCAGGAGGGTTATAATGCATTTTGAAATGTACCTGATTGCCCGTAACTCCCTAAACGTATCGGTACTCCATATAATGATTCCCCTGAACCGGCTTGGTCAGGCGTATTTTGCATCATTTCTATGTAAATAGTACACTCCAAAATTGCTGTAATACAGGATGAAAGTGCGAAATTGCTCTCGCATTACACGTTTCCGGCACTTAAAATTCGGGCTGGACCTGGATATTGGAATCACTTTGCGTTATTAGCGCTGTTTCTGATTGGTCACGAGGCCCAGGGGGAATCTCTCCCATGAAGTGATAAACGGAGGGAGAATTACGACTGAACTGTGCGAGGCGGTTTTAAACACACTCAGAAAGCTTCTCACATTACACATCCCACATGATAGCCTCGGAAAAACTTCCAGCCGGCTCTACCTGTCAATCAAAAAACACGGTGGGGTTAGCACTCAGGTTGCGTGGTGTAAGTGTGTGTGTGTTTGTGTGTGTGAGTGTGCGTGTGTGTGTGTGTGTGTGTGTGTGTGTGTGTGTGTGTGTGTGTGTGTGTGTGTGTGTGTGTGTGTGTGTGTGCTGCTGTGCTTGTGTGTGGTGTACAGGTGCCCCTGAGTTTATGGTGATTTGCTGTAACAGAGGCCTACAGCATGGAAACACACAGGGTACATTAGTTGCCCCCCTACCCCAACCCCACACCCCCCCTCCACCCCCCACCTCAGATAAAACCCACCATCATTCACTGTCCTTTTTTCTTTTCTACTGCTGAATAAGAATTCTGAGGGCAAAAAGACAGAGACATCTTGTTTTAGGGGTTATTGATTGTGATTGTTAAGAAAAGGTCTCAGAGCTTGTACGAAAAGGTTTTTCTGAAACACACGCACACACACACACACACACACACACACACACACAGGAGTGCTGCCAAAAATCCTGGGCCACATGAAAAAGGTATGACAACCCCCTAAAATATTGTAACATGGATGAGCATTTTGGGGCACCCATCCACAGTCCTGGGCCCCCTGAATCATTTAGGGTTTTCACCCAGTTTTGGCACTCCACACACACACACACACACACACACACGGACACACACACACGCAGCACACACAGGGTGGCTGAATAAGGCCCATGTCTGTCTCTCTTGGTTTCTTGACCTTGATCCTTGATTAATCCCAGAGGAAAGTCGGCTGATGTTATTAGCCTTATTTAGGGAGCTTTACTATAATATCTACAGAGGAATTAAAGTCTCCCCCAGTCATCCGCACAGCGTGCCATGTATTGTTTCACAGATAAAGGGGGGGAAGTAAGTCTTTTGTGCCTATCCAGACTGTATCTGTCAGCCAGTCAGAAGGTGAATGGCATTTCTGTATTCGAAGTGTGCTGGAGATATCTGTCTTCATTTTGTGCATGTGGTGTGTTACTGTTTACTTCGCTTGTGTGTGAATTAAACTGGATTAATAATGTGTTTTTTTTTCATCAAAGAGTTAAATCCAGGAATTACTTCAAAAGACATAATATCATAGAATGCTTCACAAAAGGGGCTGATGGGAAATGAAGTCCAGATCTTCTGTTTAAAAATATTGCATAATATTGTGTTGGATTCGGCTTCTCCTGGCTACAATATCATCCTTCTCCCTTAGAGGAAGGAGTGAATAATATATGTGAATTTTCAAAACTATAAGTAAAAACTGTACAAATAGTGACCAAGAATGGGAATCAAAACAATTTAGTGCTTTAAAACCATTTGGTGTTGGAAACAAAGATCTTGAAATATTTTAGTTCATTATAGAATTGGGAACAATAGTGAAATGGAGCAAGCACATTTTATGCATGCGGTTCTCAATTAATATATCTATAATAGATGAAATAATCCCACCGTAGAATCAGCATTATTTACTTTGCAAGCATCAAGCTGTTTGCAGTTACACTACAGGTATCCTGCGATGTCGCATTGAAACAGCCCTGTGGCACTGAAACAAACTGTTTGATTGATGAGGCCATGCTTGGTCTGCTCTGCCATTGCTGGGCCATTGACGGCGATATCCCAAACGCGTCAATATTATAATACACACAAATGTATTGGAATATAATAGCAATGTGAATGGAAGAGGAATCATGCTTCTGTGTTTTCATATTTTCCTTGTTTAAAATCTAATTGTCATGCTTCCTCATAGACCTCCTTTTTAATTAGAGATGAAAGACCTGCCAATTGCAATTAGATGGGTTCATTCAACCATTCTGAAACTGGCAAATAGTCAGGACTCTAAATAAACTGGATCATTTTTTAAATAAACCTTATTAGTTTTTTTGTTATTTTAATTCTGGATATATTTGACTTTTGTGCTCACTTTTTTTTTCTTTTTAATTGCTGGCTGTTGTGTTGCTTGCATCCATTGACTGCTTGTTGCCATTTTGAATTTGTGCTTTTTGATCAAATTAAAGCATTTATCTGTCTCAAAATGCATATGCAATAACTAAGTATTCACACTCCTTTATTATTTCTTTTGAAAATTGCTGCAATCTCTGAAAAAATACCACATTAAATCTTCAATTTGCTATATTGTTCCACCATCCCATTCATTGCTAGTTTGTCTCTTTTGTGTAATTTAATTACTGTATATTCATTACTATATAAACAGGCCACAGGATAATTAGTCTTATATTTTGCCCTGCCCCAGTAAACCCCAACTCTAATCATAAACCGTAGGCTAACTGTGTAGAGAAGCAATTCATACTGGCATTAAAAAAAATCAAGCTTATTTTTTTATTGCTTTTATTTACTGCATACATATAGCATTTGTAAAACATATTGATATTAAATCACAATAATAATGTATGATACCACCAATATTATTGTTTTTGTTTTTGATTCCTTTTTTTTATGAAGAGGGAAAAATGCAGTGTGTACAGTGAGCCTGAATAGGTTGCTGAGTAGGAAAAAAAGAGAACAGAAATAAAATAAGGGAGGGGGACTGAAAGCAAGTAGAAGGCTGTAATAACGATACGGTGAATAACCGGGATCAGGACGGGCGAGTACAGTAGGACGCTCTCGCTGGAGTGCCGGTGACACAGAAAGATTAGCTATGAGAAGCACTTACAGTACGCGCCGGTAATTTAGGTAATTTTATCGCGGGGTTTGTCGATCCTGAAATTATGGCGACACTGTCTTTGTGTGCTATGTAATTTCGCTGTTTCTCACTCTGTGATTGAAGTGAAATGGAAGCGACCGGCCTCTCTGTGTTTTTTTCTTTCAGAGAGAATGGCAGCTGCTCTCTGTTTTTCTTTTTCTTTTTTTCCCTACCTTTTCAGTCTCGGTATATAAAGCAGTGGCTTTACTGGCGAGGGGAAGTTTAAAAGATTGAATACTGGTCATGTATTTCTGTTCCAGTTATATGTGACTGTTTCACATGTGCGGAAAAGACTGGGCTCGTGAACACAACCAAATAAAATTGAGACCTTTGTCTGGGCAATATAACATTAAAAATTAGACATTTGAACACAAATTTTCAGTCATATAACACCATTTCAGTAAGAGGTTTGAATGATTTATCTCAGGCATTTTTTATTTGAAGGACAATTTCAGTTTTTCCTTTCTTGAATGTGAAGAATTGAAAGCAATTTATGGTACTAAAAAGAAATTACATGTTAGGTCACTTGTTTTTTGAGTATTCCTCAAATTTTTCCACATTTACCTGACCAATAATCTAAAATCCAGCCAGGGTAAAAATTCTTTAATCAAAAGTAATTAAAAGCAGTCAATAGAGCACAGCTGTTAGTGTGACTTGAATTTCAAGCTACTAAAAATTGTTAAATAAATTTGCAAGTTTGACTGCATATATAACATTTTGTCTGATTCTCCATGGTAACAAAACTTGAATAAATCAAAAACAGCATAATATTTGGGGAAAATTATAAGCAAATTTTATCCTTCCAAGCAATGTGTTCATCACAAACGACATATTTGTATGGACCGTATGCTATGTCAAAACACTGTCCATGGAATTCATTTAAAATGCAGATTAATATTACTACATTACATGTCCCAAATCAGGTGATTTTTTTAAGGCTGTGAAATGGTTGATCTTTCTAGGATAAGATGCACAATAGCATTACAAGACCCCCCCCCCCTTCATCTCGGTCTCATAAAAACCCAAAAATGACACAATGGTAATTGACATATGTGCACAGTGCATTCACATATGGTTGAAATCCTCCCCAGATCTGTGCAAGCTTGTTCAGCTGATGCCATTGTGACCAAGATTTAGCCTCTGTTCTTGCATCATTAGGAAAATTATTGAGCTATTGTAGTTTTTTTTAAACGTACATTGTTCTTTGTCATAAATTATAATTGGTGGTAATTCCTGAAAAAGGAACATTTCAGAGTGAATATTAAATCAGACCCTTTTTTTTTGTAAATTATATTTAAGGTATTATATTCTCTTGAGGGCACGTTATCTCTTTCAGTGGTTGCAAATCCTGTGTGCATTTTATGAAATGTGTAAGTAAAGGCCTGCATGAAGATTATTTCTGAAAGAATGGGAATCAGTGGCCGAGGCATCTTTACATGTGTCCTTTTTTACAGCTCTGTAAACTACACTGTCTTTCAGCTCTCTTCCTTTGGATAACGTAATTAGTTTTCATTGCAAAACGTACACTGCAGAGTATAAGATGGTTTAGCTGGTAACAAATGACGGTGTAAATCTGCTGTGATTATAGCCAAACTGTTAAGGCCCTGTTGAAGGGTTTGAAAAGGCAGCAACAAATAGCTTTTCTATTTACCATGGAGACTGGAGTCTGTGTTCTTCGTTTCTCTGGTAACCAAAGCCTTTCTCCATTGCTTTAGCTATTGAACTCCCCAGTATAGACAAAAGAATGGTCTGTGCTAGTAATTTCTTATCTGAAAAATCCCATTATGCCCGGGTTTTTTTTTTTTTTTTTTTTTTTACTGTAGCCCACACAAAAGTGGGGGGAAATAATTTACATCCAGCCATATTGACAGGGCCTAGGGCCCACCTCTTCCTGCTTTCTGAATCATTTCAGCAAATGGACAAGACAAATGAAACCATATTAGATACAATACCCTCTGAATGTATTAGAATCCAACCAAGGCTTACCCACTCAGAAACGAGAATGCAGCAGAACACAGAAGAAGAAGAAGAAGAAGGAAAAAGAAAGAAAAAAAAGACAGGAACATGCACAAACACACCATCTTCTGCAGGAAAGATCCTCAGCGTAGAGCACTCTGGGTGTACTTTGTTAAGTGGGTGCATTTCAGCTGAAAGCAGGAAATTAAAACGCACAAAGACAGGCAGAATGATCCAGTGTGTTTTCGGTGGCAGTTAACAGTAATGTGCGGTTGAATATACGTTCATTTTGCAGGTGTTTTGCAAGACAAATCGATGCATTTATGACATATATGTCCATTTTTGTAGTGGTTGGTAATCTGCATATGGCTTTGCTTCCTAATGGCCATTTTCCACTAATTTAAATTATTTACATGTAAGACTTTTCTAAAATATGCTGAACATGATTCTAGAATTCTCAAATGGCCATCAGGCACACAAAATACATAACATCTAAAATATTTAAGTGTTAAAAGTAAAGTTTTTTAAAAATTAAACCCAGCCCTGAGTTGTGCTGTATGTCACCGACCCTTTTGAGACTTGTGATTTTGTCCATTCACGTTTTGAGGAAAGTTAATAAACCGCAAGCAGATTTAGCCTATATTTAATAACTCAACTAAAAGTGTATAACTATGAAAGGAAGTGTCATTTTTGATGCACACGACCAGTTTGGCTTGTTGAGTTTGGTGAATGAAGAAATCGCAAAACTATAAAAAAAAATACTTTCATTTAAATATGAGATCTGAGTATAAGTTAAAGAAAAGTATTGATTTAATCCATGCCATAGTCAAATCAGCGCAACTGACTGAACTGCTTATGTCATAGACCTTCGGTCTTCTAGATACAGACTGAACCCCTGAACTGGGGTTTTCAGATAATCTAATCGTCTGTATCCCTGCAGCCACTGGATCGCGGATCAGAGAGAACGGAAAGTTTGGTCATATCAGCAGCAGTGAACTGTTGTGCTGTTCTGTCTCATTCTGCAGGTAGGATGACAGCCATAAGGAGAGCAGTTTGCCTGTGGAAACTGGAGACACAATGTCTCTACAATCACATTGCATTGAGGTTAGAGGAATGTCTGTGTGAATGGACACTTTGTTTATTAACCATTATTCATAATCACATTCTCTCTCTCTCTCTCTCTCTCTCTCTCTCTCTCTCTCTCTCTCTCTCTCTCTCTCTCTCACTCCCTCACTCTCCCCTTCCATATATCTGTGCACATTAATTTAAATAAAATTATCACATAAAGAAAAAGATTTTAATAAATACATTTTTTGTAGCCTTTAATTGAGTAGATGCATTCAGGCAATGGAAGGTAGGTTAAAACTTATGGCATAGCCCTGTATGCAGTAAAGCAGGCTTAGGGCCAGCAATATGGATCATATATGCGGCGCAGTGTCTGTGGCTAAGTCAGTGTAAGGGGGCTGCATGTGACTGCATGTGTTTAACAACTGGAGATCAATGCGGCTCCTTTGCTGTGTTCTCCACTCTGGGGGGGGTGGGACTGAAGGACTGGGACTGAGAGAATCAAGTGACCGTGGAATAGATCTCAAATTGAGTTCTGCCCAAATCCCACATGAGCACCCATCATCCCTGCCCCCCCACCCCTGCCCCCCCCCTTTCAACCAGCCTTGAATTGATGTGACATTTTGACGTCATTGTTAGCATCTCCATTTTGTAAGTTGCCCCCCAACCCCCTCCCCCACAAAATTGGCTAAACTTGACTATCCCCCACCCCCCACCAAAAAAAAAAAAAAAAAATACAGGTGAATTCAACCTTATCTCCCCCCCATTCCTTTACCATAAGTGCATGCAGATTAGCCCGCTAGTGGCACATTTGCTCTCTGAAATCAGCTTTTCCAGGCAAATTGAGACGTATAGAATTTTCCATTGAAATGAGTGATTTGATGTGAATGGAGGAGGCCGTGTGTGTGGTAAATCAGTCCTGACAGGCGAACGGGGGGATTGACAGACCACTGTAATCACCGCAGACATCCACTGGAGTTATTGATCCAGAGCCGTCATAATCCCCTTCACATAACGCAAGCAATTTCATGTAATACTCATAATAGCAGTGCATTCAAACTCAAGTAGCCATCAGGGGCTCTGTATCTAATAGGGAGGGGAAGGCCCAACCCAAGGACCATGGGCAGGGACACAAATACACCCATCGCTTCCTTTGATTCCACTCTCGTTTCTTGATAAGGCCCAGTTAAAAAAAAATTAATAAATAAACTGCCTTTTTCCAAAATAAACATTTCAAATAAAATGAGATTAATTGCCCGGGCCCCGAAAGTCCTTTTCTCAACATGAAAACATAAAGCCGTCGACAATCACAAGACAAAAAAAAAATGGGGTACCTGTGAATAGTAGTTTTACTGTTGCTTTGTCGCTGAGCCATGAAGGTGATTTTTTTTGATGGAGCTTTGTGGATAAACAGAACAGCAGACAACGTTACTCTCAAAGTTTTGTAGTGTGGAGCATCAAGTCTTTGGTTCTTCCCTTCTCATTTAACTTTTTTAAATTGTTGTAATTAGTTTCAATGCAAAGGGGAAAACTTAAAAACTCAAACTGCAGAAGAGAGTAAACAAACAATCAACTTACTGTTAATGAAGAAAAGAACAGCAGTGGAGCACATTATTGGTCTTTTTTGCCTTACATCTCCATTGAACCTCATCAGCCGGTCCAGGTTACCCATAGTATGGACATGCCCTGTGAAAAACAATGCTTGTTTCGTCTCCTTAATAATACTACAGTCAGTGTAAAATAGGTTTAACCATGCTGTCTCTCCTGTCATTTATCAGTCATTTATCTAGCAGTGATCTTTACACCAAGACACACACACCAAGATGCACACGCACACGCACATGCAGACACACACAAACACTCTCACACAAACACATCTTACATGCATTTCTTACATACTATAAATATGTGTGTGTATGTGCGCGTGTGTGCGTGTGTGTCTGCATATGTGTGTCTGTGTGTGTGTGTGAGTGTGCGTGCGTGTGTCTGTGCTTGTGCATTTGTGCATGTGAGTGTGTGTGTGTGAGTGTTTATGTGTGTGTGTGTGTGTGTGTGTGTGTGTTTTATGTATACTTTTTCAGGCTACATCTGTACCTGAATGACTATCAGTCCTAAGGGAGCCTGTGGAGTTGTACAGAATCCAAACTCTGTGGTTGTGAATTGGGGGGGGGGGGGGTGGTTGTGTGCATTGGGGGGTCAGGGGGCGGTGCTGAGCTGCGTGAGTGAAGGCAGAGCCACCCCCTTCCCCCCCACACCGCCAGCATGACAGCACCAGCCCCCGACCATCCTGCCAGCCAGCGGGGCCCGCGCGGCGGAAAGGAACCGGGCTCTCTGGCGGTAATTACCGCCAAGTGTGACGACGGTCGGGGTCTCTTACTTGTGATGTTCTTCCAGTTTTAACATGCCTCCCCTTGTGGATCATTGCGCGGTCTTATCAAAACGGCACAAGGCCTACTCATTAATATATAGTCCAGACTGCTGGCTGGTATACATCATTGTCTTCCTTCGGAGGCGGGCTAATCACTCAGCTATTATCAGTCAGCGAGCAGAAGGCAGGCAATCAGGCCTGACAGCTGAGAATCATGGGAGATCAGGGAAGGTTAAACGAGGCTGACAGTACTGATAATGATGATTCGGCTATAAATTAAGATGTGATGATAAAAAGAGAGGGAAAGAAAAACACAGTTCTCCCAAGCCCTGGGGTTAGGATTCGGTTTTAAAATGGCTTCATCTTTTAAAAGTCTTTTTTTTTTAACCCCCTTTTTCTCCCTGCTTGTTAAATGTGGGCCTTACATTTCACGAGTTGGGTGGGGGTGACTTTTTCTTCTTCTCTGGGTTCCTGGTTAGAAAAAAAAAAACTGGAATGACATCTAGATAGAAGGGCCTGGAAGTTGTGATAGCTGGTCAGAGATACTTCACTGACATGGGAATGACAATAGGATAGGATAGAATGGGACAAGGGAGCGTGGGAGGATTGTGGGTAGGTGGGGGGAGGGGGGCGGATGTGGGTGTTGGGGGGTGGTGTATTTTCATCAGCCAGACCCGCGCAGTCAGTGGCTGGTCCTGTACGCGAGAGACGGGGTGTAAATCTGGTGTGGTCCTTCCCTGGTATTATCTCCCTCTCAGATAGGGGGAAAGAGGAAACGGCGAGCAGCCCAGCGCCCCGCCTGGACGAAGGTGGCCTTCTTATCTGATCAGCGTTGGAAGTTTTGACATATCGGTTAAATTCGGAGGAGGGCATTAAAAAAAAAATGTCACAGCCCCCTGAAAAGAACTGGTGCACTCACACACACCCCCCCCCCCCAAACCCCCCCAAATTTGGATTCATTTAACAGGGAAACAAAAAGCGAAAACACATCCAGTTCACCCTGAATCATATTGTATTTTTTATTTATGCGTTGTGTTAGTGGGGGTCACATGACGGTCTTGTGCGCGCGTGTGTCATGTCAGATTCGCATGGGGGCATTTGGGGCCACATGGAATCCTGCTGGAGCCGGTTCTGATCCGCAGACACTGGCTAATGGGGTTTCTGTTGCGTTACCATGACCACCTGTATTCCATTGGAGCCCCCTCACTTTGCCTGTGAAACCCAAATCACTTTTACATTTGCATGTTATTAAGATGATTCATAAAATGAAAATATAACGGTAAAAAATAATAAAAAAAGTACCAGCTGCTGCACGTTAGTCTAAAGCAGGCAGGATATTTCCACTATTTCATGAATTAATGTGTAAATGTACACTTTTGTGCTGATGGATTGAAAGGTTCTTAGTAGATATCAGTGCACTTTCTAATTTCAAATTCACATTACTCAGGAATCTCTGCACAAAAAGGTTCTTCTTCTGCCTTGGCAAACCATTATAACATTGTGTGCTGAAAGTGTCATTTTCAATTACACTGCATCGGAACAAATGTTTGAAACAGTGTCTATGCTGTGTTTATTTCCCAAATAGTTTTAATGAAATTCATATTAATTTCTCTCTTAAAATCTCGTCACAGCATTCTGCAGGGGAACCAGAACCTTTCTTTGATTCTTCATGATGTAATTTATGCGATGTGATTAGCCAAATGTATTGTAACAGTGAAGCTTGCAGGAACAGCAGAACGCACATCTTATCCTAAAATTGCACTGAAGGTCCAAATTTCTGGCAACTCTCTTCACCTCATTGTTTTAGTGCAAGACCACAGCTCATATATGAGGGTTAAGTAGTTGTTATAACCCAAATATTCACCAATATATAGCAACAGGGTGTAGGGGCATCTTATAGCCTTGTGGCTGAGGTTTTCGAGTGGGACTAGCCAAGTGTGGAGTTGGAAATCACTTTGGATAAAGACTGGTACTGTTGAAAAACGGTACTGATGCTGTCTTTGTGAATCATGTGGACTTTACGCAATTGAAAGATGCTGTTCGCGGGTTTCCTGAATGCCCCTGACATTAAACCGTCATTAGTCATGGCTATGTGACCTGAGGCTTTTTCACTCCAGTGTGGTGTAACTGACCAATCACCGGTCTTTGCCCCGACCAATCAAATCCAGCTGGCACCAATATGATTACAGGAAACCTAGGCCAGAAAAGTTAACAAAGCTATCAAGACAATGACAGACTGAGCTCCTGGAAATTAGAAGAATGACATGTTGTTTGATTTGATTTTCTTTCGGGGAAGGTTTTTCCTGGGGTGTAGCAGTGAGGAGGTGCGTACTATACTGTCTGAGGAGATTAGCATACTGTAATTCCAAAGCCCATATGTATTAATGGCAATAAGGCTAATAGGTGGGTATACTGTCTGAGGAGGTGGGCATACTGTAACTCCAAAGCCAATATGTATTACTGGCAATATGTATGTATGTGTCATACATTAGAGATTTCCTCTCTATTGTATGACAGTGTGTGTGTGCATGTGTGTGTGTGTGTGTGTGTGTGTCTGTCAGGCATAATGTTCTGTTCCCCTGTTTCTGGTCCTGTCTTTGCTGAGTTCAGAGGTTAAAGTGACACAACGCCAATCCCGTTTCATGCCCCCTCATCCCACAGGAAATACCATCAGTGTCGTCTTGCGCACCAGCGAATCTAATCCCGCTTGGCCTTGTGTGACTCCAACCTTGCCTCGAGTCACCCCGGAGAGAGAGAGAGAGAGAGAGAGAGAGAAGAGAGGAGAGAGAGAGAGAGAGAGAGAGAGACAGAGAACCCTCACTCTGCATCAATAGTGTTCTCACTGCTGCATCCAAAACAGTGAAAAAAATTTGAAATAGTTAGATCAGATAATTTCTTCACTTTGACTCAATAATCACACAATAAAACCTCTGGAATCCAAATGCATCAGGAATTATGTCTGTTCATAACTCTGAAATGTTCATAACTTTGAAAGTTATGTCAAGATAACACCAGTTTACAGAATAGGAATATTCTATTGATTGGGATCATTGCTTTAATAATCATTGTGTTACATTTTCAATAGTATTCTAAATTTGTAGCTATAAACCTGCTTTAATTTAACCAATGATTAACCAATTTGGTCCATTATTGGTTAAATGGACCATTATTTAATTGGGTAATTTGATAATGATTAAGTTATCAATAGTGTTTTTGGCATGTCACACTGTAGTTGTGTTTTTCCTTATTTTATTTATTTTTTTTAATCCGCAGTTTTTCTCTGGGTGTGTTTGCATGACCCCCCTCCCTCAAGGAGCAGAGCAGGCATATGTGGTTGACATAATCACAGGCACACAGGTGGGTCATGGAGGGGGGGGCAGTATGGGGTTGGGGGGGTGTGCGGTCGGAGATGGGGTACAGCAGAGAGGATAATCACCGGCCGAAAATGAGAAAGAGAAATTCAATGCAAACTAATGCCTTCTATACAATTACTGGATTAATCATTTTATTCTATTATGGCTGCATGGTGACAGAGAGAGGGAGCGAGAGAACGAGAGAGAGGAGGAGGGAAAGAGAGAGAGAGAGAGACAGAGACTGAGAGAGGACATCGGCCGGGAGATCTGCAGTAGTAGTATATTTCTAAATGCCTAGTTGAAGGAGCGAGCAAGGGGTCAGGAAACTTAATTATACCATAACTAGATAGAAATTGCCAAATGATAAAAAAAGAAACATCCAGATAGATTCGGCAGGAAATTACAGCTTTAATGATATCGCAGAATACCCGTTTTTCCTCATACAATGGCGAAGGGGACCACAATCAGCCTCGAAAAGACCCAGCTCGGGCCTCGAATAATAATAATAACAATAATATATAAAATTACATGTTTTAAGGTGCTTCCCATTATATCCTCTTAACAGGGAACAGAAATGGGGAATGTGTTGTGACATTATCAAGGAATATAGATATATATTTGTATTCCATACTTTAAGTGTTGGACACTCTGAATCGATATGAGATACTGTGTTCAATTTCTCTCCTTTTCTCTCTATCCTGTTTTTTTTTTATTGTACATGAGTAGATGAAGTGGGCTGTTGGTTGCCAGGCCAGCACATTAAGAGGAAACTGCTCACAGAATACAACAAAAACAGTAAACTGATTTTGTCATATTTCATTGGCTCATACATGTGAATGTATGCATGTATACATTTAGACAGAATACCTCACATATATTTTGCTATTATTCAGTTTGGTATATGAATAGAAAACTCACGTCTCATTACTGGTGCGCTACCAATGTTTCATAGCTTTCTGACTGATAAAATTAATTTAAAAATACATATTTAATAGACTGAGTATCGTCCCTCCATCTTTCTTTTCCTTTTGCATCATGTTGCACTTCATTCCCAGAGAGACTGATCTCAGTTGGATTGTCTGTTTTCTACTGCTGTCCCTGCTCCAGGAGGTTCCAGGTGATGGTGTAGTTGAGTGCAAATGCACACATGCAGAATATGCCTAAACCTCATTTATTATTTATATTAATACATATGGGCTTTGGAGTTACAGTATGCCCACCTATTAGCCTTATTACCATTAATACATATGGGCTTTAGAGTTACAGTATACCCACCTCCTCAGACAGTATACCCACCTATTAGCCTTATTACCATTAATACATATGGGCTTTGGAGTTACAGTATGCCCACCTCCTCAGACAGTATACTCACCTATTAGCCTTATTGCCATTAATACATATGGGCTTTGGAGATGCAGTATGCCCACCTCCTCAGACAGTATACTCACCTATTAGCCTTATTGCCATTAATACATATGGGCTTTAGAGTTACAGTATGCCCACCTCCTCAGACAGTATACTCACCTATTAGCCTTATTGCCATTAATACATATGGGCTTTGGAGATGCAGTATGCCCACCTCCTCAGACAGTATACTCACCTATTAGCCTTATTACCATTAATACATATGGGCTTTGGAGTTACAGTATGCCCACCTCCTCAGACAGTATACCCACCTATTAGCCTTATTACCATTAATACATATGGGCTTTGGAGTTACAGTATGCCCACCTCCTCAGACAGTATACTCACCTATTAGCCTTATTACCATTAATACATATGGGCTTTAGAGTTACAGTATACCCACCTCCTCAGACAGTATACTCACCTATTAGCCTTATTACCATTAATACATATGGGCTTTGGAGTTACAGTATGCCCACCTCCTCAGACAGTATACCCACCTATTAGCCTTATTACCATTAATACATATGGGCTTTGGAGTTACAGTATGCCCACCTCCTCAGACAGTATACCCACCTATTAGCCTTATTACCATTAATACATATGGGCTTTGGAGTTACAGTATGCCCACCTCCTCAGACAGTATACTCACCTATTAGCCTTATTGCCATTAATACATATGGGCTTTGGAGATGCAGTATGCCCACCTCCTCAGACAGTATACTCACCTATTAGCCTTATTGCCATTAATACATATGGGCTTTAGAGTTACAGTATGCCCACCTCCTCAGACAGTATACTCACCTATTAGCCTTATTGCCATTAATACATATGGGCTTTGGAGATGCAGTATGCCCACCTCCTCAGACAGTATACTCACCTATTAGCCTTATTACCATTAATACATATGGGCTTTGGAGTTACAGTATGCCCACCTCCTCAGACAGTATACCCACCTATTAGCCTTATTACCATTAATACATATGGGCTTTGGAGTTACAGTATGCCCACCTCCTCAGACAGTATACTCACCTATTAGCCTTATTACCATTAATACATATGGGCTTTAGAGTTACAGTATACCCACCTCCTCAGACAGTATACTCACCTATTAGCCTTATTACCATTAATACATATGGGCTTTGGAGTTACAGTATGCCCACCTCCTCAGACAGTATACCCACCTATTAGCCTTATTACCATTAATACATATGGGCTTTGGAGTTACAGTATGCCCACCTCCTCAGACAGTATACCCACCTATTAGCCTTATTACCATTAATACATATGGGCTTTGGAGTTACAGTATGCCCACCTCCTCAGACAGTATACTCACCTATTAGCCTTATAAATACAGTTTCCACTGCACCACTGGCTACAGACCTTTTAGGGTTTGTCTCTCCTGGCAGCAACGTTCTGGTCCACTTTGAAAGCCAGGTTGTGTAAAAACGATCACGTACCCTTACACATGCAGTCGCCATTCAGAGTTTCTCCTTTTCACTGTTTCTCTCTCTCTCTTCCTCTTTTTTTTTACCGCCATGGGGATTTGTCGCGGCGCTGCAGTTAAAAGAAGAGGTGGCAGCACTGGAGACCTCATGCTGACGGTTGTCACAAAACAAAGCAGTCATGACCCATAACAGGAATTTAGAAAAAAAAAACCGAGGGGGATGTAATCATCCATAGACCGTTTTTTAAAAGTGATCCTCTCCTCGTGTCTCTTCAGAATGTACATCTGAGAGCTCAGAAGGGGGTTGGGGGGGGGGGTAGGAAAAGTGACATTTTAATGCAAACCCCCGGGAGACGCCGGCTTGATTCTGTATTCATGTGATGCAGATTAATCAAGTGGGCCCGCGCGACCGTGGTCTAGCTGCCATTCTCGCTGCCAATCTGCATATCTGCATATTACCGCCGAGCCCCCGTCTTTAATTTCCTACAGGAGCAGATAACGATCACCTTGTTTAAACAGAGGGAAGCCTTTGTCTGGACAGGAATCATATTTCATATAGGGCGCCGCGGCTGAGAATTGATGATTAATGCCGGGCAGAGCGAATTCTAACATGCATTTTCATTATGGAAGGGTGAGAGCCCCCGGGCGCAGAGATTTTGTAGATGTATTTATTAATTTGTATTAATGTGACCGAAAACCTGTCTATGAATCATAAGCAATATGTGACGGGTGAAGGCAGAGGTTTCTCCTGACCTTAAGCAGAGAGGAGGGGACAAATATGATGTGAAATAATGAGTTTTGGATGTACTGTACTTTCAAATTCAGGCCGAGTGCAGTGAAGTCGATAGGCTCAGGCCACATACTTTGGAGATATCTGTCCCATCAAATTTTTTGCTTATCTCTCTTCAGAGTCTTTTTTTTTCCCTCTTTTGCAAATAGTTACTTTTGGATATCTCTGGACGAACTTTGAAATTACAGTTACACCGATCCATCTTGAGGGTGATTCATTTGTATTAGTTCTACATTTAGGGGACATTGCTGTCCAACTGCAGGGTCTGTGATGGAGAGGCAAACTTGTCTCTTTATGGTTTTACTGCTGAAAGGACTGTGCCGGATGAAAGTCGTGCCTCGCATTCTGAGACATTTAACATTACATCTCTTCGGCATTGGCTCTGGTTGTGGGAAGAAAGAAAATTAAATTGTGCAGGGTTTTTTTTCTGTTGTAGAGTAGTCCTTCGAGAGTTATATAAGCCTTCCTTTACATGCAGAAATTGCTTTCTTAATTAAATTGCATCAACAGGGACTGCAAGGTCTCAGTACTGTGATACTGACAGACTGCAGCACATTTTGAGCAGGCAGATTCTCAGACACCCGTGTGGCAGCGAGGACCCGTCTCCTTGGCCTGCGCTGAGGACTCAAAGGGACATGGAGCACCAGTCAGCTCTGTGGAGAGATGTTTCAGGGTCCCCTATCTGGCTGGCTTCTGAGTGGATACATTTAATTTAGAGCTTGTATAGAGGCATTTAGAACATAGCAGCTCAGCCTTGTGGTTTGTATGCCTCTGGATTCCAATGAGGCAAGGTGGACCTTGGGGGAGGAAGACAAGTACGCCAGCTATCAGACAGCTATGAACTGCCTCCCTCTTCATGCCCACTGTATTAACTCAGATTCCATTTCTTCACAATGTGATGCAGAAACGATTCAAATCTTAGGAGAGGCAAGGAGGAGCTCCACCTGGCTATTTTTGGTTTAGATTTTGTGCCATTCCTAAACCGATGTTGTACTGCTTTCATCAGCAAAATGACTTCCTTTCCATTATCCCCACTCAGAAATATTTACATTTGTCAGGTGTGTTTCCATAGCCTTAACTGCACGTACGGGCAAACGGACGTGTAGACGATAAGAAATCTCTTTTTTCCCTCTCTCTGTGATGCCCCCGAGTCAAACGGCTACCTTGTTAGTTGTCGCTGAGCTTATCCACCGTGTTCCAGCAGCAAAACGTTCTTCCCCCGGGAGGCCTGGGGTGCATTTAAGCCCCAGCCTCCCTCTGCTTCAGCTGGCAGGCAGCGGAAAGTTGCAGGGAGGTCTGGCGGCTGACCAAACGGACACAAGTGAGGTGAAAGGGTTCAGCCGCGGCATTCCACAGGGACTCTTCTCTGTGTGCGGGTTCCATTTCTCTTCTCTGCATATAATCCACACTGCAACCCAACTGTACTTGTCTGATGGGCCTCAAACCAGGACAATATAAGTCAATATGACAAATTTATGGCCCTCCCAAGCCATTCTCACCTCCTGATTTGACTTGAATAAGTACGTATAAAACAGAATTAGAGCGGTGACACAGCAATGGAACAAGCTCAAAAAGTCAAGCCTCCTTATCGGTAACACAGTGTCTTAGCACATAGGGTCTCTATTGCCACATCTGCAATATGTACGGCACTGCAATATAAGAATCTGTTTTAGGAGGGGCCCAAAAATCTGTACAGCAACCAAAATACTCCTACTTTAAATGAAATGTCTGGACCGTCGTAAAACAGTTTTCAAATTTCAGGATGTGATATGTGATATGGAAAAACTTCAGGATGACTCAAATAAGCCTGTAATATAAATTAATTCACAAGCTAATTAAAAAATGATAATTAAATAATTACAAAAATATTGTTTTTTAATTTTGAGTATTTATTCTTTTTTTTTTTTAGATTTAATCATTGTTATATTATGCATTGGCATTAAACCTGTGGCGTAGCTTGGGTTTGTTATTCCATTCATGGAGATTTCCGCTCCGCTGCTCCTCTCCTGTTTTTGAAGTGTTGCCCCAGGTACTTCTGAGTGAATGGGCTCTATCAGCAACTCGCCTCTATCATTAAAGCCTGACTAATGTTTCACTGCTTGAGCTTTACTGTATATCACAGGCTTTTGGATCACACATGACACGCACTGGGAGGTTTTGGGGGTTGGGGGGTCGTTTGTTCAATTCAGCTCCTCTTTACTTTGTTATCATTAATATTATTTTTTCTCTCCTCCTTTTTCTTTTAACTGGTCTGTGCTTTGTGTTATCTCACCCCTCTTGGGGAAATTTTCAAGCTTTTGAACCTCTCTCAGTGTGAAGATGGCTGTTGGGGAAGATGGAGATTAAAGAAGAATGGAGACCTTATTGCTTGTCCAACTCCGCCCCTCTGCCCCCCACCCTTCACCGCCCCTCTACCCCCCCCTCCATCCCCCATGCCCATTCTCCTCTCCAAATCCCAAACCCTTATGTCACAAAATCGTATTCCAGTAATTCCATTACAGTTCATCCTGGCGTATTGACCTAGTGCATAGACCATTGCGCTGGGCTTTTATCACACAGTTTTTAAGCATTTTTAGGGTCAATTAATCCACATGTGTTAGATTTAAAAAAAATAATAATAATCATATGTAATTACAGAATCACAATCGGTCTGTTTAATTGTAGGGGTTTTAATTGGGTCGAATGAGGAGTGGGCTGGAGACAGGGCTCCATGTGTGGGCCTTGCTCTGTCCCGACAAAGCAGGGTGTGTCTGAAACCTGCCACGATTTCAATTTCTCATTACCTCAGCTCTGCACCAGCATATTTTGACATTCAAAACTGCATTAGGATAACTGTGCTTAGCTTTGTACTCAAGGATATATTTTATCATTGGAACAGGTTACAATTTTCTTATTCAGAGGGTCACAGGTTGGAGGGGAGAGGCGATTTCACTGAGATGAGGCCCAGATTTAGAGCGGATTTTTCCCAGTGTTGAAAAGTGGTTCATGGTGCAGTATCAAATTTTGATTCTGTCAATGATGACTGTGGCTGGCAGGCCTGCACAACAGTGACCCCTCTGGTCGATCTTGTTCCTGCGGTCTCCCAGCATCAGGTGAGCATGACCTGTACTCCGATGTAATGACTTCGCAGCTGAAGAGGGTAGAATGGAGAATGGAAAGGAACACATGCTAGTTTTGCCTGCTGCGATTGGACATTCTGCATCGGAAGAAAGTAAAAAAAAAAAAAAACAGGAATAAATTACATTACATTTATTTTCAAGTATCAAGGTAGGCAAGTATTCGTAATGTATACCAACATAGAATAACTTAATCTAAATCAACCAAACTGGGAAAATGAATTACAATAGAAGAGGATGAGGTCCACAATTACTTATTGCGATTTTGCTGTATTCAGAGATTTATCTGCCCCAAGCATAAATGGGAAAAACCCCATTGCAGGCCATGAGGGAGCAGGTTAGGCTGTAGCAGAGCCCAGTGTGTAAAACTACATGCTCTTCCATTCAATACCAACGGCTCTTTGACCATTTCATTCTTATGATGAATCGAGTAATTGAGTTACAAAACAGCTGAAGGCAGCAAACACGGCAGTGTCCTTTGACTGTCCACGTTAACGTATGTATCGCGGTTTAAATCTGCTCCATGCCGTGGTTTGAATATGAATGCCCTGCGAGTCCATTGGAGAAGATGCCAGCAGCCCCGAGAATGTATGTGCAAAACTCATGAAGAAACTCATGAAAAAATAAAAACAATACATAATAAAACATAAGGTGAGGGACATTCTGAATGCCAGAATAGCCTGTCCCGGGCTTGTCATTTGGCTACGAGGAGATCTTTTCCAGTTTGCACCATTGGGTGTACACACTTCTGCTAACTGATGAGTTCAGCCATGTGAGATTGTGAAAAGCATTGCATTGAGAAGTCAGGGCTAATTTAGGTTTATAAAGAAGGGTGGGGGTGGGTGGGACATCTATGGCACGGTTAGTTTAGTTAAAAGCACTAATTACTTTGCTTAATTATTCCACTTATTTCTCACCCAGGGTTCCTGTCTGGCGGTGAAGGCTAAACACTGGCAGTTTTAGGCGGGATTCTCACTCTGGAGGAAAACTGGCAGAGTCATTTTCACAGAACGTCCTTATATAAATCACTCATTCATGTCAATGATTTGTTTAAATACATTATATGAGAAGTGTCTCTATATATTGGGACAATATAAAGTCTGTGACCCCCCAGAACTGCCTGAGTGTGTTGGTGTGAGCTCAGTTTGAACAAAAAGGAGAAGGTACTGAAGCTCAGCACTATACCCTCACTCAATTTATTTGTCTCCTGTTTCAGAATTGAAAAATAACCCTTTTAGCCAGCATCATAAGATCTCCACTGATCAAAAGCAGTTGAAAATTCACCGTTGGTGTAACTATTTGGGACAATTTTGTGGAACATTGCAAATGTATTTTTTTTTTCAATTACATACGGTAATTGAAAGTAAACAGCCAACAGTTTGAATGTCATCAGGAAGATATTCTAATCTTAAAATACCCACGGAAACAGTTCCCATTCCTTTCTCAGCAGGTTTTTTTCTTTTTCTTGGGTTTGTATTTTTTTTTTTTTTTTTTTTTTGCTTCTTCTATTAGGATCTAAATTTGCTCACAGACAAAGTCTAAGTTCGGTGTTACATTCATGCAATTACATTCCTGCCTGAAAAGTCTATTTCAGACGGTTTATCTGGGTTCAGCAGGCACGTTAAACTCCAATAACACTGGGAAGGGAAAAAGTACAAAGTCCATCTTTCTTTTTTTTTTTTTTTTTTTAGTGGGGGAGTGGGGGTGGGGGGCAATCATAATTCCCATTCTATAAATGAAGGAAGAGCAGCTACATTGTCAGCCTTATCTAAAAGGATTAATTAAAAAGAAAAAAAAAAAAAAAAACTTGTGAGCATTCACTTTTTTAAGCTAATTACTTTCCACAAAACTGACATGTCATTCTTTGTAGGCTGCTGTGCGTAAGACTTCATGTTCAGGAAGTAGCTACTGGACCTCTTGACATTTTTCAGCAGATTTATTTGATAGCGGAAGTGTGGCCCTTCTTTTCACCGTGGGACTGTTGGGAGCAATGAATTTAGCGCCGTGTTATGCCGGGGAAAATTGGTTTGTGGATTACAATACACAGCTTGTACATGTAAAAGGTAACCTTTACAAGAACAGGACCATTTCCACTTTGGACTGTGTGTGGTTTTAAGATGTAATCCATGTAGGGGGTGATAAAGTTTATGAATGTAATGATTACATCAGAAATGTTTGAATGAATTTAAAATCTCCAAGGGTACTGACAACATGGCAGAAATGAAGTAATGTTAAAACATAATTAATTTTGTTCGATGAGTTACTGTTGATGTTGATTTCGTCCATACCGAACATTTATTTGAAATTCACTGAAGTCAAATTTTTTTGTGGGATATTCATTAAAATTTCACATGTCAGATATGTGTCAGAAACAGAGACAAACACCCTTCCATTTACAATCACAATTTTGTTTTCTATGTGCATTTTCAAATGGCTGGGACCTTCCCTTGAAGAAGTACAGGACAAGTTTGCAGAAAATTCAACAAATAAAGGTATGGTAAAAGTATTATGAGATATTTGTTCTATACTGTGATGTGTTATACATTCCATTTTAAATAAAATAAAGTATTCACCCAGAGTGACAAAAGAGCAGGATTTCAAATGTGAAATGACATCATTGCAATTATGAGGTAATAGACCACGTTTGAAGCCATTTTTGGATGTTTTGAGCAACCATTTGCCTTATTAACCCCATTCCATGGCTGACGGATCTTGATTTGATCGGTTCTCAGACCACTGACTGGTGGATAATACTTAATGATACTTAATGAGGTTTGTGGGTTGTGGCTGGGCAGGTTTTTTTTTTTGGGTGGGGGTGGGGGCAGAGTTTTGGTCTGTGGATATCTCTCATCAATCAATCAATGATTAGCGATTGGACATTCCTGGTGTATATTAGCCACATATGAGGACAGGACGATCAATCAATAGCCGAGCTGCACTAAGAGGCTTAATAAAGTGAGCTGAAGAGGATCCACTCACTCAGTTTCAAAATTGATCTTTGTTATAAAAACCAAAAAAAACTCTGTAGGAGGACGATCAGCCTTGTGTTTTTTTAAAATGTTTTTTACTCTGCAGGACACAATGCATTGTGGGTTATTGTGTATACCTTATTCTGAGCTAGGCTGTCATATCTCCTCTGTTCATTGTCAGCACCGCACATAAAATCTCTTAAATGTCACTCAAAGTCAGTCAAACTTTCCGTAGAGCTTGCGTTGCCGCTAGCAACATGACAGGTTTGCTTCCTACTCTGTTTTTTTTTTTTTTATTCGTCTATCTGAATTTTTTAAAACTTTCCGTCGGTGCTTTGTGTTGGGTTTGGTCCGTTTCCATGGCCCTGTGTTTTGTCTGGGAGTCTACACGCCGTATGTGCGATTTCTTGCTTGTTATCTGTCAGTTGAAGGCAGTTCTGAGTCACTGCAGAAAATGGACAGAACAGTATGAAATGGAGAGAATGGGAAAATGTAGAGGGAGGAGTCAGCATAGGGAACCAGAAGATTGAAAGAGCCAGTGAGAGACATTGATACATTTATTATCACAAAATGTCATTAACTGTATTCAGTTTAATGGATCAAAGGATAATGAAAGCTAATGCTTTTCATCACTGTATATGTGTCAGTAAAAGACAGTAGTCATATGACTTTTTATAAAAAAAAGTCACATGGCAGCTCAAACCCAGCAAGAGTGAAATCACAACATAGGATGTAAATTGAATACATGAAAATACAAACACTTCATCATCTTTGGAGAAAATTCCCTGCAGCAATATACTTATCTAATGAAAAGAACTGTTATAAATGCAATTTATGTACAGAAAAGCTTGGTTGTAAGATTTTGGCCTCATCCACTGAATTAATTAGGTTCTGTCTTTTAAATCATTATTTGTATCTGAATTTCCATTAGACCACACTCTCTAATCAAACTACTGTAACCAAAAACTTGTACACTGCAAAAGAATGTTTTTTTCTTTGCTTGAGCTGTAAGATTTTCTTGTTGTGGTTGAGGTTAATATATGTAATTTACCTTGAAATCTGTGCACAAAGAATTATACACAGTTACAAGTGAAGAATTTCATGAACCTCCCATCGAAGCTGAGGTTCATACAGAGTGAAGGTGAGGTTGAGAACGCTGAATTGAGTTTGAAGACGTGTGACCCACCACGATAAAGGGCAGATGTATGAAAGGACGTCCGCGTCACGTTGCATCTCAGCGACATGCGCACGAATGGGAAAAGATCATCGCAGTCCACAGCACTGTAAGCTTCTGACTCAGGGCTTAGCGAGGGGGCCGTCCTGACAGACTATCAAACTTCTATTCATCACGGTCCATTTCACAACTGCCGTCCTTTTCGTGCCACGCAAGGGCCCCGCCGGTGACCTCTGACCTCTGAGCCTGGGGGGGCTTTATTTACAAATCAATTACACACTCATCCATGTTTACCCCCCCCCCACCCCCAACCTTCCAGATGGGTGAATGACACATCTAGCCTATGTTATTTAATCTAAAAACCCCAGACTTGCAGCTTTGCTTTTTTTTGTGTGTTTGTTATGTAATGGTCAGTCTGCTTTCCAACCCATTTGGTTGTTATTCACAACTGCAATCAGCAGAGTGCAATTTCATTGAAAAGAATAAAAAAACTGCAAAGAAGAAAGCTGTAGCCTTTAGGTTTTTTCAGACTAATTATTTATAAAGAGTTATGAGACCAAGAAAAGCTGGATAAGGGCACATACTAAATGAACAAATAATATAGGGACTCTTGCCACCACAGAATATTATCCATGGCACTGGGCACAGTCAATTTTTACTTGAGAAATTAATTCACTGGGACAGAAAACAACGTCTTTCCATGTTGGCCCAATATCTGGTGATGAGAACATAAAACCTTAACAGTGTAATTTTTCCTTATTCCAATTTGACATGATCAAACTGATTGTCCAGCAGACCAAACCAATAACAGTACCCTCAAACAAGGCAGTTTACAGGAGAATCGTACGATGAGAACCTTTACCCAACCAGTCTCAAAGTATGTTATTATTCCAAAAGTTAAAGTCCTAGACAATTACACAAGATAAATGACAATCAAATGACAATCAAAGGTCATGCTGGACAAATTCTGTGTATCTGGAACATTTGCCATAACTTTCCAGGAATATTCTGGGAGCCAAAACCATAAACTGGACTGTACAAACAGGCCACAGGTTTTCTGGATTATGCCTTTGGCCGTGTAACCTGACTTGGATCAGAACATCTACTACTGAATAAAAAAAGTGTTAAAAACGGATACATAAGCAACACAACGTAGTGTGTTTGCTCACCCTTAGCTGCAGGGAGATTTCGCACTGGCTTTGTTAGCTGCGACTGTGACTCTCTCTGTGTAATTGTTTCTGTCGTGCTAATTGTCAGAATTTAATTAGCCTTGTAAGATCAAGGTTTTTATTCATATTCACAATGGCCGCAGGCACTGCGGTCTGGGGAACAAAATATAAATCTGCTGTGGTATTGGCCATTATGCACTCAGACCTTGGACAGCAGGCAAGCGATGGAGAGATTTGGGTGGAGGGAGGGAGGGAGAGAGATAGAGAGGGAGGGAGGCAGAGAGAGAGAGAGAGAGAGAGAGAGCGAGAGAGGAGAAAAAAAAAGAAAGAAAAAACTCCTCCAATGTGAATTTTAGTTGCATTGTGGTCCCAATTCAAATCAAGGTTGTTGAGAGTCCATTCAGAGCTCTTGTCTGTATTTCCTTTCAGGTCTCTCTCTCTCTTTTTTTTGTGCAGCTTTCTACATGAGATCAAGTACCCAGTTACAGCCCGGCATCTCGATTCGAGCGGTTTACAAGTTGCTGCAGGAATTTAATGCCATAAATGAGGTTTCCCTATTCAATATGGTTATATTGTGGGAAAAAAATGTTCCCTTTTCTTCTGTCCTTTTTATTTTATTAAATGCTGTGGTTCAAATTTTTTGTTCATACCTGAGATGCCTTGATGCACTCAGTTGCATTCAGATACAATAGGGGAGCAAGGACATGGCACGGCTCTTCTGTTCTCCTTAGCCAGGCCTGCTCTTCATTGCTTCAGGTGATTAGTTAAATTTATGGGTCTCTGAGTTTCACTGCACTGGACCGAGGCAGGATGTTGGTGTGGGAGGGGGGCGGGGGGGGTGAGTGCAGGGTTCGGTTTGGTTCATTCTGAACCGGAGGATCACATAGGAGTGAGGGGAGATTCGGGATTCACGAAACTCAAAATGGCCGGAGCCCCTCTCTCTAAAGCTATCAATGAGTCCAATTTCAGCGACTCATTGCTGCTGTGGAGGGCAAAATCTTTATTGATCAGGTTGAACGGGTGACAGTGAATGACACCTCTCATTGTGTGGTCCATGAACCTGCCTTCCATTACCACTGTGGGGTAGACTGCAGGCTCAGGGCTGGG
Source organism: Albula goreensis (assembly GCA_022829145.1). Taxonomy (NCBI): domain Eukaryota; kingdom Metazoa; phylum Chordata; class Actinopteri; order Albuliformes; family Albulidae; genus Albula; species Albula goreensis. The sequence goes on from CM040761.1 coordinate 22,786,024, forward strand.
TTCGGACACCCCTGTCCAACGCTTCTGTGGCATGGAGGCCTTATCTGAAAAGCTTCGTTATAAACAGGTGCATGCCAAAGTTTTAATGTTTTGAGCTCTGCGCTGTTTGCCCTGAAACTGTTGCCTTGTTGAGAAATATGATTTGTTGCGATGATATTCATCTGATTTGCATGGTTCTCTTTCGCAAAGGAAGTGCTCTGCAGTCTGTGTGATCCCCAATGCTTAAGCTACTACCAGGCCCTCACAATGTCATGGAAAACAGTGCACTACGACCCGATGAGCTGAGAGGCTAGTTTAGGAATTTATGCATTCTGTTGTTTGAGTGGTGTAGGAAGGGTGGCTTTTCAAGTCTGCCTCCTCCCCCAAGTCTCTGTTTATTGGTCTTCCAATGTCTATCAGTAAAACACACTGCAAATGGTGTAAAATGGCCGTTCTCCATGTCGACCCCTCTCTCTGCTACTCCGGCAGCCACGTTTTCTGCATTGCAGCCCAACCCAGTCGTCTGCATAATAATGACAGAGGAAATATGTTTCACAGTTAACATTTACTATGCTTGTAACAAGGCATGGAAAAAAACACCCGGTGTCCTTTTCAAATTGATATCGTTGACCAAAGGTTACAGCGCACTCCTGTGTCTGTGAAGAAGAAGAAGAAAAAAACGTAAATTATGAGGCCCGGTGGAGCTGCTGTTTCTGCTTCATTACAGCGTCTTCGGGAACAGGACGGCGGTGTGACCTCCTCATACAGGGGGAGGGTAGCCGGATCATATTTCTCTCCTCCATGGGGATGCGCTGGAGAAGGGTGTTTAGAATGGACACCTTAGAAGGCCAGCGCAGGTTCGGCCTGGATTCGGTCAGCATTGACGAAATCGTGGGTTGAATGCAATTCTTATTCATTTTATCCCTTACTAAGGTGGGTCGATGAGTATATGTTCAATAGAAATTGTATATGTTTAATGCACACTGACAATCCTGGGAGTTTTCAGTATTCACTATTGGCAAAACTGATTCAAGACCTGTGCTGAGGGTTAACAACCAAGACCGTTTGTTATGTAGAGATGGTGATGAGTACGTATAAGAGCAACACTAGAGAGTGGTAACTGGAGGCTCAATAATGGTAGCAGAGTATTAGGGCTCATATGCACAGAAACATAACAGATGCATGTGAATGGGAGTTTGTGGTTTGCTTTCCTTGGTGGACAGAAACACAGCAAGCAGAGGCAATTCTTAATGTTACACAGAAACATCGAGACCTTCTCTGAGAAATAAAATAAATGTAATAAAGCAAATGAGAATGACTTTATCTCCACAGCCAAACATGGATATTGGTCCAAATCGTTGAGTAACTGGTGCTATGTGGTAGTTCTTCCCACTTTTGGTTCAATAAAACCTAATGCCCATGAGTACTCAGTTCCATGTGAATCGCGGGAGTTGGGTGTGAAGTCCAATCACTCCCGAATCTATGAGAAACAGCATCACTGAAGGTTGGAAAACACATACTACATACATACATATAATCTCAGAATGGTATGATTTAGAGGTGAAAGTTGTAGGACTATTCTCTCAGTATAAAATGGCTTTCTATAAACCCTGTGATCTGTGACTCTAAAATTGGAACACAGTTTTTCCTCTGATGGCAGTTTGCATTATGACCCACTGGTATAACATAAAGGAATCAGTCTAATAAAGAGATAAGAGCATTCAGGCTGTAGGTAAAAGGTTGTGAATCCTGTCAGTAGTGATGGGAAAATTAGGTTTCATTCCCGATGTTCTGTGTCTTGTTACCTAGGGTATATGTTTTGTGTTTTTTTTTTTTTTTAGTAAGATTTTATGTCACCACAAGTGGGTTGTATCTACCATTCCCTGCCAGCACCTGACTGAGTTGAACTAATCACTGAGTTCTTTGAGCCAATCAAAACCTTTTGATCGGATCAAAGGACTCGGTTGATTGACAGCTCATTGTAGCCCCATCCATTTGCAGGAGTAATGAATCCTCATTCTGCATCACTGCCTGGCAGCACACAGAGCCTCATAGAGCCGTCACTATATTTGGGTTCTAAAATCCATTCATTTACTTTTACATTTATTCATTTGCTACTTTAATGTACTACTCGGTGATCTCGTTAGGGCCCCAATACAAACAGAAAGGCCCTCATCCTTCGCGCTGTTAGAAATTTGTCTTGTGTAAACTTTGGAACGGACGTTGTGGTTATGTTTCTGAAGGAATTGTGGGAAGCTTGAGAGAGAGGCCTGGAACCAGTGAAGAGTTTACAGGGGTGAGAGGGGCACACGTTTTGAACTGGTAATTCAGCTTAGCCATGGCTAAAATGTGCATTAACTCTTTTTTTTATTTTTACTGCCCCATGACCATATCTCCATCAAATGTTGTTGCATTTTCATTCTAAACTCCAAATCATGTCTCCATTATAAATGAAGATTTAAAAAAAACCTCTTTTAAATGCCCCATCACAGCTGTTTGTTTACAATCTGTTCATCGGCCATCAGTTCGATTGCTGGCAGTCATCTCAAGACCGCTCATTCCAGCTGGAGGAATGTCAGAATCTATGGCACTGGAATGTGCTCCTAACTGAGTACAGTATTCTATGGTATTGGAATGTGCTCCTAACTGAGTACAGTATTCTATGGTATTGGAATTTGCTCCTAACTGAGTACGGGATTCTATGGTATTGGAATGTGCTCCTGACTGAGTACAGTACTCTATGGTATTGGAATGTGCTCTTAATTGGATGTACCTGTTACTGGCATTTGAGTGGAACAGCAGCAGCTGGCATTGGTTGCCGTAGGGTTTGATGCACCCTGTTCCTGTACATACCCCCCCGACCCCCTTCCATCCTCAACCCTCAACCCTCCCACACCCCCACACCCCCAAACCTGCCCCCCTCAAACAGCTGTCAGCGCAGACGCGAGCCCCCTCTCAAGCCTTTAGCTCTCTGATTGTGGAATTCCCTGCCCAAGGACATCCTCCATTCAAAGGCCCTTCTCTGAATTCACATCCAAACTGGAGGTTTTCCTCTGAATGCCAGGGCTTTCAATTATCATTTAGCTCATGTGTGGCACCTTCAGCCCCCCACCCCCTGCTCTGGGAGGAAGTATAGAATTGGCTTTGTATGGTACTGAACCACACAATGGATGGGGGATGGGGGGGGGATTTGCAAGATGATTAGGGGGCCTTCAAAGTTTTTGTCCTCTTCAACCGACTCCCCCACCCCCCATTTTTTTTTTTCAAAGCGTCAATTTTTCTCTTTTTTGTTTGTCTGTTTTACACCCTTTTATCTGTGCATTTGCCCTGTGGTTCCGTATCAATATGTATATAATTGATGCGTAGACAACTGTGCATAAATAATTTGTGTCTCCAGGACACAAATTATGTTGGTGAAGACAATTCCATGTGAAAAAAAAAAACAAATTCTCTGCCGTCAGTGTATTGCCTCTGTCATGCTTCTCTGTGGCAATAAAAAGAGAGAAATGTTTTCACATGCCATCTGCAAAATTGAATATTTTACTGTCAGAGACAACTGCGAGAGGCATGCTGGGATAGGATCAGGTACTTTTCTATTTGTTATCTGCTCTTGTCATTTTGTGGTGCATGTCTTATCTCCTCTGGGGGGTGGCCTTCAGCAGGGGAACTGGGTAGATGCAGTAGTTTTGTAATGGAATCAGAAGGGAATACAATGCTCCATATTCACAGCGGTTTCTGAAATTAATTGGGAAGGAGTGTGTTAATTTCATGAATGAAATATCACAGACATAGGGAAAAGGAGCGGCAACAACTAAAAATAACCAAGCCGACGAAGTGTAGTCAGAGGAAACTTTCCTTCTGTGTTTTTTTTTTTTTTTTTTGTCTCTGACATTTCAATCAGATAAATCCATAATAAAAAAAGGGAAAACCCTCTGAAGGAAAGGAGAAAAAGACCTGCGGCTTGAATGAACGCCAAATTAATCAGAAACCACAGATTGATTCGTTCTGAAAATGACATTAGTAAAACACTTCAGTCACAGCGTAACATATTCCACAGTAATAGTGTATAGTTCACTTTAAAATTATATGGCTATATAATTATATCAGCACAAAAGAAGCACATCAATCCAGCTTGTCCAATCCCATGACATTACCAGCTACAGTGTAATTTCACAGAAACTGGTAGTAATGACTGACTCTAGCTCATTATATTTTGCTAAGACTTTCTATTGTCTAACTTGTTAATGGATGGAAGGAGAGCTATTCACCTGTTATCTATATTACTATGGTCCATGTATAGTTTTCTGATGTTGGTCTCTGCGGTTATGGCCAGGTAAATCTGCTCACACCTAGCTGTGCAATGGCATATATTTCTGAGCAGCTGAACAGCTCTGAGTGTTAGAAAAACACTGCCCGTGTGTCGGAAGCCACCACCGCAAAAGGGCCTTATGGATTCAGTAATTTAGACAGCTTGCTGGGTTTCTATTTTCCACGCATTTATCTGTTTTTCAACCTTTAAACTCCAAATAACGGGTATGGGATCGAGCCGGGTCACTTACCCGAGGACTAATAAACATGGAGTAATGCTTGAAACGAGAGTTCTGCCTGCGTGAGTGAGGATAGGAGCTGTGGTGGGGGGTGATGGGGGGGAGTGCGGCGGTCTGGTAGTCTCCTTACTCACTCCAACACCTGGCGAAATTATTCATTAATTCAACGAGGGGGCATTTTGAAAGCAGCAGTTCAAAGGCTTCGCGGAGAATAGTGGAACAAGGTGTTCGAAAAACTAAAGTGCACTTCAGTGCTGGATGCGAGAGACGGAACCATTTCCGTGGAGAGATGAAGAGAGGCTGGCAGAAAAAAGGGTGCCACGCCAGAGTTCCAGAGAAATCTTTACCGTCTGCATTTATGTCCCTCTCAAGGGCAGCCGCACCAGGGAGCCGCCAGGGGCCTAATCTCCCCACCGTTACCCCCTCCTCCTGACAGCCGGGCCCGCGTCTCTCCTCCCTGCCAAGTCCAACCGTCTTTTAAGGCTCGCCCTTACTAATGCTACACTTTGAAGTTAATGTCTCGTAATCGGGGCCCTGGAACCGCGTGCTCCTTCGTGTGCTTCTGTTCAGGATCGCGCTGGGCTGCAGTCTGGCCTCGTTGACCACTGGGCCCCATTCGAGACCCAGGTCTGGGGCACAGGTATACCTGGTGGAGCTTGGTGGGGTTTGACGTTTCATTTGGGTTCACTTGGGTTCACATGGTTCTTTCAACCATGGTATGGGCAAAGCCCATTTGAGGACAGTCAGTTTAAACACTTCATATTGACTTAGAGTACCTATAGGGGTGTTTCAGGGAGTGGGGTCAGGGAGTTTCAAATAAATCAATTAATTGAAATTCTTTTCAAAGTAGTTGCATGCATGTGTTGGCTAATTTCCTTCATCCTAAAAAAACAGTGAATTCCCCCAGGGACCTGTTGTTGTTGGTTTTGTTGGTGTTGCTGATCCTTTTTCTTCTTCTGCCTCATCATCCTGTCCCATTTTATTTTGAGAGAGGGAGGGGAAGGGAAGGGAAGGGAAGGGGTAGTCTTATGTGTGCATACGCTAAAAGGCTTTGGCAATACTGCATGACTTCTGTCATACTAATGAAGCATGTTTGAATCCTTTAATCCCTAAATCCTGTAGAGAGGGAGAGAGAGAAGGAGAGGAAGAGAGGGGGAGAGGGAGAAAGGGAGAAAAAGAGAGGTTTTCACCAACCTTCTTTGCGACAGTACCAACACATCACAGGCCATGTAAATACACAAAAAATCCCATACATAGCGCACAAACAATAAAACGACTATTATACCCCAAACGCCTTCCTATAGTAAAATCACATAAACAAAAAAAAAAACAAAAGCAAAAACCTACAAATAATCAAAATCAAAAATTAAGATTCAGGAAAACATCAATACCCACAGTACATACGAAATATCCCAATACCCAAAACATTAAAACGGGTGGGGGAGAGGGCGGCAGAGAAAGAGAGAGTGAGGGAAAGAGGGAGAGAGCACAGTCCCTAAAAACACCAGACCACATATCTGGCTCCATCCACCTCAGGGCTGCTGTGAGAGTGAAAATGGCGGCCGATTGCCTTCTGACATTTTCAGCCCGGCGCTAGCTAGCGGTAAATACCATCATATTTTACTGCCATTAAATTAGACTCTAATTGGCGTGGTGACCCGGAGGGTGTATGTCGTTAATTTTCAGGCGCCCCCCCTACACCACACCCCCATACCCCCATACCCCCCGACCCCCCACCCCCACTTGCATGACAACAGCAGCTCATCACTGGCTGGAACGGGTGAGCGATTGAGGTAATTTGTTCCGCCTGGCGATGTCGTCGTCCCTGTTGCTGGTGGTGATGGGAAGGGAGTGAGAACGGTCACGGGGGGGGGGGGTTACTTGCCCGGAGCTACACTTGCACTGTACAAAGGCAAAAAAAAAAAAAAAAAGAAAACACCACACACCCTTAGGAACCAACACAGGTCAGATATCAAACAGACACAATCCCTGAGGTTAACGAAGCATCGCTTACAGATCAACGGGCTAACAGGGCCCCAGCCTACACTCTTACACCAAATATAATCACCAAGATCACATTCCCACTGCCTCCCCTCCGCAATTGGCTAAATTTTTAATACCGTCATGATTATACCGTCAATTAATTATGAGAGGACAAGTAGGAATTCTTAGACCTGATTAGAACTGGGCTAGGCTAGGTGACTGCAACGGCATTCATTATTTACCTGCTCTGTGAAAAAAGAGGGTGAAAAAACACAACAACAACAAAACGACAAAAGCAATTGTCTTTTGTTCAGTGTCTGGAAAATTGGCAATGAGCTTACCTTCATGTTTTAGTAACTACGGGATCACTGGGTAATTTTCTTCCGGTGTTTTTTTTTTTTTTTTTTTTTTTGGTGAAACGCACCCAGCTAAAATGGTGGAGGCTGGGGAGAATTACTGAGGCTGGGGAGAAATACTTTCTTTCTCTCCGAGTCTCCCCTTGCTTTTCCCCTCAATCCTTACATCATTTACTTACCTCTTCACCTCGATCCGTAATGCGCGCGCGTGTAATTGTATATTCAGGCAGGCTAAAGGGATTAGGATCTGGGGGTGGATTTGGGGTGGGAGTCTGCGGTTTTGAGGTCTTTCTTGGGACGCGAACGTACAAAGAACATCGCATCCGCTTTCCACTCCGCACATGAGTCATGGTTCACTCAAGAGGGTGAAATTCAGGCTCCAGAATTCCTTCAAGGACCGCTTTCCTTCAGCGGTGCAGTCTACTCTCAGCACCATCAGGGCCTTTAGCTTAAGGCTTTATTTCGCTTTAAATCGCCGTTTTATCATTTCAGTCCTGATTTTAATCGGGGCCTGGTGGGAGGTTTGTGCACAACAAAAGTTCCTGTGTTAATTTTAACACCAACAGCGTACATATAAGTGCAGCAGGACCCATATGTACACTGTTAGTGTTAAATTAGCAAAAACTGGGAATTTTTCTGTGTTGTCAGATTTCGGAAGGGTGTTAATGCCATTTTTCTGCCATAATCAAGAATGATATCCATAGAAAGTTAAGGTGTGGTTGTAGTATGCGGATGGGCCCTACAGCCTGGTATCAAATCCAGGCAGCCTTATGGCTTGGAGCCCCACAGTCTGGCCTTAACTGGAGTGGTGGGAGAGCTCAGCTGGCACAAATATCTGTGTCTCATTACTGACCAGCACCTCCCACTGGTCACCTGGGTGCCCTGCAGTCTGCCAGAGGAAGTTGCACATTAGGTGTTCTTCTCTTTGTGCCTTTTCTCTTTCTAACAATTTTACCTTCATTGTAAACGTTTGTTTAATTTCACCGATTAAAATAACTATAGCTAGCTGGAGCGACCCTTACCATCTGCATTCCATCTTTAGTTTGTCAAAGCTTGATTCTAGAGGTGTTGAGCATGATCACTCAAACACAATTAGACATTCCAGATTAGGATCAACAGAGCTAACTGGCAATAATATGTCAAAAAGGGAAGTATGTGTGCGAATTCATTTGACGTGCTCCCGTTCAAATGTTTCGCTCACTACAAATTCCACGTTTTTGTCCCAGTGTTGTGCTGCCTGTGAGCTTCACCTCTCCCAGAATGCATTGCAAGTGGTTGTTCCAATTTAAGGGCAGGAAGTACAGCACTCCTGTAATAGTTGTGATTATACCCTCTGTGTCCTCTTCACCCAGCAGAGCCATTATACTCAATGGCAAATTTAGTCCACAAAGACTGTTAGAGAGCTGTGTAATGCCCCCACACGTCTCTTCAGCTGTGGTTCAAGGTTTAGGTCCCCGCCCCCCCCCGAGAAAAACAACAAAGAGAGAGGGAGAGGGAGGGATAGTGGGAGAGTCACGCCCCTCCAGTTAGCGAGGCCGCAGCGCGACCCGCTAACCGCCGCTCTTGCTCAGGACCACTTGTGTGAATTGGGGGCGGGTGGGGTGGGGGGGCACATTAACCACAACGGACTCTCCATCGGGTCCATGGTACGCCTCGGTTTGCGGTGAGGTGGCCGTTCATTGCCTGGGCGCTTCACTTGTTTTTATTTCCCTCCGTGATTCGGGAGGGAAGAAAAAAAGATACTTATACGTTTATGTTTGGTAATGTAATAATAGTGTGTTTGTACTTTCCAGGCTTTTTTGTATTAATGCAGCTTAGCAAATGTAATTCTGCTCAAGAGGTTTATGGGGAAAGCTTATGGAGATTCAGTGCAGGCTGGAAGTTCTTGCTTTGTCCTCAGTTTTCTCTCCTTCGCTTTGGCATTGAAAGGCCAAAGCAGAGCTGTGTTAATCTCTCCAGTGCAGTGTTTTTACTGTGCCTGCCAGGCAGGTGCTAAAAGAGCCGGGATCTGGGAAAGCATGTCTGCGTAAAGCTTTGACGCAGCCATTCTGACATTTGACAGAACATGACAATTACAGGAGACATGGTATTGAGAGGTACACTTATATATGAAGCTGACTACATAAATATAAGGTAAGTTTACTTAATGGACTCAGCGCAGTCAAGTTCCTGAGCAGATGGATAGTACAAAGCATAAAATGTGTGCAAACATGCACAAGCACACATAATAATAACAATAATAATAATTATAATCAACATCATCATAATAATAATCAAATGTATTAGATAAGAGAAATGGAAAAAATTATTGTTCAGGACTATATTATTATTGTTATGATTATTATTATTATTATCATTCTTATCATCATGTTCGATTATCACTATTTATAATTATCATTATTACTAGGTTGTGGAATGTATTTGTTGTTTGGAAACCCCAGCTGAAAGAGGGAAAGGGAAGCAGAGGCTGGTGCTGGGTGTCGGTATTCCCCGGTGTTGGGAATGCTGGGTGTCTGTATTCCCCGGTGATGGGAATGCTGGGTGTCGGTATTCCCCGGTGATGGGAATGCTGGGTGTCTGTATTCCCCGGTGATGGGAATGCTGGGTGTCGGTATTCCCCGGTGATGGGAATGCTGGGTGTCTGTATTCCCGGTGATGGGAATGCTGGGTGTCTGTATTCCCCGGTGATGGGAATGCTGGGTGTCTGTATTCCCGGTGATGGGAATGCTGGTTGTCGGTATTCCCGGTGATGGGAATGCTGGGTGTCGGTATTCCCGGTGATGGGAATGCTGGGTGTCTGTATTCCCCGGTGATGGGAATGCTGGGTGTCTGTATTCCCGGTGATGGGAATGCTGGGTGTCGGTATTCCCGGTGATGGGAATGCTGGGTGTCTGTATTCCCGGTGATGGGAATGCTGGGTGTCGGTATTCCCCGGTGATGGGAATGCTGGGTGTCTGTATTCCCCGGTGATGGGAATGCTGGGTGTCTGTATTCCCCGGTGATGGGAATGCTGGGTGTCTGTATTCCCCGGTGATGGGAATGCTGGGTGTCTGTATTCCCCGGTGATGGGAATGCTGGGTGTCGGTATTCCCGGTGATGGGAATGCTGGGTGTCTGTATTCCCCCCGGTGATGGGAATGCTGGGTGTCTGTATTCCCGGTGATGGGAATGCTGGGTGTCTGTATTCCCGGTGATGGGAATGCTGGGTGTCGGTATTCCCCGGTGATGGGAATGCTGGGTGTCGGTATTCCCCGGTGATGGGAATGCTGGGTGTCTGTATTCCCCAGTGATGGGAATGCTGGGTGTTGGTATTCCTCGGTGATGGGAATGCTGGGTGTCTGTATTCCCCGGTGATGGGGAATGCGGTGTGGTGACAGCAGAGTTTTTCTCAGGAATGTTCTGGGTATTGTGTGTCCTGTTCCCAGCGCTGCAGACGGACTCCGGGAACAAACTCTTCTGAAATGGCCTTCATTCAGCCCGACTTGAAATCTATCATATAATGAGTGCCGCCATTAAAACGATGATTACTGCAAGAGCTTGAATTAATCGCCCTGTCTGCCCCCACCCCACCCCACCCCCCTCATCCCATCCCGTCCCATCCCATAGCACCCCCCCTCCTTCCAACCCCCGGCCCGTTCCCACCACACCGCACCTTTTATTCTGCCCCTGAGACAGCAATGGAGTGGCTGAAGGGAAGGAATACAGAGAGCTGCATCTGGTGACAGTGGCAATTTAGAGGCGAATGAATGTAGCTTTGTGCTGCAGGCCAACTCCAGAACAGGCACCTGTTTGGAGCTAGAAACTGAGTTGGGGGTTGGGGGGGGGGAAACCTCAGATATCTCAGCAGGACGCACTGAAACAAAGAGAACAGCCGTCAGAGCTGGGCTGAGACCGATCAGCCCCAACCAAACCACCCCCCACCACCCACCCACCCTCGCAAAACCCCCATCCACCCCCTCTCCAAATCCCTCTACCGGGAAACCAAGGGAGCAGTAAGTCATGTGACCTACTATGACGGGGGTTTGGTCTCCCCCCCACCCCCCCCACACACGCACACCCACACACACCCCTTCTTAGAGCTCATGAGTCATACACACACTTTGAGTTTGCAGTTCCCCAGGGGACCCAAGAACAGTATCAAATATTAATGGCAGCCATATTCCTTTTACATTTTTAACAGAAGCACCCCCCACCACCCCACAACCTGCCCTCATCCTCACCCCCCCTAAACACACACACACACACACACACACACACACACACACACACACACACACACACACACACACACACACACACACACACACACACACACACACACACACACACCCTGCTGTTATTATGAAGCCTAAGTCTGAATGTGATCTTTCCTCCGTCAGGCCTGTAATTAGGGGGTATTTTCTGCGCTGGAGGGGGGCCCGTAGGAGTCACAGACATCTGTTGTTCACACAGGTACAGTAACTGCGGTGTGTCAAGCTGCGCCGCGCTCTTACTATCGGTCTGAAGCAGCCATTCGAACGGCTAGAATCTCACGCTGTTCCTTCTTGGGAACACTGCATCCGGGCTGATGGGGCACTTAGGGGCCACTGCTCATTATGCTGCCGTAGGCAAGGCCCTGAACAAACACGCCATTCGCAGGGTCCCTGGGTATCAAAGCACCAACAAGCCGTCACCACGCTACTCCTTCCCAGTGCTGTTTCTCCATCTCCATGCTTATTTTTCCCTCCCTCCAGCCTGCTAATCTTCAGAGCGGAATGCTGGAGCCAGCCCAGCCTTTTCTGTGTGTTGCATACATGACAACATCATTACTATCTATCACTCTACAGGTGTGTCACCAGCATAATCATTATTTTCTGTTGCACGTACCTGTTCAGGCTCGAATGCTAGTATGTTGCAAGGCTTCAGTATGTTGTAGTGGTTCGCAATAGGTATGCAACTCAAATCTTGCGGGTTCAATGCCCAAGAAGGGAAGTGCAAATATATAAGTTGGTTCAGATAAGACTTTATGGAAAAATGACTGAGTTTTATTATTCAAAAACTCAATTCTAAATCAAAGACAAAAGAGACAAATTATAGGAGAGAAGGGGATTAGGCTTCCGTATTGGAACCAGAAGGTTCCAGGGAAACGACGGCTATGATTTGGACAGCACTATTTAGAGAGCACATGGCCTTTCACCTGCATCATATTCTTCTGCATGATTGTGATGATTTGAACTGAACCAAATCCACTCCACTAATATTTTACATGTTCCCAATGTTTATTTTTAGCTTGGTCATCTCAATCTCAGAACAGCAATATTTTTTTTTTATCATGTGCTCTGTTTATTTATTTTCATTGAAATGGAGAAAAAAAATCAAAGAATCTTTTCTGTTTGCATATTTAATTAAATGATTTTTAATTTTCTAAATTGTTAATTTTCCTAATATTTTGTTTTCCTTTCTGTGAATGCTATGGCTTGATTGGCCTGCTCCCTAATGGGAAAAATAGTTTTGACAGTTGAACATTTGATATATGAGTGTATTTCTCATTAACATATGCACTTTGATGGAAAAAAAGTCAAGACTTTCATTTATTTTGCTTATTTATTTTATTTTATTTCATTTATTTATTTTACTGTCTTAATGTACATCTTTCATGACATAGATGGTCATCCGCAGACTTTCTTGTAAATTTACTTGGAAATAAACTTCTTTTCTGACTTCATCAGAAAAAAGGAAGAAATTAGAATGACAGCATGTGAATTCTGACCTTAGCGTACCTTTGGCTCCCTGCTGAATACTTGCATCTCTTCAGAGAGCTGTCTCAGAGTTGGCTTCTTGGTTAAACTCTGGTCTGTTTGATTCTCCAGTGTTCAGG